>JARHVA010008001.1:495000-527500 GCA_037957365.1 Torreya grandis | reverse complement strand
TTTAGAAGTGAAACACATGTAATAAATGAGGATCACTCTCAAATTAAAACATCGGCAAAGGAAATGGTGCCTTTTGGCATTGCTTATGTTTTATTACTATTTTATTTTGCATTGAAAATTTTGATTTGATATTCTTTTGCCCTATATGCTTTGTAATTATGGCTAGATTAGATGAGAGGTAATAATAGATTCAAAATATTATGATCTCTCATACCCTTCCATCACTTTAATGTCAGTGTAGAAGAAGGGTTCCATTTACTTTTACTTTTGTATCCAAAATAGAACCTTAATTTGATATCCTCTTTTTTTATATAATAAAAATAAGTAATTATACATCTATTTTTTCTAGTTTATAATATATTCACTTTTTTTTAATATGTATTTAGCTTTCTACTAGACATTCATACAAGCAATCTTTTTATTGAATCTTGAAAATTCTTTAATAAAATTCATCCATGATATCCTCTACTCACAATTATTTTCACATAATGGAGGTAGAAGGTGTCAACATCAATGAGATTTATAGTACTATGTAGCCTCATTTAAACAACTCTCCTTCCATTTATACAAGAGAGATCATCTCAACAAGGCTAAAAATTGAAGTTCTTCTTTCAGAAGGGGATATATGATCATAATCACTGATATGTGGCATTATTACTTTGTTTATGTATTGTTTACTTACCTAACCAAATGCTAATGTGAATAAACAAATCTCTTTCTAAATGCAATGTGAAGTTCAGCAAATATAATCTAAAGTTCATATTGGCAATGTAAAGCTCCATATTTCTAATGGAAAGTATAGCAGAGAGAGACTTTAGACTTATTTATTTTTCCTTCCATAAATATTAAATTTATAACAAGATAAAGTCTAAGACTTAAGTTTCTTTATTGTAGATGCATCTTTTTTAGTATTATTTTTCTCATTTCTTAGAAATAAATTGTTCATACGAGACAAAATTTTATCAAGTTACTACACAATATGTCTTATATTTTTAAAATTTATTTGATTTATAATAAAATTCATTGTGTGAGGTTTTGTGTTATACCATTTTGGTTCATATTTGAATAGCAATCCAAATTTTTGGAAGGATTTGTAGTGGTATAATTAATTTTGAGTATGACACAACCAAGTAAGTCTTTAAAGATAATATGCAATGAAAATTAAATTATTTAAAGATTTTATGTGGTTATGAAATTTTACTTTTCTAATCGATTCATTTTATCCATTGTCTTTTAGTTATTAATTACTAAATTTTCTAATTATTTTCAGACTTACTTTTCCAAATGACATTAGATGAGAAACCCCAATGCATCCACCCTCTCCAATTACATTACAAATATATAGATAATATAATATAATTTTTTATTTTAGTTATCTATATGTTAGTATGCATAAGTTTGAAATTAGGATTGAGATTTTTTTTAAAATTAAAATTGAAATTGAATTCATTTTGTTTAATTCTCACGAATTTATAATTATGTAAGAATGGATATTTATAGTCTTTCAAGTCAAATGTAGAGGTAGAAGAGGAAACCAAAGGTATGTTGAAACAACTATTTTTATATTTATATTAGTCTCATTACTAATAGAATACATTTTTTATAATTTTTTTTTTAATTTCAACAACCTTTTAATAATATAATCAGTGAGGGCCATGAAGGAAATTAAAAAATCCATAACTGAATTTTAAGTGATTGATGAAAAGATACAAATCTATAAAATATAGATTATTGAATCTTATTTTTTTGTCTTCATTATCTAAAAATATGAGGTTGATAAATTTTATTTAAATGTCAACACCATCCTGAAAATCTACTTGAACATAAAATAAACCAAATTAAATGATGTTGAAAATAAAGAGATTGAGGAACAAGGAAAAATCCATAAAATTTAATTTTTTCCTTCTTAATATTGTTATTTAAAATCCATTCCCAATTTATGAAAATTTGATGAGGTGTAAGGAAGTGATTAAATACACCAAGGGATATATTATAATCCAAGACATGGTGCAAGACAAATTATCCTTTTGTTAGAACATGTAATTATTGCCATGGAAATGGTAAAATCAATTTGTCAAGAAATAAACTTGGCTTGAATCAAGTGGATGAAAATAAGCTTCCTCCCATATATTGGAGAAAAATTGTAGCAAAAAACATAAGTTATATGAGAGGTAATAAAATATTTATCTTAAAGGGCAAAAAAAGTTGACTTTATATTCAACACTTATTGTGTGTAATTGAAAGCATGAAGGACAAATATATCTATGGGTGCCTACTATAGATATGGATTTTAATAGTTTGTAGTGTTATAGTGACTCACAATCTCTAGGTTGAGGCTACTAAATCTAGCAAATTTTCTAATAGCCTTACATGTAAAAAATCAAAATAAAGTAATCAAAAGTATCATCTGAGGATAAGCCCCCCAAAACTACCAAATTCTCAATCAAGAAACACAAAATAAAATAGATTAGACCATGGAAAAGAGGCAAAAAATTATAACACATCATTGCACTAATAAAATTGTATCCATGTCTCTGCACATAGTTCTTTTTGTTTGAATCCACCCATTTCATGAGACCCTAAAAAGACCAATATTACCAAAGTATATATTCCATGCCTACCAAAAAAATTCTTTATGGATATTTTAGGGTCAGAATTCCTATATTATTATGTTTTACATCATTATAACCTCTGTAAATAGCTCCATGATATGAAAATATGCATATGAGTATGGACTAAACATTGAAGAAGTTTTTTTTAGAATAAGCTTTAACCATTTATTGACCATGCCATTTCTTCTGCCATAGAAAATAACTTCATTTGAGGCTAGGATATTTATGATTTTGTTGTGAACTGGTCATTGGGTAAATTTATGTATCTTTTCTCTTAACCATATATGATATACCTGGTTGAAGCCTTAGAAACAAATCATCGAATGATAAGAGTTATTTTTTATATGCATGCATATTCTGTGTTAAGTTAAACACTGTAATAAATTTTAGTTGGAGATGAATTGAATTTCAAGTAAATAAAATATTCATTTAGATCCATTGCTTACATATCAAATCATGTTGAAACCATTACAAGGACTGTTACATCTTATCTTCATACCTTTAGCATATGAATAAAATAAATAATGTCTTAATAATTTCATTCCATTTAAAATGTTCATATTTGTATTGAGGCTTATTTATATACATTATATCTTTGATACCAATCTCCAAAATGAACTATTGTATAGATAGTCATATTTCCCAACCAAGTTCTTGTACATCGTTGGATTTATTCAGTATGGCCTCTTTCCACATCAATCTCCTATAAAAGATGTAGATACAAGTTAAACACTATTGAAGGTCCACAAGGAACATATTTGGCCCATGGGCTTATGAATAATATACATTATAGAAATCGTCATTAACTAGTATTAAGAAAGATTGTAATGCTACAGAAAATCTTGAGTAGAAATATGATTTTATAAAATTAAAAAATTCTCAAGGAAAATATTAAAATAAAATTTCCAAGTCTCAGATCAGCGATAAGATTCCCTAAGATCAATATATTTATTTACCTATGCTCTTAAGTGACATAAATCTATACTAAAAGGCAATTATAAGGTTTGTATATATCTTCAGAACTGTAGAATAAAGTCAGAGGGCAATGTGTATGGAAACAATGTGTATTGTAGAGGAAATCAGATGGGAATCCTATCACATCTCTCTAAAACTCAAGTTGCAGAGGCAATTTTCTTATTACATTCTAAAATATCAATGCATGAGAAGAGAAATGAAAAGGTTCTAGTCTAGTAAGATAATTAATCTAAGAACTTATCTCAAAATGTCCGACACCAAAGTCATAACTATATATAATAGTGTTCAAGTAAGTTTGGACATACCAAATTTTCAAGAAGATTTGAGACATACCTAATTGTAGTGTGAAAGACTTTTACACATAATTTATCCCTATCTGATGTGGTTAGTGGCACAAGTAGTATAATAGGTGGCATTACAAGTAATGAGTTACTATTTAGTTGTTATTCCCCCTATCCATCCCAGTGCCACACATAGGTAAGCTATGATGTTAAAGCCCTCCATAATGCCATATTTTACCAACTAATATTTTTATAACATTGTTCATGCATATGGTTTTCCAAAAATTTAATTTTATTTAGTCTATCAAACTTAATAACCATTCAAATTAAAATTAGTTAATTTTCCTGGACATTACAAAATCATGAATTTTACATCCAGTAATCAAATTCTCATTGGCTAGTATGGATTCATTAAAAAAATAAAATCCACTAGAAAAAAATAATAGTACATAATGGTAAAAGTATTTTATCAAGAAATCAACTTAGCTTGAATCATGTGGATGAACATAAGATTCCTCTCATATTTTGGACAAAAATTGTAGGAAAAAACTTAAGTTCTTTGAGAGATAATACATATCCATCTGAAAGGACAACAAGAGCTAAGTTGAAGTTGTAGTACCTATCACATGAAATTAAAAGTATGACATCCAAATAGATCTGTGGGTGCTCACTATAAATATGGATTTTAATGGTTTGCAGTGTTAGAGTCACTCATAATCCCTGGGTCAAGGGTAGTAAATCTATGAAAGTTTCTCAATGTTTCACTAGTACAAAATCAAAATAAACTAAACAATAAGTTTTTCTCATAAAAATAAAAATAAAATTCAAGAATATCATCTAGGGATAAACCCCCAAAAATTACCAAATTCTAAATCAATCAACCCAAAATAGAATATATTAGTCCATGGAAAATATGCAAAAAAGTATAACATATCATTGCACTAATAAAATCATATCCATGCCTCTATGAATAACTCTTCTTGTTTGTCTCCACCCATTTCATGAGACCATAAAATACTAGCTTTAGAAAACTATATATTCCATGCCTATCAAAAAAATGCATTATTGATATTTTAGGGCATAATTCCTATGCTATTCAGTTATACATCATTGAAGCCTATGTAAATAGCTCCACAATATGAAAATATGCATATGAGTTCAAACTAAACATTTAAGAAATTTTTTCAAAATAAAATTTAAACTATCATTGACAATGCCAATGCCTACGCCTCAGAAAATAACATCATTTGAGGCTAGAAGATCTGTGATTTTCCTATCCACTGATCAATGGGTAATTTTATGCATCTTTTCTCTTAGCCATATATGATATACCTAGTTAAAGTCTTAGAAACAAAGCATGGAATGATAAGAGTTACTGTTATATGCATGCATATTATGCGTTAAGTTAAACATTGTCCTAAACATTAGTTTGAGATGAATTGCATTCCAAGTAAATAAAATATTTAGTTAGACCCATTGTTTGCATATCAGATCATGTTGAAACCGTTTTAAGGAGTGTTACATCTTGTCTCCATACCTTTACAATATGAATAAAACAAATAATGTCTTAATACTTTTATTCCATGTCAAATTTTAATATTTGTATTGAGGCTTATTTATATACATTATATCTTTTAGGGTATTGTACATTGTTGGAGTTATTTGGTTTGGTTGCTTTCAAAATCTATCTCCTAAAAATGCTATAGAAACAGGTTAAACACTTCTAAAAGTCCACAGGGATCATACCTGGCCCATGGGTTTATAAATAATATACATGATAGAAATCATCATTGTCTAGGATTAAGAACAACTGTAACACTTTAGAATTTTTTTACCAAAAAATTGTTTTTATAAAATGAAAAATTTCCCAAAGAAACTATTAAAATAAAATTGCCAGGTATCAGATCTAAGATCTAAGATGCCCTAAGATAAATATATTTGTTTTCCTATGCTCTTATATTGACATAAATATCTATCAAACCCCACTTCTCAATTTTGTACATATCTTTAGAAGTGCAGAATCAAGTCAGAGAGCATTGTGTATGGCAACAACATGTAGTGTAGAGGAAATTAGATGGAAATCATATCACATTTTTCTAAAATTCAAGTTGCAGAGGAAAGTTTTAGATGACATTCCAAAATAACAATGTTTGTAAGAGAAATAAAAAGGTACCATTCTAGGAAGATAAGAAATCTCAAAACTTATCTCAAAATGTCTAGCACCAAAGACATAACTGTATACAATAGTGCTCAAATAAGTTTGAACCTATCAAATTTTTAGGAAGATCTAAGACATACTTAAATGTAGTGTGAAAGACTTTCATATAGAATTTAGCTCTATCTGATGTGGTTTGTGGCACAAGCCATATAATTGGTGACATTATAAGTAATGCATTTTTGTTTAGTTTCTAGCTCCCATGTTTATTGCAGTGCCATATGTAGGTAAACTATCAGGTTAAATCCCTCTAGAATATCATATTCAACCAACTAATATTTCTATAACTTTATTTCATGCATGTGGCTTTCATAAAATTTAATTGGTTGTAGTGCATCTAACTTAATAACCATTTAAATTTAACTAAATAAAATAATTAAATATTCATAAACATTAAAAAATCATGAATTTTACATCCAGTAAGTAATCCTCATTAGTTGGGATCCATTGCAACAATTAAAAAACTCCATCAAAACAATAGTACATGCCTAAAGATAGGTACTAAAAATCTAAGTACATAGAATATCACCCTCTCACATACAATATAAAGCAATAAAGATAAAGTTTCAATAGGATACATTGGCTTTTGTCGACATGAGTGGATAATTTCAATGACACTACTCTCCTTAATGATGTAGGGAAATAATAAGTACATAGAGTGATAAATGCCTTTTTTTTTCTTGAGAATAAAGAGTGAAGGTTGTGGAAGTATCTATAGGGGGTTCCTTGAGGTATACATATATTTTTTTTCTTTTTTCCGTTTTTTAAAAAGGGTTTGAATGTGTTATATAAATTTTACTACTTATATGAAGTGTTTTTAATAATATGTATATTTTGGTTAATTGATATGTCTTTGAAAAATAATATGTTGATGTTTAATTTGGTGGAGGTGTTGTTGAAGATGATATTAATGTTGATGTTGTTGATGATGATATTGATGTTGATGTTGTTGATGATCATTTTGGTGTTTATGATGGAGTTTATTTTTTTGTTAGTGTTTGAGTTGATGTTGGTTATGTTTTTATCCCATGTTTTTTCACAATTAAAATGTTATCCATATGTTTTGATAAAATATTTTTATTTAGACTAAAAAAGTTCATAATTATAAATTTTTCCCATGTACAAAAATATAAGATGAATTAATTATAAAGTTTTGATTATATCCATAACTCTATCAATTATTGTAACTTTCTTTTATGTTTAAATGTCTCAATAAATATTCTCAAATATTCCATGATGCCGATGCTTGTACTTGACAACTGAGTTGAAATTAATGTTTTATTAACTTCTACATTTATAAAAAAAATATGAAACATTTTTAATATTTAATCAATGATGGGAAATCCTTGTTCTTTCCCTTAAACTCTTCTTATAAAACCTTTTAATGAAGTTTTTCCCTGAGCATGCTCCATCTTAAAATAAAGGGACTTTAAATTTGAATGCTCCCGTAATTTTATTTAAAATAGTGGGGTGTAAACTAATTAATAAAATAAAAATATTTTAGCTTTAGAAATTAATTGTTTTACCTCCATAGAGAATTTGAAGCTTTAAGTATAGTGAAGCATGAGGTGAAAAATAGTTAACTTGAAATTATTTTCTACTTTTGATTAATATTAACTATAAGAAAATAATCTAATGGATCATAATTATAGTAAACACTTTATTTCAAATATCTCGATTAGATTAGGAGTGGGATAGTAAATTTTGATAGTTTTACGAGGATTATCTTCTGTAATCCAAAATTCAAGGTAATGGTTTAGTTTCTTCTGTAGTCATGTATGATTATTTTATATTTTAATATATATCAATGAAATATAATTATGAATGTAATTGGTAAAGATATATTTTATAATGTAATTTATTATATTTGGGAAGCAATAAGGAGATCAATAACCTTATCTTTATTAATCGATAGTTTGATTCTTATTATTTTTTGACATTAGGAATAGATTAGAAGTAGGTATGTATTGTATCTATGTGCATAGGGTCGATACTGTTCGTTAAGGGTAGGAAATTTAAAGTTAGTGATTGGGGCTGATGTTACTATCATAGGAAAGTTTGTATCTCTATAACTATACAATGTGATGTTCTTGTTTGGAAGTATCCTTTTGTGATTTGTTACCTTCGACTACATGCATAATTAAAGAAACTAGTTTGTTTCTCTTTAATCCATATTTCTAATTATATTTGTGAATGTCACAACAAATTCCTTACATTTTAAGGCTTGTACAAGATTTTTTAATTATATTACGATATACACATTTCGATAATAATAAATTCTATGAATGCGTGTTAAAATACCATTCAAAGCAATGTATGATGTCATGTACCTTTAGTTTTGTCACTTTTTTGTAATCCTCTAACTTTATTATAATAAAATTTTGTAAGAAAACTTTGATATCCTTGATGATACCTTAATAAAATTAGAAATTAGTTATATAAATTAGTACTAAATGCATAAATTTGAAACCCTAATAAAATAGAAGGAAACCCAGAGAATCTTAGAGTTTATTTTTCCCAATACAGTTAATCCAAAACTCAAAAGGTTTGATTGATAGATATTTCAAGAACATGAAAATAACACTGTAATAATGATTTCTCTAAGAAGAGATATTTTATTACTCAAGATTGCAATACAACCATATGCTTATCTCTAGAAAGAGATGTATGATTTCCGTTTTAGGTTACATCTTCATTTATACATAGTTGAAGGTAGGAGGAGGATTTAGAAGGTCCCTAATTTCAAAGGATATTAAGTGGTTAGACTTCCACATTTTACAACAATATAGAATTTGAGTAATTACAATTTTTAGAAACTTGCTATATTTAGACTGCACTACTAGAATTAACATTTAGGGCACTTCCATTGGGGTTTTGGGGCTCAAAAACTATTGAGCAAAGCTCTATGCCATATCACCACATTTTTCTCATTTTTAGCTTTCCAACAGTTCAAACAGGGAGTCAATAAAAGCTATGGTGAAAAAAATATGGCTTCCAAAATTTCCATCTTCAATTGGGGTAGAATCGTCACCCGAATTGTCACCTAAATTATTACCTGAATCATTCATACCTCCTTGAGAAGCAATGGTCCCCATTGCATCAATATTCCTCATCATTTATGGCAGTTGTGTCTAAATTCGATTCTCTATGAGCCACTCACTTTGGTGGCTAATCTGGCCCCTTTTGACCACTCGATAAAGTGGAATAGATCATCCTCTTGTTATCTTCATTTAGGTGTCCACAATCTGATCCTCCTCCACTAGAGAAAAACTCTATGGATCAAGCTCATCAATGTCTAGTTGTTTTTCTAAGACTGAAGTGTCCAACAGAGGTGTATGATATGGTTTGAGGAGCTCCACATTGAATATTGTATGTAGACCAAGGTATGCTAGTAGGTTCAACTCAAAAGTATTTTATCCAACTTTTCTAGTGATGGTGTAGGGACCATATTGTAGACATTAAATTTTTCTATGTGGGCATGAAAGTCATTCCTTTTAAAGCCACAACCAAACCTTGTCACCCACAACAAAATGGTGTGCAATCTTATGTTTTTCATGACATTGCTTATAGTTTTGATTCATGTTCTCCAAGATGTCATGAACCTGATGGTAGATGTGTTGCATTTATTTAATGAACTTTGTTATTTTTTCTGCCTCAGATCTCCCATGAGGTGTATATTCCATGGTGGAGAATGGAATGACTATATCAATTGGTTCCATGTGTTAGAACCTAAAGCATACTTGGATTGGATTGTGATTGGTCAAGCTGTGGAGGACCTGATTGTATCTACATTGTATGAAAAGAAGCCCTTCATCCCATGTGCATAGATATTTGGAGTAATATATCTGAATCATGTGAAGAATCAAGTAGTTCACCACTTTTGTCTGACCATCATTCTATGGATGGAAGGCTCTGGACTTCATCATCTTGGTATCCATCATCTTCCATAGAGTGGACCAAAAGATGTCTAGGAACCTACTATCTCTATCTGAGATAATGGACTTGGGAAGACCAAAATGGAGCCATACATGACTAAAATATAGTGAGTAGTTTCTTCAGCAGATATATTTTTCTTACAAATAATCATGATAGCCATTTTTTAAAAATGATCAACTACAATAAAAATATAGTCCTTACCATGTTTTGAAGTTGACAAACCTGAGAGAAAATCCATTGAGATAGATTCCCAAGGCCTGGTTGGTTCTGGAAATGACGTGTACAATCTTTTATTCTTATTTGTTGGCTTGGCTATTACACATTAGGTGCATGATTTGAGGTACCTTTCCACATCCTTTCACATATGGGGCCAATAGAATTGTTTTTGAAGAACTATCAATGTCTTCTCTATAGCAAAGTGTCTAGATATACTACTGAAATGTGCTTCCCATATAATATTTTATTGCTCTACAGCTGGAACCTAGATGTACCCCACATGACAGAGGACATTATCTTGCAAATAGAAATCATAAACATGTATAATTTATTGAAGCACCTAATATCTATCATCAAAGGTAGGATCTACATCATACAGAGCACCCCAAATAGAAGTCTTGTGTCCACATAGGGCAAAAAATATTGAGACTAGAGTAATTGGTGGGTGGCTCAGACAATCTACCACCGTATTTGAGTTCTCCTTTTTGTGTTTGATTATTAGATGGAATTGTTGCAAATATGTGGATAGTATTTTGGGTGCCTCTCATTTTGCATTGCGATATATGTCTAAATGAATTCAAATGGTCTATGGTCAATGTGGATGACTGTATCTTTCCCCAAGATGTAGTGTTTCCATTGTGTACATGCTTTCACAATGACAAAGATATCTTTGTCATATTTTAGGTATTTCCTGATAGTATCATTAAAAGATTCATTGTGATATGCAATAGGATGGCCATGTTGCATGATGATAGCTCCTATGACATATTTAGATGTGTTTGTCATCAACTTGAAAGGTTGATGCAAATATAACAAGTCAAGAAAAGGGGCTGAGCAAGGTCTGTTCTTCAAATTCTCAAATACCCTTTGTTTTATTTCACCACACTAAAATGTAGCTTTAGCTCGTCCTTTAGTCACTTGGGTTAGTGGCCAAGCAACATGTGAGAATCCAAGAACAAAACTATGATAGAAATTTACAAGACATAATATGTTGTGAAGTTCTATGAGGGTCATTGGTGTAGGCCATTCTAAAATAACTTGAATCTTGTTTGGATCGACATAGACCCCTTCCTCATTCACAATGTACCCTATGTACTGAATTGTTTTCATCCTGAATGTGCATTTGTTGATATTTGCATATAAATTGTGCTCCTAAAGAGTTTTAAGTAACTTAAAAACATGTTGCATATGTTCCTCCCATGTTCTACTGTAGATAAGTATGTCATCCAGGTAGATAACTATGAATGAGTTAGTGAAGGGTCACAGGATGTCATCCATCATCCTCATGAAGGTTCTAGGTGTGTTAGTCAAGCCAAAAGGCATAACCAACCATTTGAAAAGGCCCTCCTTAGATTTGAATGCAATATTTCATAAATTGGTGGGATTGATGGGAATTTGGTGATAGCCAAGTTTGAGATCAATTTTGGTGAAAAACCTCACACCATAGAGTTGGTCCAACAAGTCATTAATCCTAGGGAGGGGGTAGCATTTCCTCATAGTGATTTTATTTCAGGCTTGATAGTCAATGCAAATCCTCCATTTTCCATCTTTCTTTGTTGTTAGGATAATTGAGCTACAACATGGTGAAGATCTTGGCCTGATGTGACCCTTTTGAATCAATTTCTAAATCTACCTTTTTATCTCATCATTATCCAAAAATGATCTATGATACATAGGACTGTTAGGTAAAGGTGATCCTTGGATCAAATTGATAGAATGTTTTGCCCAGCATTGAAGTCGAGCTCCCATGGGTGACTTCAATAAGTCAACATATTCTTCTATGATTTGTCCCATATGCATTTGTTGTTGTGTTGATTGTATAGTCAGGATTGCAACATTGGCCTTCTTGGATTTTTTTGGTTTGCCCACCATGAGAACACATTGGTTTGTCTTCCCCACCAATCTCTTACATTGATTGGAACTAATCAAGGAGATAGACGAAGGAGGCGGTACCTCTAGCACCCTATAGTGCTACATTCCAAGAGTGAGGGTGATTCTTTAGGTTCATGATTCATAGATGCCATGTCGATCATACATGAATGGTTGACCAATGAGTACATCAAAAACATCTATATTGACCACATCACACAAGACATCCTCTTGGAAAGGTTTTATTGCATATGAAAGAAGACACTAATGGGTGACATAGAGGTCTCTGCTTGGGCTCAACCATCTAATACTGCATGGATTTGATTGAGGCTTCACGAATATATTTAGAATTTTCACAACATTAGTAGAGATTAAATTATTTCGACTCCCACTATTAAGAATGAAATGTAGAGGCTTACCTTATTGGAGCACTTCATTCACCATTTCCTTAAAGGGATCGGATCTCTCAGTGTCATCTATCATTTGAAGTCATTTAGAATGAATAGGTGGATAGTTTGGAAGCTTTGTTGTTTTTCACCCAAGTTTCTTGTAGCCTGACCTCATCCTCAAAATCATACACTCTCAAGACAAACCGCTCTAATACCACTAATTCAAAACTCAAAATTTTTGATTGATAGATATTTCAAGAACATGAAAATAACACAGTAACAATGATTTCTTAGAGAAGAGATTTTTTATTACTCAAGATTGTAATACAACCATATGCTTATCTCTAGGAAGAGATGTTTGATTTCTATTTCAGGTTACATCTTCATTTATTAACATTCTGAAGGTAGGAGGAGGATGTGTAAGGTCACCAATCTTGAGAGAGATTAATTGGTTTGACTTCCATGATTTACAATAATACAGAATTCAAGGAATTATTCTTTTTAGAAACTTACTATTTTTAGACTACACTACTAAAATTAAAATTTGGGGTAGTTCTTTTTGGTTTTTGGGGGTTAAAAACCACCGATCAGAGCTCTGTGCCATCTCACCACTTTTTTTGTTTACAAAACCCTATTACCAATATGTGTGTGTGTGTGTGTGTGTGTACATATATATGTAATATATACATATATGCATATACATATATATAAATATTATACACAGATATGTATATGTGTATCTATGTGTGTGTGTATATATATATATAGACACACACATAAATATGTATATATTTATGTGTGTGTGTGTATAAATAATATAAGAAATCATTTCTTATGAGTCAAGAGAGATTCAACAAACATATAATCTATATGTAGTTCGTATGACCACTTTTTGGAGGAAATCAGTTATTGATGGTCGTATGTGCATTGAGTATTTATGATAATTCCTCAAATCTAAAACTGAAAATAAAAGGGCCAATACACAAGTATGGTCCTTGGTTTCATACCTTGAACATATTAGATTCCACTTTGTTAAGTAAAGCTCACATGAATAATGCGAGAAAGATTGGAATGATAAAAGTGACTACATAAAGAAAATATTATTGAACAATCTAATACCTAATAGGTAAGGGATTCATCTTCACTTATGTATCAACTCATTAATTCATTCGATTCATTCATAACTCCATCTTCTTTCTCTTGATGTTTTTAATCTTGGACATATCATATGCCTTTTCTTCTTCAAATAAATGACAAACAACTGACAAAATCATTACATTCTTGATATTCAATTTACACTCTTTCACTTTCAAAAACCTCTAATATATATATATATATATATATATATATATATATATATATATATATATATATATATATATATATATATATATATATATATATATATATAACTTACAAAACCATCTCTTATAGGTGCCACTATACTTGTGAAATGACCCTAAATATCTGATTTTTCCAAGGCCTATACATGATTAAGATACCCACATATGAATAATATCAACTTCGATGAATTGGTGTTAAAATACAATTCAAATCATTGTATGATGTCAACTTTAAAGTATCATTATTTTCTTCAAATTTTTAAAGTGATCTTACACTTTTATTATAATAAAATTTTATGATAAAACTTTGATATCCTTGTTGTAACCTAATTACATAAGTGATATTAGGAGTATAGAAAAGGTTATAATAAGGCATTGACATCCCAAAATAAAATATAATGTGTGTCCTTTGGAAATGAACCACATGTAATAAATTTCTCTCACTCTCAACCTAAAACATCAGCAAAAGAAATGGTGCATTGTCGCATTGCTTAAGGTTTACTAGTCTTTCATTTTGCATTCAAAATTTTATTTTGATATCTTTCTCCCCTATATGTTTTGTAACTATATTTAAATTGTATGAGAGGTAATAATAGATTAAAAATATGAGCTCTCATACCTTTCTATCAAAGTTCATCCCATTTCAAATCGAAGTATTGAGAAAAGCAAATTGAATTTTACATTTAGAATTGGTAATAAATAGATTGTTTTAACAAGATCAATCAAATATGTAAGTAAATACATTATATTTTAAATTATAAAAACAAGTAACCTATTTCAAAACTGGAAATAATGTTATACATATTAGATACATACAATTTTTATTTTATTAAACAAGATAAGAATTTGAATTAAATAACATAAGAAATAATCTCTTACAGATTGAAAGAAATTCAACAAACACTTAATCTATCTATGGTTCATATGATCACTTGTTAGAGGAGCTCAATTATTGATGATCATTTTTGCATTGTATATTTCCCATTATTCCTCAAGCTTAAAATTGAAAAGAAATGGGTTTTTACATCACAAGAATTGTTGTTTGGGTTTCAACATAAAACATAATGTGAGTATCCTTTAGAATTGAAACACATGTAATAAATGAGGACCACTTTCAAATTAAAACGTTGACAAAGGTTTATGTTTTATTAATCTTTTATTTTGCATTGAACATTTTGATTTGATATTATTTTCCCTTATCGCTTTGTAACTATAGCTAAATGAGATGAGAGGTAATAATAGATTAAAAATATTATGAGCTCTCATAACCTTCCATCACTTTAAAGTTAGTGCAGAAGAAGGGTTCCATTTACCTTTAATTTTGTATCCAAAATAGAACCTTAATGTGATATCCTTTTTTTTATATATAATAAAAATAAGTAATTATACATCTATTTTTTTTCTATTTTATAATATATTCACTTTTTTTTTAATACTTATTTTAGGTTTCAACTAGACATTCATAAAAGCGATCTTTTTATCTAATCTTGAAAATTCGTTAATAAAATTCATCCATGATATCCTCTACTCACAATTGTTTTCACATCATGGAGGTAGAAGGTGTCAACATCAATGAGATCATCTAAAAAACTGTCCTTCCATTTATACAAGAGAGATCATCTCAACAAGGCTAAATATTGAATCTCTTCTTCTTTTAGAAGGAGATTTATGATCATAATCACTGATATGTGGCATTGTTCCTTTGTTTATGTATTTTTTACTTACCTAACCAAATGTTAATGTGAAAAATATTTTTCTCTTTCTAAATGCAATGTGAAGTTCAACAAACGTAATCTAAAGTTCATATTGACAATGTGAAGCTCCATATATCTAATGGAAATTATAGGGGAGAGAGAGAGAGAGAGACTTTAGACTTATTTATTTTACCTTCCATAAAGATTAAATTTATAACAAGATAAAGTTTAAAACTTAAATTTCTTTACTGTAGATGCATATTTTTTTAGTACTATTTTTCTCATTTCGTAGAAATAAATTGTTCATACAAGCCAAAATTTTATCAAGTTGCTACACAATATGTCTTATAATAAAATTCATTGTGTGAGGTTTTGTGTCAGACCATTTTGGTTCATATTTGAATAGCAATCCAAATGTTTTTGAGGATTTAAAATGGTATAATTAATTTTGAGTATGACATAGCCAAGTAAGTCTTTAAAGATCATATACAATGAAAATTAAATTATTTAAAGAGTTTATGTGGTTATGAAATTTAACTTTTTTAATCGATTCATTTTATCCATTGCCTTTTAATTATTAATTATTTAATTTTCTAATTATTTGTAGACTTACTTTTCCAAATGACATTAGATGAGAAACCCCAATGCATCCATCATCTCCAATTACATTACAAATATATAGATAATATAATTTCATTTTTTATTTTAGTTGTCTATATGTTAGTATGCATAAGTTTGAAATTAGGATTGAGATTTTTAAAAAAAAAAATTAAAATCAAAGTTGAATTTATTTAGTTGAATTAAACTAGGATTGAGATGTTGAATGTAGACATAGAAGAGGAAACCAAAGGTATGTTGAAACAAATTTTTAAATATTTCTATTAGTCTCATTCTTAATAGAATACATTTTTTATAATATGTTTTTTTTAATTTTAACAACCTTTTAATAATATAATTAGTGAGGGTCATGAAGTAAATGAAAAAATCCATAGCTAAATTTTAAGTGATTGATGACAAGATAGAGATCTATAATATATAGATTATTGAATCTTATTTTTTTTGTCTTCATCATCTAAAAATACGAGGTTGATAAATTTTATTTAAATTTCAACATCATCTTGAAAATCTAGTTGAAGATAAAAGAAACTAATTAAATGATGTTGAAAATAAAGAGATTGAGCAACAACGAAAATTGAATAAAATTTAATTTTTTCCTTCTTAATATTGTTGTTTAAAATCCATTCCCAATTTATGAAAATTTGATGATGTGTAAGGAAGTGATTAAATACACCAAGGAATATATTAGAATCTAAGACATGGTGCAAGACATATTGTCCTTTTGTTAGAAAATGTAATTATTGCCATGGAAATGGTAAAAGGTTTTTGTCAAAGATATAAACATGGTTTGAATCAAGTGGATGAACATAAGCTTCCCCCCATATTTTGGAGAAAAATTGTAGCAAAAAACACAAGTTATATGAGAGGTAATAAAATATTGATCTTAAAGGGCAGCAAAAGTCGACTTATAGACACTTATTGTGTGTAATTGAAAGTATGACATCCAAATATATCTATGGGTGCCTAGTATAGATATGGATTTTAATAGTTTGTAGTGTTATACTGACTCATAATCCCTAAGTCGAGGCTACTAAATCTATGAAAGTTTCTAACAGCCTTGCTAGTAAAAAATCAAAATAAACTAATCAAGAGTATCATCTGAGGATAAGCCCCCAAAAACTACAAAATTTTCAATCAAGAAACACAAATTAAAATAGATTAGACCATGGAAAAGAGGCAAAAAGGTATATCACATCATTTCACTAATAAAATCGTATCTATTTCTCTGCACATAGCTCTTTTTGTTTGGCTCGACCATTTCACCAGACCCTAAAAAGGCCAATATTAGCAAACTATATATTCCTTGCCTACCAAAAAAATTAGTTATGGATATTTTAGGGTCAAAATTCCTATGTTATTATGTTTTACATCATTATAGCCTTTGTAAATGGCTCCACGATATGGAAATATGCATATGAGTATGGACTAAACATTGAAGCTATTTTTTCAGAATGAACTTTAACCTTTTATTGACCATGCCATTCCCTGTGCTATAGAAAATACATCATTTGAGGCTAGGAAATTTGTGATTTTGTTGTGCACTGGTCAATGAGTAAATTTATGTATCTTTTCTATTAACCATATATGATATACCTGGTTAAAGCCTTAGAAACTTAGCATGGAATGACAAGAGTTATTTTTTATATGCATGCATATTCTCTGTTAAGTTTAACACTGCAATAAATTTTAGTTGTAGATGCATTGCATTTTAATTTAATAAAATATTCAGGTAGACCCATTGCTTCCATATCAATCATGTTGAAACCATTACAAGGAGTTTTACATCTTGTCTTCATACCTTTAGCATATGAATTAAAAAAATAATGTCTTAATACTTTGCTTCCATGTAAAATGTTCATATTTGTATTCAGAATTATTTATATACATTGTATCTTTAATACCAATATCTAAAATGAACTGTTGTATAGACAGTCATATTTCCCAACCAAGTTCTTGTACATCATTGGATTTATTCAGTATGTCCTCTTTCCACATCAATCTCCTACAAACAATATAGAAAATAGTTAAACACTATTAAAGGTCCACAAGGAACATATCTGGCCTAGGGGCTTATGAATAATATAAATGATAGAAATCATCATTATCTAGGATCAAGAAAGATTGTGAGACTACAGAAAATCTTGAGTAGAAATATGATTTTATAAAATTAAAAAATTCTCAAGGAAACTATTAAAATAAAATTTCCAAATCTCATATCAGAGATAAGATTCCCTAAGATCAATATATTTGTTGACCTATTCTCTTAAAGTGTCATAAATCTATACTAAAAGGAAATTATAAGGTTTTTACGTAACTTCAAAAGTTTAGAATAAAGTTAGAGAGCAATGTGTCTGGAAACGTGTAGTGTAGAGGAAATCAAATGGAAATCTTATAACATTTCTCTAAAACTCAAGTTCTAGAGGCAATTTTCATATGACATTCTAAAATATCAATGCGTGAACCGAGAAATGAGAAGGTTCTAGTCTAGTAAGATAAGTAATCTTAGAAATTATCTCAAAATGTCCAGCACCAAATTCATCACTATATATAATAGTGGTCCAGTAAGTTTGAACATGTCAAATTTTCAAGAAGATTTGAGACATACCTTATTTTAGTGTGAAAGACTTTCAGACAAAATTTATCCCTATCTAATGTGGTTAGTGGCACAAGTAGTACAATAGGTCGAATTAAAAGTAATGAGTCACTATTTAGCTGTTATCCCCCCTATCCATCCTAGTGGAACACATAGGTAAACTATGTTGTTAAAGCCCTCCATAATGCCATATTTTAGCAACTAATATTTTAATAACTTTGTTTCATGAATATGGATTTCCAAAATTTTAATTTGCTTCAGTCCATAGAACTTAATAACCATTCAAATTAAAATGAAAAAAAATAGTTAAATATTCATGGACATTGCAAAATAATGAATTTTACATCCAGTAATCGAATTCTCATTGGCTAGTATGGATTCATTGAAAAAATTAAAATCCACCAAAAAAAAAAATAGAACATAATGGTAAAAGTCTTTTATCAAGAAATCAACTTAGCTTGAATCATGTGGATGAACATAATATTCCTCTAACTTTTTCGACAAAAATTGTAGAAAAAAACTTAAGTTCTTTGAGATATATTAAAATATCCATCTCAAATAACAATAAGAGCTAAGTTGAAGCTTTAGTACTTGTCACATGAAATTAAAAGTATGACATCTAAATAGATCTATGGGTGCCCACTCTAAATATGGGTTTTCATGGTTTGCAGTGTTAGAGTGACTTGTAATCCCTGGGTCAAGGTTAGTAAATCTATGAAAGTTTCTCATAGTTTCACTAATACAAAATCAAAATAAACTAAACAATAATTTTTCTCATTTAAAATAAAAAGAAAATTCAAGAATATCGTCTGGGGATAAACCTCCAAAAACTACCAAATTATCATTCAAGCAACCCAAAATAAAATAGATTAGTCCATGAAAAAGATGCAAAAATGTATAACATATCATTGCACTAATAAAATCATATCCATGCCTCTATGAATAACTCTTCTTGTTTGGCTCCACCCATTTCATGAGACCATAAAAATACCAGCATTAGAAAACTATATATTCCCTGCCTATCAAAAAAATCATTATGGATATTTTAGGGTAAGTATTCCTATGGTATTCAATTATAGATCATTGCAGCCTATGTAAATAGCTCCACAATATGGAAATATGCATATGAGTGCAAACTAAACATTTAAGCAGTTTTTTCAAAATAAAATTTAAACTATCATTGACAATGCCAATGCCTATGCCTCGAAAACTAACACCATTTGAGGCTAGAACATTTTTAATTTTTTTATTCACTGATCAATGGGTAATTTTATGCATCTTTTCTCTTAGCCATATATCATATACCTAGTTAAAGCCTTAGAATCAAAGCATGGAATGATAGGAGTTACTGTTTATATGCATGCATATTATGTGTTAAGTTAAACATTCTCTTAAACATTAGTTTGAGATGAATTACATTTCAAGTAAATAAAATCTTTAATTAGACCCATTGTTTGCATATCAGATCATGTTCAAACCATTTTAAGGAGTGTTACATCCTGTCTCCATACCTTTACAATTTGAATAAAACAAATAATGTCTTAATACTTTTATTCCATGTCAAATTTTAAAATTTGTATTGACGCTTATTTATATAAATTATATCTTTGAGGCCAATCTCTAAAATGGACTATTACATAGACCATTGTATTTCCAAACTAGGGTCTTGTACATTGCTAGATTTATTTGGTCTGCCCGCTTTCAAAATCTATCTCCTAAAACTACTATAGAAATAGGTTAAACACTTCTAAAATTCCACAGGGGTCATACCTAGCCCATGGGTTTATAAATAATATACATGATATAAATCATCATTGTCTAGGATCAAGAACAACTATAACACTATATAAAAGTTTTAGAAAAAAATTGTTTTTATAAATTAAAAAATTCCCAAAGAAACTATTAAAATAAAATTTCCAAGTATCAGATCAAAGATCTAAGATGCCCTAAGATAAATATATTTTTTTACCTATGCTCTTACATTGACATAAATATATACTAAACACCACTTCTCAATTTTGTACATATCTTCAAAAGAGCAAAATAAAGTCAGATAGCATTGTTTATGTCAACAACATGTACTATAGAGGAAATAAGATGGAAATCATATCACATTTCTCTAAAATTCAACTTGCAGAGGAAAGTTTCAGATGACATTCCGAAATAATGTGTGAAAGAGAAATAAAAAGGTACCATTCTAGGAAGACAAGTAATCTCAAAACTTATCTCAAAATTTCCAACACCAAAGACATAACTATATATAATAGTGCTCGGGTAAGTTTAAACCTATCAAATTTTTAGGAAGATCTGAGACATACTTAATTGTAGTGTGAAATACTTTAATCTAGAATTTAGCACTATCAGATGTGGTTTGTGGCACAATCCATATAATAAGTGATGTTATAGGTAGTGAATCATTGTTTAGTTTCGAGCACCCATGTTTATCACAGTGTCATATGTAGGTAAATTATCATGTTAAATACATCCATAATATCATATTTGACCAACTAATATTTGTATAACTTTGTTTCATCCATGTAGCTTTAAAAAAAAAAAATTGGTTGCATTGCATCTATCTTAATAACCATTTCACTTTAACTAAATAAAATAATTAAATATTCATAAACATTGAAAAATCATGTATTTTACATCTAGCAAGTAATCCTGATTAGTTGAGATCCATTGAAAAAATAAAAAACCTCCATCAAAACAACAATACAAGCCTAAAGATAGGTACTAAAAATATGACTACATAGAATATCACCCTCTCCCATCCAATATAAAGCAATAAATATAAAATTCAATGACACTAGTCTCCTTAATGATGTACATAAATAATAAGTACATAGAGTTATAATGCCTTTGGTTTTCTTTAGAATAAAGAGAGGAGGTTGTGGAAGTATTTATAGGGGGTTCCTTGAGGTATACATAAATTTTGTTCTATTTTTTCCTTTCTTTAAAAAAGGGTTTGAATGTGTTATGTAAATTTCATTACATATATGAAGTGATTTTAATAATATGTAAATTTTTGTTAATTGAGATGTTTTTGAAAAATAATATGTTAATGTTTAAGCTGGTGTAAGTGTTGTTGTTGATGATATTAATGTTGATGTTGTTGATGATGATATTGACGTTGATGTTGTTGATGATGATTTTGGTCTTCGTGATGGTGTTTATTTTTTTTTAGTGTTTGAGTTGATGTTGGTTATGTTGTTCTTCCATGTTTCTTCACAATTAAAATGCTATCCATATGTTTTCATAAAATATTTTTGTTTGGATAAATAAAGTTCATAATTATAATTTTTTCCCGTGTACAAAAATATAAGATGAATTAATTATAAAGTTTTGATTCTATCCATAACTCTATCTATTATTGTAACTTTCTTTTGTGTTTACATGGCTCAATAAATATTCTCAAATTTTCCATGATGGCAATGCTTTTATTTGACAACTGAGTTTGAATTAATGTTTTCTAAACATCTACATTTATAAAAAAAAAAAATATGAAGCATTTTTAATATTTAATCAATGATGGGAAATCCTTGTTCTTTCCCTTAAAAACTTCTTATAAAACCTTTTAATGAAGTTTTTCCCAGAGCATGCTCCATCTTAACATAAAGGGACTTTAAATTTGAATACTCCTGTATTTTTATTTAAAATAGTGGGGCGTAAACTGATTAATAAAATAAAAATATTTTAGCTTTAGAAATTAATTGTTTTACCTCCATTGAGAATTGAAGCTTTAAGTATAGTGAAGCATGAGGTGAAAAATAGTTAACATTAAATTATTTTCTACTTTTGATTAATATTAACTATAAAAAAAAAATCTAATAGATCATAATTATAGTAAACACTTTGTTCTATTTTGTTTCTGTTAAGTTGTTTGGTAGTCTTTCTTTATGCTTATTATCCATCTAAGGTTTGGAAACTCTTTTTATTTTCTGCTCTCTTTATTCCATTTGGGTTTGAAGCCCTTTTTTGTAATTAGGATATGGTCCACATCAAAAAATCATTTACCAATAATAATAATAATAATAATAATAATAATAATAATAATAATAATAATAATAATAATAATAATAATAATAATAATAATAATAATAATAATAATAATAATAATGTAGACCTTACATATTTATTTTAAAATAATTAGGCTATATTTTTCGAGAAGATAAGCCCAAACGAATTAGTCAATCAAATATATGTGTTTGATTCATTTCACAACGGTAAATAAAGTTATCCAATAAGAAATATAAACATTAGTAACTTTTATTATCAAGATCTAGTTACACAATGTGGGAGGGTTATTTTCACTCCTAGCATGGATATATCTTATATTGTTGAATCAAAACAAACAACTTATAAAGATAATAAAAAATTTATTTTATAAGCCTTCTAAATCTAGACATTTTGATGACATTGAGGAAATGACTATTGATGTATTTCACTAATTTACGCCTTTCACAAGTTTTATTTTGAATAATTAGGTAATAATTTTTATTTTATTTGAGGTTTTTAAAATTTTCTTCTTGGTCTATGGATGAATCCTCCCTAACATATATTAAACTCTTCATTTTGGTCTAATATTTTAAGTGTTTTTTTTTAAAAAAGTTTTGGATACTTGTGAGGGGATATATGATCATAATAATTGATATGATACGTTATTATGTTCTTTGTGTATGGTTTGCCTACCGAAACTAAATGTAATATAAAAATTGCTTTTACCTATCTAAATTTAATGTGAATTTAAATAGATGTAATGTGAAGTTCAATATATATAATGGAAAGTATAGGAGAGAGAGAGACTTTAGTTTTCTTGATTTTTCCTTCCATAAATATTAAATTTATTACAAGTAAAAGTTTAAACCCTAAATTTAATGACTATAGAGGCACCATTTTTCAATATCATTTGTATCTTTTTTTAGAAATATATTGTTCATATGAGAAAACTTTTTATCAAATTGTTACTCATGTACAAAAATATATGAAGAAATAATTGTAAATTTATGATTATATACATGGTATTTAGTTCTATCAATAATTTCTTATTCCAACATCCTTTCATGTTTGGAGTGGCTAAATAATTTTTTTCAAACTTCTCATGATGCTCATGTTTGTACTTCAGAGTTGATTTTAAATTTATGTCTTCTTAACATCTCCTTTTCTAAAAATAATATTATTATTTTTAAATATTTAATTAATGGTGAGATCCCCTTATTCTTTCCCATAAATTATTATTATAGAACCTTTGAATGAATCTTTTTCTTTAGCATGCTTTGTCTTAAAATAATATATCTTTAAATTTAAATGTTATCATAACTTTTTTATCTACATTTTAGTACCTATGATTTTATTTAAACTATTTTGGTAAACCCACTAATAAAATAAATTTTTTTAGCTCTATAAGTTACATAATTTTTACATCATTGAAGAATTTGAAGTTAAGTGATAGTGAAGCCTTGGTCAAAAAATAGTTGACATAAGGTTAGTGTGAAATTATTTTCTACTTTAGATTAATTATAATTATACAAAATGTAGTGAATGTACCATAGTTATAGGAAATACTTTGTTTCATAGCTTTGGATTAGGATAGGATTGGCCTAAAACATTTTGATAGTTTTATGTTGCATAATATTATGAATCATTGTACTATGTAGAATATGATTCAAAATATAATAATGTTCATGTGTTTTTTGTGTTGATACAAAGGAGTCAGTAACACAAGTATAGCAAGAGGATTGGGAAAAATCATTATTTTTGTTATGATCATTTGAATGGATCTTCAACCTTAGTTGATCATCCTCTTATTTCTCCCATTATAAGATTTATCTTTTAGATCAATTCCTTTTTCCAAAATTAATTATAAATTACTATCCAATGGATGTTAATACCGAGTAAAATAAAATATTATAGTTAATTCTTTTTGTAAAAGAAAATAAAGATATTTAAAAAAAAATATGTTCAACATCTGATTACCCAATTTGGGAAGGCTATTTTCACTCATTGTGAAAGGAAATATGGATCATTCAAATGGTTTCAATGGCCTAAAACCTATTTAATGTGGATGCTAAATTTAGCCATGGCTATATATTATATTGTTGAATTAAAAAGTAACTTATACAAGGTATCATCACTTAAAAATTATTTTATAAGACTTCTCAATGTAGAATTTTTAAAGGTAATGAGGAAATATCTATTTACCTATTTCACTAATGTTGACCTTTCCACTGAATTTGGGCATTGAGGTCTTCACTGTTGTGTGTAAGTTGTAATCTGGTTGTGTTTGGGTTGCTTTACGGCTGCGCTCTGACTGTTTTGCTGCTTTGTTTTTTTAAAATTTTTGTTAGGTATTTTGGCATCCTTTCTTTGTGCTTATTGTCCATCTGGGGTTTAGAGACCCTTTTTCTTTTGTGTTGTCTTTTTTCCATCTAGTTTTGAAGCCCTTTTTGTAATTGGGGTATAGTCCCTGTCAAAAAACTATTTAACAATGATGATGATGATGATGACGACAACCTTACACATTTATTTTTAAATAATTAATCTATATTTTTTGAGAAGACAAGCCCAAATGAATTAGTCAATTAAAAATATGTGTTGTAAAAGGATTAAAACCCCATTCAAATATCATTAAATAAATTTTAATAGATAAATTCACCCTTAAAAGTAAAACAAATCCTTCATAAAATTGGATTTTCTAATTTCTTAGTTGGTACATTAAAGTTGGATTATAACTCGAGCACTCAATTTTAGTATGATTTTAATGTACAATTTGTTAAAATTTAACCTAATGTCGCTTTAACTTCAACTACATTATGTCAACTTTAAAATGGTTTTAAGAAAATATTAATTATAATGTTAATTACATTTTTAATTAATTATTTAAACCAACACTAATGTCTAGTCGAATTATAATACTCTATAGAATTTTATATATGAATTTTAGGAGTGAAGTTAGTGTGAAATTATTTCTTATTTCAAATTAAATTTATTTTTAAAAATTATAGTTAATAGATCATAATTATGAAATCTACTTTCTTTCGATATTTCATAATAAATTACGAATAAAAGCGAACATTCATCGAAAAAAAGATTGATATTAAATATTACATGTTAGAATCATATCAATTTTTATAGATTTTAAGTATATATAATTTATAATAATTGAATATCTCCAAACATTTTACAACAATTAATCCCAATCCCAATACTAACACTAATATCCACCACCACCAATCTCAATCTTATATATATATATATATATATATATATATATATCTTATATTATATTGTTCAACAAGCGTAAAAGAGTAATGGTGTAGTGTAGAGTAGTAGTGCAGAATGTAAGGCAGTGCCAGTTGTATTATTATACTAAAATAGAGAGCATTATTGTTGATAGCGGAAGGGGAAGCAGGTTATGCATTGTATAAAGCCGGGTTGGAGAGGACATAGGCTTTTATCTTCTTAAAGAAAGCCGTGCTGTGTGCCTTCATGATCTCAATTTGGGCTTGGTCCTGAGGAACACCAGGGAGGGTGTCATAATCGCATGTGTGATTCACAGTGCATCCCCCCTCTGGATTGGGGGTGAGTTTGAGTGTGAATTTAGCAGAAGCCAATTTTTTGCCCAGCTCTCCCCCTTCAACGTGGCTGTATTTGTAAACAAGGTTTTCCTCATCAAGTAGGTCCACGCGCTCCTTCACATAGCTAAAATACTTGTTTGCTGCATGCATTTCATATTATAATGTTAATGTTAGAAGAGTAATGGTAATTAAGTTGTTGATTGAAAAAATAGCATGCACACATACCAGGGGTGTAGTTGATTTCCCTGATGCTGCCGACCCCTCCGTCGGCTTCCAGAAATGTTGCCTGCACATATCTCTGGCATTTCCCTAGTGCTGAGATCACGGTCTTTCACCAGCGCATTCCACAGTCCCTTTGCCTCCACTTGAGACTCTACTTGTATAGATGTGCTTCCCGCCACCATCTTCTCTGCTCTACGATTCTTCTTCTGCTTTTTTCTGTCTCTAAGGATGGTATTTATAGAGCCTACTCAGCCTTTGTTGATTCTCTCCAAATCCATAAGATCGTGTTTTTACATCAAACCACACCAAACAATATGAACGGCAGCCGGCCACCCGCCATCCGACATCCATAAAGATTTCTCATTCAACTCAATCTCTCTTTTTAATTAGCATTATGAATGTCGCAACAAATTCCTTATATTTCCAAGGCCTATACATCATTGTTTTATTATAATTGTGATATCCACATCTATATGAATGTGTTTGAGTTAAAATACCATTCAAAGCCATGTGTTTTTTTTTTATATTATTGGTGGTGGTGGTGGTGGTGGTGGTGGTGGTGATTTTTGTAATATTAAATGTATGTGAAGAATAGTTACATTAATATTTGGAGACTGACACATATTTTCTTACTCAAGTATGTGTTTATTTGAATACCAACATATATTTTCTTACTCGAATCAACGTTGTTTGGTGACAGACATATACTCCCATAATCAAATTTTAGACACAAATATTTTTATGGACTTGTCAATGTATTTGAATAATATTGTATTACGATGAGGACCATAATAGTTTTTTCCTAAATCTTTGATAAGCTAATTACTATTATATGAATTAATTTCCAGTGTAGGCTATGAATACCCTCACATGGATGAGACATAAAACTTATTAACCCTACTTGCCATTTGGGACCGATTATCTTAACTGGTGATTCCTCTACAATGACATTCACATTATATCACAAACTATGCCCCTTATACATCCATGTGGCATGCACTTTGCAACTTTGACCCATGGAGAATGTAACTAATTGCGTTAAAATACCATTTGAAGCCATGTTTTTTTTTATATTATTGGTGGTGGTCGTGGTCGTTGTCGGGGCGGCAATGGTCATTTTTGTAATATTAAATGTATGTGAAGAATAGTTACATTATTATTTGGAGATTGACACATATTTTCTTACTCAAATCTGTGTTTATTTGAATACCAATATATATTTTTTTACTCGAATCAACGTTGTTTGGTGATAGACATATACTCCCATAATCAAATTTTAAACACAAGTATTTGTATGGACTTGTCTATGTATTTGGATAATATTATATTATGATGAGGACCATAATAGGTTTTGCCTAAATTTGTGATAAGCTAATTACTATTGTATAAATTAATTTTTAGTGTAGGTTGTGAACACCCCTACATGGTTGAGACTTAAAACTTATGAACCCTACCTACTATTTGGGACTATTTCGCTTAACTAGTGATTCCTATACAATGACATTCACATTATATCACAAACTATGCCCCTTATACATCCATGTGGCATGCACTTTGCAACTTTGACCCACGTAAAATGTAACTAATCGCGTAGACAAAACCCTTTCGAAAGAAATGCATAATTTTTTTTCTTTCTATTTCTAGAGTATATTCTCCTTTAGAATGTATGATGTGGGCACCCCTAATGCTTGAGAAATGAAACTACTGAATTTCTTTCTGCACCGCCTTGGACCGATTCTTTCAACCAGTGACTCCTATAGCTTCTACATAGTGATTGGGTAATGAGACTATCTCTTTCCATGAAGAATGTAAGCGATATATGTAGACAAAAACTTGGCCTATCGATTCAGATCCTGATTGGTCTTCTATCCATTCTCAGGTGATGGGATTATAAATTCAATATACATTGTGTTGTCCCCCAAAAATAGCAGTCACTTTTGGGACAACATTTGAACTATTTTTGTCCTACAGACCAAAATTGTCTCTTCCTTTTCCAAAATTTGTCCTGGACATTCAAATTCATCATTTTTCAAGCTTCTCAGGAATCTACAGACTCTGCAGGTAGGTTCATTTCTACAGGTTCAAAGGCTTCTGCTGGCGGTTTCAGTCAAAAGAATAAGTTTTCAACACTTAGTCATTTTTCAAGATTGTTTCAGAGCCTTGGTTCAATCAAAAATGTCCGTCGCCAAGCATCTAAGCAAAAGAGACTTGAACCATTGAACCGTTGAACCATTGAACCACTTTGGTTCAAAGGTTCAACGGGTTCAAGGTTCAACGGGTTCAAGGTCATTGGAAAGAGTTAAACGCTTCATCAAGGTTCAAAGTTCAATCACTTCATGGTTCAATGGCTTCAAAACACTTAGCCAAATCAAGGCTTGAACCATTTAACCATTGAACCATTGAACCATTTTGGTTCAAAGGTTCAACAAGTTCAAGGTTCAACAGGTTCAAAGGCGGGTTCAAATGGTTCAATGCTTGGTTCAACCAAGCGGTTCAATGCCTTGGCTCATCCGCTGAGTTCATCGCTTCGGTTCATTCAATTGGCTGATCAGCTTGAACCATTTGGGTTTAAATCTTGGTTCACTGGCTTGGTTTAACATTTGGTTAACCAAGTGGTTCAACGTTTGGTTCAACCAAGTAGTTCAATCAAATGGTTGGTTCAATAGGTTCAACACATTTTGTTCAATGAAGGAATTTCCAAAAGGCTTGGCCAAATCAAAGAGAATGAACTGATTAAACCAATGAACCATTGAACCACTTTGGCTTAATGATCGATTCAATCAAGAGGTTCAACATTTGGTTCAACCAAACAGTTAATCAAATAGTTAGTTCAAGGAGCGGTTCAAAAGAGAGATTCAATGCAAAACTTCAAGAGAGCTTCCCGAAGAACAAGTGCCCTTGCGGAGGACACTCGATTAACAAAAGCACCCTCTGCAAGGGTCATTTTAAAAGAAGACTGCAAAGGTAAATTCCTTCAGATTTTTGTTTAAGGCAGTCAAAAATACTAAGGTAGGAAGCAATTCCTTTGGACTCTTTGTCTGAAGGAATTCCTTCAGATAAAAAGTATGAAGAAATTTGGGAAAGCAGATGCAGGCAAAAACCCTAAAAGAATTTTCAAAGAGACAAGTGAACGGAACAAATTTTCATGAACTTTTTGTCCATGGGAATTTTCCCTGGAGTTTTTATCCGCGGGAATTTTCCCCAAACTTTTTGTCCATGGGAATTTTCCCCAGGAATTTTCCCTAGACTTTTTGTCTGCGGGAATTTTCCCCATACTTTTTGTCCACGGGAGAAAGCCTGGGGAAATTCCTGTGAGAATGTCTATGAAAATAACCAAGGAAAAGGCCATCGAAGGACTCTGAAGGGCAAGTGCCCTTGTGAGGGACTCTCAGCTACAAAATTAAAGGATACTTCCTCGAAGCTCGAAGGCCATCCGAAGACCGCCCGACGGGCAGATACCCTTGAAGGAGGGTCTTCCTGACTCAAAGTAGATTACTCCTTAAGGCCTGAAAGGGTAGGTTCTTTCTGAGAAAGTGCAAAATAGGAAAGCCAAAGAAAGGCCAAGGGGTGATGTGCCCAAAGACATCAAATTCTAGAACAGTGAACTAGCGATTGAGAATGCATTGACAGTTGTGTGAATGTCAATTTCAATGCTCATAAAATAGCCGTTGATCCTAGTAGATTCAAATCTATGGTCCTAAATGCATTAAAAGGATTTAAGGCCAAAACTAGCAGGAAGCGACTAAGGAACAGAACAACAAATTGAATCCAGGACCTGATTGAATTAACCAAAAAATGAGGAATGATGAAGAAGGATTAGATTGCCAGGTGGACATTGAAAGTTGCAAACTTTCAATAGCGTGACTTGTTTCTCTGCATTGAGAAAAACAAATGGGTAAATGGCCCTAAGTTCTAGCTTATCTTCTTAACATATTACAATGCAACATGATGTGTTACTGTTCCTGAGTCCTTCTTGAAGAGGCTATATAAGAGACTCTCTTTTATTGTAAATATTATCTCTTTTTTGACAATCAGAATGACACTTTGTACAAATTGAAAGGCATCCCTGAGACTTTGAGCTTAGACTGTGGATCATATTTTGTTATTAGAATAAGAAAGCAAGTGATTTTTTAGACTTTGTGCTGTGATATCTTTGTTGTTGGGGAAGCTGTTCTTATGTCTTTTTCCTCGGTATATTTTCTATTCCTTTAATTCAACAAGTAGGATTAGTGAAATTAGTCAGGAAGGTGCCCTAAAGAGTCAACTATGGAGAGACTTTGTGCCCCCATAATTGCCTTTAGTGTGCTTTCTTTTAATTTCTGTTTAAAGGACCTTGGGACGACTTTGTGCCCTCATTATCCTTCGTATCTTACTCTTGAGCAATTCAGGTGGATACTTTGTGTTATATCTCAATTTGCTGGTTACTACGTCCTCAGTTACACTTTGCATTTACTACCAGGAGTATTCTTGTGGCTAGCTGAATAGTACTTCTAGAAGAAGAGGAGTAATGTTTGTCATTTCCCTTGAGTTTCTCCTTTGATTTGCACACATCATCTCTGAAGAAAGAGAGATGGATGGTTTGTCGTACCCTTGATTATTATTTTCTATTTATATATATAGCATATCCATAGGGAACCTCCCATTGATGAGAGGAGAGATTAGTCCCCTTTTGATGTGGTAAACCTACACATTTGGATGACCAATCTTCCTACTTTGGCTGATCAGACCTATTTTGTTTATCATTATGCTGATCGACAAAATATTCAACCAACACATTGAAGGAGTTTAATTGATGATTTTATGTTGTAGATGTTTTTAAAGTTTATAATTTCCACAGTCTGATTACTTGTCATAATTTCTAGGTCAGTGTGCTCAATTCTATACACCTCCATATCCAACACAAGAGTGGTGATTACACTTGTTGAGTCAGCAGTATGATGTTGACAATGTTTGTTATCATCAAAAGTGAATATCGATAATGATTGATTATATTGGCATGTTTATAAAGCATAAGCAAACCTACACAGTCAAGATTTGTTCTATATGTTTCATTAATTTAAAGAGTTTGAGAGCATCCTTGTAAAAGACATTTTGTGCATATACTACAATCTGATAACTATGGGTCCCTCTTGTCATACAACCACATCTCATGAATTCTCCATACACCTTTGACATTAGAAAATTGTTAATCAATGATGTCACCACCATGAAATTTGTCTATTATGGAGCCAAGAAAAGTAATCACAAACAGTCTGAGCCTTTACAACTTCAATCTGGATATTGATAAAACAAATGTGAAGCTTACGTGTTCAAGTTGTATTCTATTTAGGTAAAAATCCTCTCTCTTTCCACAAAGAATGTGATCCATCATAGACTAAAGCATTATAAGGTGACTGAGATTCTAAGGGGTCTGCCTCCAAAATTAATTTACACAAACTTATTTCAATAATCTAAATACGTTTTTACTGAGCATGAAAGGGGTTAAATATTTGAAGTTGAGTTGGGTGATGAAGCTTTGATTTCATGAAAACCACACCATTAGCACCTGGTGGAAATGGTAGAGATGTTTTCAACAAAAAATAACACTTATTTCCCTGCATGGTCATTGGACAACATTTAAATGAAACCAAGTCTTTTGTCCTTTTCAATTTGCATCATGGGCATGGTTTTCTACATATTTCGTAGATCATTCAACTCCATGTGATTGAATTTATGTGTTACTTAAGAATTTATATCTTAAGAAGTAGAATCCACATATAATAGGTATGCATTTATGGTGTTAGAAATCATCGAATTAACTACCAAATTCCTTGGGAATTCATTTAAGTTTCACTTTCCATGCTTAGTCCTAGATAATGGACAAGGTTTTTTAACACTTTTCTCTGTTAGGAGTGACTTAACCATAATCAACATTTAGATAAAGGAGATTTCATAGTTCTCCCCATTTCGAATCCAAGCAT
>JARHVA010008001.1:470000-492500 GCA_037957365.1 Torreya grandis | reverse complement strand
GATTTACACTTTCACTTTCCAAAACCTCTCTTACCATATATATATATATATATATATATATATATATATATATATATATATATATATATATATAAATAAAAAACTTACAAAACCATCTCCTACAGGTGCCACTATACTTGTGAAATGACCCTAAATATCTGATTTTTCCAAGGCCTATACATGATTATTTATTATAATTATGATACCCACATTTGAATAATATAAACTTCTATGAATTTGTGTTAAAATACAATTCAAATCATTGTATGATGTCAACTTAAAATATCATTATTTTTTTCAATTTTTCAAAGGAATCTTACACTTTTGTTATAATAAAATTTAATGATAAAAGTTTGATATCCTTAATGCAACCTAATTACATGGGTGATATTGTGGATAAATAAAAGGTTATAATAAGGCATTGACATCCCACAATAAAGTACAATGTGAGTGTCCTTTGGAAGTGAACCACATGTAAAAAATTTGTCTCACTCTCAACCTAAAACATCATCATAAGAAATGGTGCATTATCACATTGCTTAAGGTTTACCAGTCTTTCATTTTGCATTCAAAATTTTCTTTCGATATCTTTCTCCCCTATATGTTTTGTAACTATATTTAAATTGTATGAGAACTAATAATATATTCAAAATATGAGCTCTCATACCTTTCTATCAAAGTTCATCCCATTTCAAATCCAAGCATTGAGCAAAGCAAATTGAATTTTATAGTTAGAATTGGTAATAAATAGATTGTTTTAACAAGATAAATCGACTATGTAAGTAAATACATTATATTTTAAATTATAAAAACAACAAACCTATTTCAAATATGGAAGTAACGTTATACATATTAGATACATACAATTTTTATTTTACTAAACAAGATAATAATTTGAATTAAATAACAAAAGAAATAATCTCTTATAGTTTGAAAGAGATTCAACAAACACATAATCTATCTATGGTTCATATGATCACTTGTTAGAGGAGCTCACTTATTGATGACCATTTTTGCATTGCATATTTCCCATGATTTCTCAAGCTTAAAATTGAAAAGAAATTGGTTGCTACATCACAAGCATTGTTGTTTGGATTTCAACTGAAAACATAATGTGAGTATCCTTTATAAGTGAAACACATGTAATAAATGAGGATCACTCTCAAATTAAAACATAGGCAAAGGAAATGGTGCTTTTTGGCATTGGTTATGTTTTATTACTCTTTTATTTTGCATTGAAAATTTTGATTTGATATTCTTTTCCCTTATACGCTTTGTAACTGTAGCTAAATTGGATCAGAGGTAATAATAGATTCAAAATATTATGAGCTCTCATACCCTTCCATCACTTTAATGTTAGTGTCGAAGAAGGGTTCCATTTATCTTTAATTTTGTATCCAAAATAGAACCTAAATGTGATATTCTCTTTTTTTATATAATAAAACTAAGTAATTATACATCTATTTTTTTCTAGTTTATAATATATTCACTTTTTTTTAATAGATATTTTAGGATTTGACTATACATTCATACAAGCAATATTTTTATTTAATCTTGAAAATTCCTTAATAAAATTCATCCATGATATCCTCTACTCAGAATTGTTTTCACATAATGGAGGTAGAAGGTGTCAACATCAATGAGATTTATAGTACTATGTAGCCTCATTTAAACAACTCTCCTTCCATTTATACAAGAGAGATCATCTCTACAAGGCTAAAAATTGAATTTATTCTTTTAGAAGGGGATATATGATCATAATCGATGATATGTGGCATTATTACTTTGTTTATGTATTGTTTACTTACCTAACCAAATGTTAACGTGAAAAAAAAATCTCTTTTTAAATGCAATTTGAAGTTCAACAAATATAATCTAAAGTTCATATTGGCAATGTAAAGCTCGATATATCTAATGGATAGTATAGGAGAGAGAGAGTTTAGACTTATTTATTTTTCCTTCCATAAAGATTAAATTTATAACAAGATAAAGTCTAAAACTTAAATTTGTTTATTGTAGATGCATCTTTTTTTGTATTATTTTTCTCATTTCTTAGAAATAAATTATTCATACAATCCAAAATTTTATCAAGTTGCTACACAATATGTCTTATCTTTTTCGAATTTATTTGATTTATAATAAAATTCATTGTGTGAGGTTTTGTTTTATACCATTTTGGTTCATATTTGAATAGCAATCCAATTTTTTGGGAGGATTTGCAGTGGTATAACTAATTTTGAGTATGACATAGCCATGTAAGTCTTTAAAGATAATATACAATGCAAATTAAATTATTTAAAGAGTTTATGTGGTTATGAAGTTTAACTTTTTTAATTGATTCATTTCATCCATTGTATTTTAGTTATTAATTACTAAATTTTCTAGCTATTTGCAGACTTACTTTTCCAAATGGCATTAGATGAGAAACCCCAATGCAATCCACCCTCTCCAATTACACTACAAATATATAAATAATATAATTTTGTTTTTTATTTTAGTTGTCTATATGTTAGTATGCATAAGCCTAAAATTAGGATTGAGATTTTTTTTTAAATTAAAATTTAAATTGAATTAATTTTTTTTAATCTTCATGAATTTATAATTATGTTAGAATGGATATTTATAGTCATTCATGTCAAATGCAGAGGTAGAAGAGGAAACCAAAGGTATGTTGAAACAATTTTTTATATATTTATATTAGTCTCATTCATAATAGAATACATTTTTTATAATATGTTTTTTAATTTCAACAACCTTTCAATAATATAATTAGTGAGGGCCATGAAGTAAATGAAAAAATCCATAACTGAATTTTAAGTGATTGATGACAAGATAAAAAATCTATAAAATATAGATTATTCAATCTTATTTTTTTGTCTTCATCATCTAAAAATATAAGGTTGATAAATTTTATTTAAATGTCAACATCATCTTCAAAGTCTAGTTGAACATAAAAGAAACCAAATAAAATGATGTTGAAAATAAAGAGATTGAGCAACAAGGAAAAATCCATAAAATTTAATTTTTTCCTTCTTAATATTGTTATTTAAAATCCATTCCCAATTTATGAAAATTTGATGAGGTGTAAGGAAGTGATTAAATACACCAAGGAATATATTATAATCCAAGGCATGGTGCAAGATAAATTATCCTTTTGTTAGAAAATGTAATTATTGCCATGGAAATGGTAAAAAAAAATTGTCAAGAAATAAACATGGCTTGAATCAAGTGGATGAACATAAGCTTCCTCCCATATTTTGGAGAAATATTGTAGCAAAATACATAAGTTATATGAGAGGTAATAAAATATTCATCTTAAAGGTCAATGAAAGTTGACTTTATATTCAACACTTATTGTGTGTAATTGAAAGTATGAAGGCCAAAAATATCTATGGGTGCCTACTATAGATATGGATTTTAACAGTTTATAGTGTTATAGTGACTCACAATCGCTAGGTCAAGGCTACTAAATCTATGAAAGTTTGTCATAGCCTTACTAGTAAAAAATAAAAATAAAGTAATCAAAAGTATCATCTGAGGATAAGCCCCTAAGAACTACCAAATTCTCATTCAAGAAACACAAAATAATATAGATTAGACCATGGAAAAGATGCAAAAAAGTATAACACATCATTTCACTAATAAAATTGTATCCATGTCTCTGCACATAGCTCTTTTTGTTTGAATCCACCCATTTCACGAGACCCTAAGAAGACCAATATTAGCAAAGTATATATTCCTTTCCTAAAAAAAAATCATTATGGATATCTTATGGTCAGAATGCCTATGTTATTATGTTTTACATCAGTATAGCCTCTGTAAATGGCTCCATGATATGGAAATATGAATATGAGTATGGACTAAACATTGAAGCTCTTTTTTTAGAATAAACTTTAACCTTTTATTGACCATGCATTTCCTGTGCCATAGAAAATAACTTCATTTCAGGCTAGGATATTTGTGATTTTGTTTTGAACTGGTCATTGGGTAGATTTATGTATCTTTTCTATTAACCATATATGATATACTTGGTTAAAGCCTTAGAAACAAATCATGGAATGACAAGTGTTATTTTTTATATGCATGCATATTATGTGTTAAGTTAAACACTGTAATAAATTTTAGTTGGAGATGAATTGAATTTAAATTAAATAAAATATTTAGTTAGATCCATTGCTTGAATATCAAATCATGTTAAAACCATTACAAGGACTGTTACATCTTGTCTTCATACCTCTAGCATATGAATAAAACAAATAATGTCTTAATACTTTCCTTCCATGTAAAATGTTCATATTTGTATTGAAGCTTATTTATATACATTGTATCTTTGATACCAATCTCTAAAATGAGCTGTTGTATAGACAGTCATATTTCCCAACACAGTTCTTGTACATCATTGGATTTATTCAGTATGGCCTCTTTCCACATCAATCTCCTATAAACAATATAGAAACAAGTTAAACACTATTAAAGGTCCACAATGAACATATCTAGTTGATGGCATTATGAATGATATACATGATAGAAATCATCATTATCTAGGATCAAGAAAGATTGTAATGCTATAGAAAATCTTGAGTAGAAAGATGATTTTATAAAATTAAAAAATTCTCAAGGAAACTATTAAAATAAAATTGGCAATTCTCAGATTAGAGATAAGATTCCCTAAGATCAAGATATTTATTTACCTATGCTCTTAAAGTGACATAAATCTATACTAAAAGGCAATTATAAGGTTTGTACATATCTCCAAAATTGTAGAATAAAGTCAGAGAGCAATGTGTATGGAAACAACGTGTAGTGTAGAGGAAATCATATGGGAATCCTATCACATTTCTCAAAATATCAAGTTGCAGAGGCAATTTTCATATTACATTCTAAAATATCAATGCATGAGTAGAGAAATGAAAAGGTTCTAGTCTAGTAAGATAAGTAATCTCAGAACTTATCTCAAAATGTCCAGCAGCAAAGTCATAACTATATATAATAGTGGTCAATAAGTTTCAACCTACCAAATTTTCAATAAGATTTGAGACATACCTAATTCTAGTGTGAAACACTTTTAGATAGAATTTATCCCTATCTAATGTGGTTAGTGGCACAAGTAGTAAAATAGGTGGCATTACAAGTAATGAGTCACTATTTAGTTGTTATCCCCCCTATCTATCCCAGTGCCACACTTAGGTAAGCTATGCTGTTAAAGCCCTCCATAATGCCATATTTTAGCAACTAATATTTTTATAACTTTTTTTCATTCATATGGATTTCCAAAAATTTAATTTTCTTTAGTCCATCAAACTTAATAACCATTCAAATTAAAATGGAAAAAAATAGTTAAATATTCCTCGACATTACAAAATCATGCATTTTACATCCAGTAATAAAATACTAATTGGCTAGTATGGATTCATTAAAAAAATTAAAATCCACCAGAAAAAAACAATAGTAGTTAATGGTAAAATTATTTTATCAACAAATCAAATTAGCTTGAATCATGTGGATGAACATAAGATTCCTGTCATATTTTGGACAAAAATTGTAGCAAAAAACTTAAGTTCTTTGAGAGATAGTAAATATCCAACTCAAAGGAAAACAAGAGCTAACTTGAAGCTTCAGTACCTATCACATGAAATTAAAAGTATGAATTCCAAATAGATCTATGGGTTCCCACTATAAATATGGATTTTAATGGTTTGTCGTGTTAGAGTGACTCGTAATCCTTGGGTCAAGGGTAGTAAATCTATGAAATTTTCTCATAGTTTCACTAGTACAAAATCAAAATAAACTAAACAATAAGTTTTTCTCATTTAAAATAAAAATAAAATTCAAGAATATCATCTAGGGATAAACCCCCAAAAACTACCAAATTCTAAATCAAGCAACCCAAAATAAAATAGATTAGTCCATGGAAAAGATGCAAAAAAGTATAGCGTATCATTGCAATAATAAATCATATCCATGCCTCTATGAATAACTCTTCTTGTTTGGATCCACCCATTTCATGAGACCATAAAATACCAGCTTTAGAAAACTATATATTCCATGCCTATCAAAAAAATACATTATGTATATTTTGGGGACATAATTCTTGTGCTATTCAGTTATACATCATTGAAACTTGTGTAAATAGCTCCAAAATATGGAAATATGTATATGAGTACAAACTAAACATTTAACCACTTTTTTTGAAATAAAATTTAAACTATCATTGACAATGCAAATGCCTATGCCTCAGAAAATAACATCATTTGAGGCTAGAAGATTTGTAATTTTCCTATCCACTGATCAATGGGTAATTTTATGCATCTTTTCTCTTAGCCATATATGATATACCCAGTTAAAGCCTTAGAAACAAAGCATGGAATGATAAGAGTTACTATTTATATGCATGGATATTATGTGTTAAGTTAAACATTATCCTAAACATTAGTTTGAGATGAATTGCATTTCAAGTAAATAAAATTTTTAATTAGACCCATTGCTTACATATCAGATCACGTTGAAACCATTTTAAGGAGTGTTACATCCTGTCTCCATACGTTTACAATATGAATAAAACAAATAATGTCTTAATACTTTGATTCCATGTCAAATTTTAATATTTATATTGAGGCTTATTTATATACATTATATCTTTGAGACCAATCTCTAAAATAGACTATTACATAGGCCATTGTATTTCCAAACTAGGGTCTTGTACATTGTTGGAGTTATTTGGTCTGGCTGCTTTCAAAATCTATCTCCTAAAAATGTTATAGAAACAGGTTAAACACTTGTAAAATTCCACAGGGATCATACCTGGCCCATGGGTTTATAAATAATATACATGATAGAAATCATCATTGTCTAGGATCGGGAAAAACTGTAACACTATCAAATTTTTTTAGCAAAAAAATATTTTTATAAAATTAAAAAATTCCCAAAGAAACTATTAAAATAAAATTGACAAGTATTAAATCAAAGATCTAAGATGCCCTAAGATAAATATATTTTCTTACCTATGCTCTTACATTGACATAAATATATACTAAAAACCACTTCTCAATTTTCTACATATCTTCAGAAGTGCAGAATAAAGTCAAAGAGCATTGTGTATGGTAGCAACATGTGTAGAGGAAATCAGGTGGAAATCATATCACATTTCTCTAAAATTCAAGTTGTAGAGGAAATTTTTAGATGACATTCCAAAATAACAATGTGTGAAAGAGAAATAAAAAGGTACCATTCTAGGAAGATAAGAAATCTCAAAATGTCCAGCACTAAAGACATAACTGTATATAATAGTGCTCGGGTAAGTTTGAACCTATCAAATTTTCAAGAAGATCTGAGACATACTTAATTGTAGTGTGAAATACTTTCATCTAGAATTTTGCCCTATCTGATGTGGTTTGTGGCACAAGCCGTATAATAGGTGAAGCTATAGGTAATGCATCATTGTTTAGTTTCTAGCTCCTATGTCCATGGCAGTGTCATATGTAGGTAAACTATCATGTTAAATCCCTCCATAATATCATACTTGACCAACTCATATTTCAATAAATTTATTTCATGCATGTGGCTTTCATAAAATTTAATTATTTGTAGTGCATCTAACTTAATAACCATTTAACTTTAACTAAATAAAATAATTAAATATTCATAAACATTGAAAAATCATGAATTATACATCCAGTAAGTAATCTTCATTAGTTGGGATCCATTGAAAGAATTAAAAAACTCCATCAATATAATAGTACAAGCCTAAAGATAGGTACTGAAAATTTGAGTACATAGAATATCACCCTCTCCTTTACAATATAAAGCAATAAACATAAATTTTCAATAGGATACATTGGCTCTTGTGGATATGAGTGGATAATTTCAATGACACTAGTCTCCTTAATGATGTAGGGAAATAATAAGTACATAGAGTGATCAATACCTTTGGTTTTCTTGAGAATAAAGAGAGAAGGCTGTGGAAGTATCTATAGAGGGTTCCTTGACGTATACATAGTTTTTTTTTTTTTTTTTTTCCTTTTTTTAAAAGGGTTTGAATGCGTTATATAAATTTTACTACTTATATGAAGTGCTTTTAATAATATGTAAATTTTGGTTAATCGAGATGTCTTTGAAAAATAATATGTTGGTGTTTAAGTTGGTGTAGGTGTTGTTGATGATGATATTAATGTTGATGTTATTGATGATGATATTGATGTTGATCTTGTTGATGATGATTTTGGTGTTCATGATGGAGTGTATTTTTTTGTTAGTGTTTGAGTTGATGTTGGTTATGTTGTTATCCCATATTTTTTTAGAATTAAAATGTTATCCATATGTTTTGAGAAAATATTTCTATTTAGATAAAAAAGGTTCACAATTATAAATTTTTCCCATGTACAAAAATATAATATGAATTATTTATATAGTTTTGATTCTATCCATAACTCTATCAATTATTGAAACTTTCTTTTATGTTTACATGGCTCAATAAATATTCTCAAATTTTCCATGATGCCAATGCTTGTACTTGACAACTGAGTTTGAATTAATGTTTTCTTAACTTCTACATTTATAAAACAAATATGAAACATTTTAAATATTTAATCAATGATGAGAAATCCTTTTTATTTCCCTTAAACTCTTCTTATAAAACCTTTTAATGAATTTTTTCCCTGAGCATGCTCCATCTTAAATTAAAGGGACTTTAAATTTGAATGCTCCGATAATTTTATTTAAAATAGTAGGGTGTAAACTGATTAATAAAATAAAAATATTTTAGCTTTAGAAATTAATTGTTTTACCTCCATAGAGAATTTCAAGCTTTAAGTATAGTGAAGCATGAGGTGAAAAATAGTTAACTTGAAATTATTTTCTACTTTTGATTAATATTAACTATAAAAAAACAATCTAATGGATCATTATTATAGTAAACACTTTATTTCAAAGATCTTGCTTAGAACAGGAGTGGGATAACACATTTTGATAGTTTTATGAGGATTATCTTCTATAGTCCAAAATTCAAGGTAATGGTTTAGTTTTAATCATAATATTTAGTTTAAATCATAATAGGTTTGTCATGTATAATTATTTTATATTTTAATATATATTAATGAAATATAATTATGAATTTAATTGGTAAAGATAAATTTTATAATGAAATTTATTATATTTGGGATGTAATACGGAGATCAATAACCTTATGTTTATTAATCGATAGTTTGATTCTTATTATTTTTTGACATTAGGAATAGATTAGAAGTAGGTATGTATTGTATCTATGTGCACAAGGTTGATGCTATTCGTTAAGGGTAGGAAATTTCATGTTAGTGATTGGGGCTGATGTTCCTATCATAGGAAAGTTTGTATCTCTATAACTGTACAATGTGATGTTCTTATTTGGAAGTATCCTTTTGTGATTTGTTACCTTCAACTACATGCATAATTATAGAAACGAGTTTCTTTCTCCTTAATCCATATTTTTAATTATCTTTCTGAATGTCACAACCAATTCCTTACATTTTAAGGCTTATACATGTTTTTTTAATTATATTATGATATACACATTTTGATAATAACAAATTCTATGAATGTGTGTTAAAATACCATTCAAAGCAATGTATGATGTCATGTACCTTTAGTTTTGTCACTTTTTTCGTAATCCTCTAACTTTATTATAATAAAATTTTGCAAGAAAACTTTTATATCCTTGATGATACCTTAATAAAATTACAAATCAGTTATATAAATTAGTAGTAAATGGATAAATTTGAAACCCTAATAAAATAGAAGGAAACCTAGAGAATCTTAGAGTTTATTTCTCCCAATATAGTTAATCCAAAACTCAGAAGTTTTGATTGATATATGTTTCAAGAACATTTTAATAACACAGTAATAATGATTTCTCTAAGAAGAGATGTTTTGTTACTCAAGTTTGCAATACAACCATATGCTTATCTCTAGGAAGAGATGTCTGATTTCTATTTTGGGTTACATCTTCATTTATACACATTTTGAAGGTAGGCGGAGGATTTGGAAGGTCACCAATATCAAGGGAAATTAATTGATTTGACTTCCACAATTTACAACAATACAAAATTTGAGTAATTATTATTTTTTAAAACTTACTATTTTTATAATACACTACTAAAATTAAAATTTGGTGCACTTCCATTGGGTTTTTGGGGGTGAAAAATAACTAAGCAAAGCTCTGTGCCATCTCTTCACATTTTCCTTATTTTTAGCTTTCCAACGATTCAAACAGGGAGTCAATCAAAGCTATGGTGTAAAAAGTATGGCTTCTAGAAGTTCCATCATCAATTGGGGTAGAATAATCACCTGAATTGTCACCTAAATTGTTGCCTGAATCATTCCTACCTCCTTGAGAAGCAATGGTCCCCATTGCATCAATATTCCTCATCAAGTGTGGCAGTTGTGTCCTAATTTGATTCTCTATGATCCACTCACTTTGGTGGCTAAGCTGGCCCCTCTTGACTACTCAATAAAGTGAAATAGAGCATCCTTTTGTTATCTTCATCTAGGTGTCCACAATATGATCCTCCTCCACTGGAGCAAAACTATGTGGATCAAGCTCATCAATGTCTAGTTATTTTGCTATGATTGAAGTGTCCAACAGAGCTGTATGATATGGTTTGAGGAGTTCCACAATGAATATTAAATGTAGACCAAGGTAGGCTGGTAGGTTCAACTCAAAATTATATTCTCCAACTTTTCTAGTGATGGTGTAGGGACCATATCATAGAGTCTAAATTTTTCTGTGTGGGCATGAAAGTCATTCCTTTTGAAGTTGCAACAAAACTTTGTCACCCACAACGAAATGGTGTGTAATCTTATGTTTTTCATGACATTGCTTATACTTATAATTCATCTTCTCCAACATGTCATGAACCTACTTCTAGATGTGTTGCAATTGTTTAATGAACTTTGTTATTTTTTCTACCTCATATCTCCCATGAGGTGTGTATTCCACGGTGGAGAATGGAATGACTATATCAATTGATTCCATGGGTTAGAACCTAAAGCATACTTGGAATAGATTGTGATTGGTCAAGTTATGTAGGACTCGATTGTATCTATGTTGTATGAAAATAAGACCCTCATCACATGTGCATGGATGTTTGAAATTATACATCTGAATCATGTGAAGAATCAAGTAGTTCAACACTTCTGTCTAACCATTAGTCTGTGGATGGAAGGCTGTGGACTTCATCAACTTGGTATCTATCATCCTCCATAGAGTGGACCAGAAGATGTCTAGGAACCTACTATCTCTACCTCAGATAATGGACTTGGGATGACCAAAACAGAGACATACATGACTAAAATATTGTTGAGCAGTTTCTTTAGCAAATATATTTTTGTTACAAACAATCATGATAGCCATTTTTGAAAAGTGATCAACTACAATAAAAATACAGTCCTTGCCATGTTTTGAAGTGGGTAAAAATGAGAGAAAATCCATTGAGATAGATTCCCAAAGCCTGGTTGGTTCTGGAAATGGCATGTATAATATTTGATTCTTACTTGTTGGCTTGGTTATTGCACATGGTGTGCAAGATTTGAGGTACCTTTCCACATTCTTTCGCATATGGGGCTAGTATAATTGTTTTTGAAGAACTATCAATGTCTTCTCTATACCAAAGTGGCTAGATATCCTACTTAAATGTGCTTCCCATTTAATATTTTGTTGCTCTACAGCTTAAACACAGATGTGCCCCATGTGACAGAGGACATTATCTTGAAAATAGAAATCATAAACATTTTTACTTTATTGAACAATTTATATGTATTAGCAAACGTAGGATCTGCTTCATACAAATCACCCCAAGTGGTAGTCTTGTGTCTGCACAAGTCAAAAACTATTGTGACTAAATAATTGGTGGCTGGCTTAGACAATCTACGATCGTATTTGAGTTCCCCTTTTTGTGTTTGATTATTAGATGGAATTGCTGCAGATATGTGGCTCACTTTTAGTGCCTCTTATTTTGCATTATGATCTACATCTAGATCAATTTAAATGGTCTTTGGTAAGTGTGTATGACTGTCTCTTTCCCCAAGATGTAGTGTTTGCATTGTTTACAGGCTTACATGATGGCATAGATCTCCTTGTCATATGTCATGGCTTTCCTGATTGTATCGTTAAAAGTTTCATTGTGATATGTAATAAGATGGCCATTTTGCATGATGAAAGCTCCCATGGCATATTTATATGCATTTGTCATCAACTCAAAAAGTTGATGCAAATCTGGTAAGGTAAGAACAAGTGCTGAGCAAAGTTTATTCTTCAAATTCTCAAATGCCCTTTATTATATTTCATGCCACTAAAATGTAGCTTTATCTCCTCCTTTAGTCACTTGGGTTAGCGGTCAAGCAACATGTGAGAATCCAAGAACAAACCTAAGATATAAATTAGCAAGACCCAAGATACTATGAAGTTCTATTGGAGTCCTTGGTCTAGGCCATTCTTGAATGACTTGAATCTTTTTTGGAAAGACTTAGACCCCTTCCTCACTCACAATGTACCCTAGGTACTGAATTGTTTTCATCCTAAATGTGCATTTGTTGAGATTTCTATACAACTTGTGCTCCTGCAGAGTTCGAAGTAACTTACAAACATGTTGCAGATGTTCCTCTCATGTTCTACTGTAGATAAGTATGCCATCCAGGTAGACAACTATGAATGAGTTAGGGACGGCTCACAAGATATCATGCATCATCCTCATGAACGTTACAGGTGCATTAGTCAATCCAAAAGGCATTACCAACCATTTGAAGAGCCCCTACTTAGATTTTAATGTAATCCTTCAGAAATTGGTGGGATTGATGGGAATTTGGTGATAGCTATATTTGAGAACAATTTTGGTGAAGAACTTCACACCATGGAGTTGGTCCAACATGTCATTAATCCTAAGGAGGGGGTATCATTTCTTCACAATGATTTTATTTAAGGCTCAATAGTCAATGAAAATCCTCCATGTTCTATATTTCTTTGCTTCTAGGATAATCAAGCTACCATAGGATGAAGAACTTTGCCTGATGTGACCCTTTTGAATCAATTTCTAAATCTATCTATTTATCTCATCATTCTGCAAAATTGATCTATTATATATAGGACTGTTAGGCAAAGGTGATCCTGGGATCAAATTGATAGAATGTTTTACCTGGCAGTGAAGTGGAGCTCCCATGGGTGATTTGAATAAGTCATCATATTCTTCTATGATTTCTCCCATATGCTTTTGTTTTTGTGTTGATTGTGTAGTCAGGACTACAACATCAACCTTCTTGGATTTTGGTGGTGTGACCACCATGAGAACACATTGCTTTGTCTTATCCACCAATCTCTTACATTGATTGACACTAATCAGGGAGACAGATGTAGGAAGTGGTACCTCTTGTACCCTGTATTGCCACATTCCAAGAGTGAGGGTGATTCTTTAGGTTCATGATTCATAGATGCCATGTCGATCATACATGAATCGTTGACCATGGAGTACATAAAAAAATCTAGATGGACCACATCACACAAGAGCTCCTCTTGGAAAAGTTTTATTGCATCTGAAAGAAGACACTAATGAGTGACACAGAGGTCTCTCCTTGGGCTCAACCATCTAATACTATATGGATTTGGTTGAGGATTCATGTATAGATATAAACTTCTCACAGCTTTAGTAGAGATTAAATTATTTTGACTTCTACAATCAAGAATGAAATGCATAGACTTACCTTTTACCCATAAATTAGAGTGAAACAACCTTTCCTTGTCATCTAGCCTTTCTTCACGAGTCTATGATGAAATAATGATGTTATCAATCTCAACATCTATAATCTATTCTTCATCCTCTTAGAATGTAGGTTGTGTATGAGACAAAGTGGTAGATGTTGAGTATTGTGACTCAGAAAGTATTGACTTGATGCCTTGACATTCTTCTTTGGAATGAGTTCCAATTTTGTGGTAATCACACCATTTTCCAATCTTCCCCTTCTAGATTTCCTTATCTTGGTACTCTTTTTGCTTCTTCATATTCTTTCTTCCATGCTTCTGCTCAATCTTCACAATGAACTTGAATGTCTCACTGAGGGTTTTTAAACTGAAGAGTTCCATTTTCCCCCATATCTACCATTTTAATCCACCATGATATTTGAGAGTCTTACGTTTCTCACTTTCTTGTATGCCTAATCTCGTAGATAGAGAATGCAAAATATCAGTGTAATCTTGAATATATTGGTCCTTACCTTGGTGAAATTGTTGCCACTATATGTACAGATCATCATATGCTCGAATGGGATAGTATTATTCCTTTACCACTTCCATGAAATCATCCCAGGTAGGTTCCACCTCAAGGCTCATGTCATCTATACAAAAACCTTCTCTTGTACACTTCCCACCAATTTTTCATGGATAATAATTATTTTAAAAGAGTAAAAGTGATCTTTTCTCTATCGGTGAATCTATTTACAGAAAAGTAGGAATATAATTGATCCAACCAATTTTCTACTACATCAACATTGATTTTACCTTCAAATGTAGCAATATCAAAATTCACCTGAACCTTGGAGGGTGTTGGGGCACTGAAAGGACACTCCATGGATGAGGAGCCAAGAAGTGTAGATGAGGAGCCAAAATTTTCCATCAAGATTTGTTAGAGAATTTGGGCAAATTATTACAATGTTTGCGCTTGTTTCTATTGGAGGGATTCATTCACCATTTCCTTAAAGGGATTAGATTTCTTTGTGTCATCTATCATTTTAAGTCATTTGAAGTGAATAGGTGGATAGTTTGGAAGCTCTGTTGTTTTCCACCCAAGGTTCTTGTAGCCTGACTTCATCCTCAAAATCATACACTCTCAAGACAAACTATTCTAATACCACTAATCCAAAACTCAGAAGTTTTTATTGATAGATATTTTAAAAAAACAAAAATAACACAGTAACAATGATTTCTATGAGAAGAGATTTTTTATTACTCAAGATTGTAATACAACCATATTCTTAACTCTGTGAAGAGATGTTTGATTTCTATTTCAGGTTACATCTTCATTTATACACATTTTAAAGGTAGGAGGAGGATGTGTAAGGTCACCAATCTTGAGGGATATTAATTATTTTGACTTCCATGATTTACAACAATATAGAATTTGAGTAATTACTATTTCTAGAAACTTACTATTCTTAGACTACACTACTAAAATTAACATTTGCGGTACTTCTTTTTTTGTTTTTGGGGGTCAAAAACCACTAATCAGAGATCGATGCCATTGCACCATGTTCTCCTCATTCTTATATTTCCAATGGTTTAAATGGGGATTCAATCAGAGTTATCATGCAAAAGTTATGGTTCCCAAAATTTCTATCATCAATTGAGGTAGAACTGTCACCTGAATTGTCACCTGAATTATTGCCTAGATCAATAGTGGAGTGGGTTCATAATCATTTTGGCCAATTTTTAGATTAATGAAATCCTAATAGGATTAATTTTGGAACAGAACTCTCTATTGAGGGGGTGGGTGAATCAGTAGATTGATTTATAATTAGTCCTTTAATACTTTTAATGCAAATTAGAAGGCATATGCAGACATCATGCACACAAATAGATATAACACTCAATGTACATGGAAAACCCAATATGGAAAAAACCATGATGAGAATAGTTATTATATTGTAATGTTCTAATTTAGCTTCACAATCAAAACCTCACTGGTTACAATGTTTAATGGCACCAACCCTAAGGAGACACAAATCCCCTAATTTAAGAGCACCTAATATAAGGAATCACCTACTCCGTAGCTGAGAACCAAATAAGATTTTCTAATGGCACCTACCAATCAAATCTATTATGGAGCTATAAATCCGGATTACAAATTTGATTCAAAAGTTAATCCAGTTGTATGTTACATACCTATTTTGTAACTACTCATACTCTACTCTGCATCTCTCTTACTCTTTGCCTCTCTCCATATAAATTTAACTCTTCATCCCACTTAGTGTATATCCTATATGATATATATGTATTGGATCTAGGTCTCACTTCTTCTGTATGTTCACTTTGGTTGATAAAACATAATGCTTTATTTTTGGAACTCAGTTCATATTTGTTTAACAACAAGTTTCCTGCTTCTTGAATTCATGCACCAACACCATAATTCTTGGTATTTTACTATCTTCAGCATATATTAGGCTCAAAATATTATAAACATGCCATTTTACACAATTGTGATTGATCATAGTGATTTATATCATTCTCTGTGTCATATAATGCATCTTTCTTGGATGTTCCATTGCTTGATGGTTGAGATGAACAAAACTTAAAATACTGGCCATTCATCTTAATTTTGGCACCATGGTGCAATGATTCTCATTCAGTTAACCCAAATTTAAAATTCAACCATTAGATCAAGCTTAGCCTCTCTATCAAATCCTTGCGAGCTTTTGAACTTTGATGTTTTAAATTTAAAACGTATCTATTGATCTGAATCTGATAAGCTCATGCACTCTATTAGATCTTTGTCTGCGTCTAAAGTTTAATGTTTTAACATTTAAATACATCCATTTATCAAACTCTGAGACTCACACACTCCATTATATCTTTGCCTTTGATTTTGTTGAGATTAGAGAAAAAAAATTATGGAAGCATTTATGGGGGATGAGTTTCCATGAGGTATACAAAACTTTTGTCATTTATTTTTAATGTCATTTATGAATTTTTGTCCTTCTATTAAGTGCTTCTAACATTATCTAATATTTATCTATGATAGATGTCTTGGAAAATGAATAGGTTGATGTTGTGGATGTTGAAGTGTTTGTTTTGTTGACAATGATATTGGTGTTGGTTTTGTTGATGAGGATTTTGGTGTTCATGATAGATTTTATCTTATTTTCTAATTTTTGGGTTGAGATTGTATTATTGTTGAGTATTTCATATATTTTCAGAATGACAATGTTGTCCATGTATTTTCAGGGGTTGTTTTTTTTTTTTTTTTTTTTGGGATTGAAAGGGTTGATAATTATAGTTTCTTGTCCCTGTAGAAAAATAGATAAAGCATTAATTTTAAATTTACAATTATATACATGCTATTTAATTCTATCAATAATTTTTTATTCCAACTTCCTTTCATGTTTAAAGTGGCTCAATAATTTTTTCCAAATTTCTCATGATGCTCATGCTTGTACTTTGGAGTAAAGTTTAAATTTATGTTTTTTTAACATCTATTTTTATAAAAATATTATATATTTTTTTTTAATATTTAATTAATGGTGTGATCCCCTTGTGCTTTCCCACAATTTTTTCTTATAAATCCTTTGAATGAACATTTTTATTTAGCTTAAAATATTTAATATGTTAATATTTAATTAATGGTGGGATCCCCTTGTTCTTTTCCATAAGCTTTTTTTTTTAAATTTAATTAATGTTAATACTGATCAAAACCAAATATTATAGTTATTTCCTTTTGTAAAAGAAAAGAATGTGCATGTGTGCGTGTGCATGTGTGTGTGTGTGTGTGTGTGTGTGTGTGTGTGTGTGTGTGTGTGTGTGTGTGTGTGTGTGTGTGTGTGTGTGTGTGTGTGTGTGTGTGTGTGTCTGTGTGTGTGTGTGTGTGTGTGTGTTAACGTGTTTTCAAGATCTAATTATCTAATGTGGGAAGGTTATTTTCACTCATTTTGAAAGGAAATAGGGATCATTTAAATTGTATAAATGGCTTAAAACGTTTTTAATAGGGATGCTAAATTTAGCCATGGCTATATATTATATTGTTGAATTAAAAAGTAACTTATACAAGATATTGTCACTTTAAAATTATTTTATAGGACTTATAAATTTAGAATTTTCTACGATAATGAGGAAATAACTATTTATCTATTTCAGTAATGTAGACCTTACCATTGAATCTAGGCATTGAGGCCTTCGCTATTGTAAGTTGTAATCTAGTTGTGTTGGGGTTGCTTTGTGGCTGCTTCCTGGTTGTTTTTAATTACTTTGTTCTATGTTATTTCTGTTAGGTAGTTTGGCAGTATTTCTTTGTGCTTATTATCCATCTGAAGTTTTGAGACCCTTTTTATTTTGTCCTCTCTTTGTTCCATCTAGGTTTGAAGCCCTTTTTTATAATTGGGATATGGTCCCCATCAAATAATAATAATAATAATAATAATAATAATAATAATAATAATAATAATAATAATAATAATAATAATAATAATAATAATAATAATAATGATGATGATGATGATGATGATAATGTAGACCTTACACTTTTATTTTTAAATAATTAGGCTATATTTTTTGAGAAGACAAGGCCAAATGAATTAGTCAATCAAATATATGTGTTTGATTCATTTCACCAAGGTAAATAATGTTATCCAATAAGAAATATAAACTTTAGTAACTTTTATTATCAAGATCTAGTTACACAATGTTGGAGGTTTATTTTCACTCCTAGTAAAAGGACATAGGGATAATACAAATGGAATAAATGACTTAAAACATATTTAATGGGGATGGTAAAATTTAGCCATGGATATATATTATATTGTTGAATCAAAATAAATAACTTATATAGATAATAAAAAAATGATTTTATAAACCTTCTAAATGTAAACTTTTTGATGACATTGAGGGAATGACTATTCATCTATTTCACTAATGTACATTTTGCACAAGTTTTATTTTGAATAATTAGGCTATAATTTTTCAATTATTTGAGGTTTTTAAAATTTTCTTCATTTTGGTCTAATTTATTTATTTATTTTTAAGTTTTGGATACAATGTGACGGGATATATGATCATAATAATTGATATAATATGTTATTATGTTCTTTGTGTATGGTTTACCTACCGAATCAAAATTTAATATAAAAATTGTTTTTACCTATTTAAATTTAACGTGAATTTAAATAGATGTAATGTGAAGTTCATTATATATAATGGAAAGTATAGGAGAGAGAGAGACTTTAATTTTCTTGATTTTTCCTTCTATAAACATTAAATTTATTACAAATAAAAGTTTAAACCCTGAATTTAATGACTATAGAGGCATCATTTTTCAATATCATTTGTATCTTTTCTTAGAAATATATTATTTATATGAGCAAACTTTTTATCAAATTATTACTCATGTACAAAAATAGATGAAGAATTAATTTTAAATTTATGATTATATACATGATATGTTCTATCAATATTTTTTTATTCCAACATCCTTTCATGTTTAAAGTGGCTAAATATGTTTTTCCAATTTTCTCATGATGCTCATGTTTTTACTTTAGAGTTGAGTTTAAATTAATGTTTTCTTAAAATCTCCTTTTCTAAAAATAATATTAATTTTTTTAAATATTTAATTAATGGTGGGATCCCCTTTTCTTTCCCATAAACTCTTCTTATAAAACCTTTGAATGAATCTTTTTCTTCAGCATGCTTTGTCTTAAAATAAAATTACTTTAAATTTAAATGTTATCATAACTTTTTTTTATCTACAGTTTAGTACCTATGATTTTATTTAAACTATTGTGGTAAACCCACTAATAAAATAAATTCTTTTAGCTCTATAAATTACTTAATTTTTTACATCATTGAAGAATTTGAAGTTAAGTGATAGTGAACCCTAGGTCAAAAAATAGTTGACATAAGGTTAGTGTGAAATTATTTTCTACATTAGATTAATTATAAATATAAAAAATATAGTGAATGTATCATAGTTATAGGAAATAATTTATTTCATAGCTTTGGATTAGGTTAGGATTAGAGTAAAACATTTTGATAGTTTTATGTTGCATAATATTATGAATCATTGTACTGTGTGGAATATGATGCAAAATATAATAATGTTCATGTGTTTTTTGTGTTGATACAAAAGAATCGTTAACACAAGTATAGGAAGAGAATTGTGAAAAATCATAATTTTTGTTACGATCATTTGAATGGATCTTCAACCTTAGTTGATCATCCTCTTATATTACCCAATTAAGATGTTTGATGATGTCTACCATATTTTTTTGTGACCCATATAATTGTAATACCTCTTTAGCGTTTGGTTCATAAACAAGGCTGAGCTTGTCTACAATCTATTTAGGTATGATTGTACTACTAGCTCCACTATCCACCATACAATTATGAACCAAAGTATCACCTACGATCAAAGAAAGGTAAAACTCATTATGAAAGGAAATAAGGATAATTCAAATGGTATCAATGGCTTAAAACCTATTTAATGCTGATGCTAAATTTAGCCATGGCTATATATTATATTATTGAATTAAAAAGTAACTTATACAAGGTATCGTCACTTAAAAATTATTTTATAGGACTTCTCAATGTAGAATTTTTGATGATAATGAGGAAATAACTATTTATCTATTTCACTAATGAATGCCTTATCGTTGAATCTAGGCATTGAGGCCTTCGCTATTGTCTATAAGTTTTAATCTGATTGTGTTCAGGGTGCTTTATAGCTGCATTCTGGTTGTTTCGCTTCTCTGTTTTATGTTTTTATTTTTTGTTTCTGTTAGGCAGTTTGGCAGCATTTTTTTGTGCTTATTGTCCATCTAGGGTTTTGGGACCCTTTTTCTTTTCTTCTATTTTTGTTCCATCTAGTTTTGAAGCCCTTTTTGTAATTGGGGTATACTCCCTGTCAAAACACTATTTAACAATGATGATGATGATGATGATGATGATGATGATGATGATGATGATGATGATGATGATGATGATGATGATGTAGACCATCCACATTTATTTTTAAATAATTAATCTATATTTTTCGAGAAGACAAGCCCAAATGAATTAGTCAATCAAATGTATGTGTTGTAAAAGGATTAAAACCCCATTCAAATATCATTAAATAATTTTTAATAGATAAATTCACTCTTAAAGTAAAACAAATCCTTCATAAAATTGGATTTTCTAATTTCTTAGTTGGTACATTAAAGTTGGATTATAATTTGAGCACTCAATTTTAGTATGATTTTAATGTACAATTTGTTAAAGTTTAATCTAATGTCGCTTTAACTTCAACAAGAAAATATTAATTATAATGTTAATTCCACTTTTAAATAATTATTTAAACTAACACTAATGTCTAGTCTAATTATAATACTCTATATAATGTTATATATGAATTTTATGAGTGAAGTTAGTGTCAAATTATTTCTTATTTCAAATTAAATTTATTTTTAAAAATTATAGTTAATAGATTATAATTATAAAATCTACTTTCTTTCGATATTTCATAATAAATTACGAATAAATGCAAACATTCATCGAAAAAAAGATTGATATTAGATATTACATGTTAGAATCATATCAATTTTTATAGATTTTAAATATATATAATTTATAATAATTGAATATCACCAAACATTTTACAACAATTAATCCCAATCCCAATACTAACGCTAATATCATCCACCACCAATTTCAATCTTTTATATATATATATATATATATATATAAATTAAAATCGAGTCATTACTAAAAGAGATTGACACGAGAGAAGATAGAACCATACTAAAAGAGAAGATAGAAGCAACCCATAATCGAATGGAAAGATAAAAGCGTTAAGTGTATATATCTTATATTGTATTGTTCAACAAGCGTAAAAGAGTAATGGTGTAGTGTAGAGTAGTAGTGCAGAATGTAAGGCAGTGCCAGTTGTGTTACTATACTAAAATAGAGAGCATTATTGTTGATAGGGGGAAGGGGAAGGGGAAGGGAGGGGAAGCAGGTTATGCATTGTATAAAGCCGGGTTGGAGAGTACATAGGTCTCCATCTTCTTAAAGAAAGCCGTGCTCTGTGCCTTCATGATCTCAATTTGGGCTGGGTCCTGAGGAACACCAGGGAGGGTGTCATAATCGCATGTATGATTCACAGTGCATCCCCTCTCTGGTTTGGGGGTGAGTTTGAGTGTGAATTTAGCAGAAACCCATTTTTCACATAGCTAAAATACTTGTTCGCTGCATGCATTTCATATTATAATGTTAATGTTAGAAGAGTAATGGTAATTAAGTTGTTGATTGAAAAAATAACATGCACACATACCAGGGGTGTAGTTGATTTGTCTGATGCTACCGACCCCTCCGTCGCCTTCCAGAAATATGATGCCTGCACGTATCTGTGGCATTTCCCTAGCGGTGAGATCACGGTCTTTCACCACCGCATTCCACAGTCTCTTTGCCACCATCTTCTCTACTCTACGATTCTTCTTCTGCTTTACGCTGTCTCTAAGGATGGTATTTATAGAGCCTTCTTCTGTTTTACATCAAACCACACCAAACAATATGAACGGCAGCCGGCCATCGGCCATCCGACATCCATAAAGATTTCTCATTCAACTCAATCTCTCTTTTTAATTAGCATTATGAAAGTGGCAACAAATTCCTTACATTTCCAACGCCTATACATTATTGTTTTATTATAATTGTGATATCCACATCTATATGAATGTGTATGCGTTAAAATACCATTTGAAGCCATGTTTTTTTTTATATTATTGGTGGTGGTGGTGGTGGTTGTC
>JARHVA010008001.1:455000-465000 GCA_037957365.1 Torreya grandis | reverse complement strand
AGTCTCACTCTCAACCTAAAACATCATCATAAGAAATGGTGCATTTATTGCATTGCTTAAGGTTTACCAGTCTTTCATTTTGCATTCAAAATTTTCTTTCAATAGCTTTCTCCCCTATATGTTTTGTAACTATATTTAAATTTTATGAGAACTAATAATAAATTCAAAATATGAGCTCTCATACATTTCTAGCAAAGTTCATCCCATTTCAAATCCAAGCATTGAGCAAAGAAAATTCAATTTTACATTTAGAATTGGTAATAAATAGATTGTTTTAACAAGATCAATCAACTATGTAAGTAAATACATTATATTTTAAATTATAAAAACAACTAACCTATTTCAAAGATGGACGTAATGTTATACATATTAGATACTACAATTTTTATTTTATTAAACAAGATAATAACTTGAATTAAATAACATAAGAAATAATCTCTTACAATTTGAAAGAGATTCAACAAACACATAATCTATCTATGGTTCATATGATCACTTTTTAGAGGGGCTCAATTATTGATGATCATTTTTGCATTGCATATTTCCCATGATTCCTCAAGCTTAAAGTTGAAAAGAAATGGGTTGCTACATCACAAGCATTGTTGTTTGGGTTTCAACTTAAAACATAATGTGAGTATCCTTTAGAAGTGAAACACATGTAATAAATGAGGATCACTCTCAAATTAAAACATCGGCAAAGGAAATGGTGCCTTTTGGCATTGCTTATGTTTTATTACTATTTTATTTTGCATTGAAAATTTTGATTTGATATTGTTTTGCCCTATATGCTTTGTAATTATGGCTAGATTAGATGAGAGGTAATAATAGATTCAAAATATTATGATCTCTCATACCCTTCCATCACTTTAATGTCAGTGTAGAAGAAGGGTTCCATTTACTTTTACTTTTGTATGCAAAATAGAACCTTAATGTGATATCCTCTTTTTTTATATAATAAAAATAAGTAATTATACATCTATTTTTTCTAGTTTATAATATATTCACTTTTTTTTAATATGTATTTAGCTTTCTACTAGACATTCATACAAGCAATCTTTTTATTGAATCTTGAAAATTCTTTAATAAAATTCATCCATGATATCCTCTACTCACAATTATTTTCACATAATGGAGGTAGAAGGTGTCAACATCAATGAGATTTATAGTACTATGTAGAATCATTTAAACAACTCTCCTTCCATTTATACAAGAGAGATCATCTCAACAAGGCTAAAAATTGAAGTTCTTCTTTCAGAAGGGGATATATGATCATAATCACTGATATGTGGCATTATTACTTTGTTTATGTATTGTTTACTTACCCAACCAAATGCTAATGTGAATAAACAAATCTCTTTCTAAATGCAATGTGAAGTTCAGCAAATATAATCTAAAGTTCATATTGGCAATGTAAAGCTCCATATTTCTAATGGAAAGTATAGCAGAGAGAGACTTTAGACTTATTTATTTTTCCTTCCATAAATATTAAATTTATAACAAGATAAAGTCTAAGACTTAAGTTTCTTTATTGTAGATGCATCTTTTTTAGTATTATTTTTCTCATTTCTTAGAAATAAATTGTTCATACGAGACAAAATTTTATCAAGTTACTACACAATATGTCTTATATTTTTAAAATTTATTTGATTTATAATAAAATTCATTGTGTGAGGTTTTGTGTTATACCGTTTTGGTTCATATTTGAATAGCAATCCAAATTTTTGGAAGGATTTGCAGTGGTATAATTAATTTTGAGTATGACACAACCAAGTAAGTCTTTAAAGATAATATGCAATGAAAATTAAATTATTTAAAGATTTTATGTGGTTATGAAATTTTACTTTTCTAATCGATTCATTTTATCCATTGTCTTTTAGTTATTAATTACTAAATTTTCTAATTATTTTCAGACTTACTTTTCCAAATGACATTAGATGAGAAACCCCAATGCATCCACCCTCTCCAATTACATTACAAATATATAGATAATATAATATAATTTTTTATTTTAGTTATCTATATGTTAGTATGCATAAGTTTGAAATTAGGATTGAGATTTTTTTTAAAATTAAAATTGAAATTGAATTCATTTTGTTTAATTCTCACGAATTTATAATTATGTAAGAATGGATATTTATAGTCTTTCAAGTCAAATGTAGAGGTAGAAGAGGGAACCAAAGGTATGTTGAAACAACTATTTTTATATTTATATTAGTCTCATTACTAATAGAAAACATTTTTTATAATATTTTTTTTAATTTCAACAACCTTTTAATAATATAATCAGTGAGGGCCATGAAGGAAATTAAAAAATCCATAACTGAATTTTAAGTGATTGATGAAAAGATACAAATCTATAAAATATAGATTATTGAATCTTATTTTTTTGTCTTCATCATCTAAAAATATGAGGTTGATAAATTTTATTTAAATGTCAACACCATCCTGAAAATCTACTTGAACATAAAATAAACCAAATTAAACGATGTTGAAAATAAAGAGATTGAGGAACAAGGAAAAATCCATAAAATTTAATTTTTTCCTTCTTAATATTGTTATTTAAAATCCATTCCCAATTTATGAAAATTTGATGAGGTGTAAGGAAGTGATTAAATACACCAAGGGATATATTCTAATCCAAGACATGGTGCAAGACAAATTATCCTTTTGTTAGAAAATGTAATTATTGCCATGGAAATGGTAAAAACAATTTGTCAAGAAATAAACTTGGCTTGAATCAAGTGGATGAAAATAAGCTTCCTCCCATATATTGGAGAAAAATTGTAGCAAAAAACATAAGTTATATGAGAGGTAATAAAATATTTATCTTAAAGGGCAAAAAAAGTTGACTTTATATTCAACACTTATTGTGTGTAATTGAAAGCATGAAGGACAAATATATCTATGGGTGCCTACTATAGATATGGATTTTAATAGTTTGTAGTGTTATAGTGACTCACAATCTCTAGGTTGAGGCTACTAAATCTAGCAAATTTTCTAATAGCCTTACTTGTAAAAAATCAAAATAAAGTAATCAAAAGTATCATCTGAGGATAAGCCCCCCAAAACTACCAAATTCTCAATCAAGAAACACAAAATAAAATAGATTAGACCATGGAAAAGAGGCAAAAAATTATAACACATCATTGCACTAATAAAATTGTATCCATGTCTCTGCACATAGTTCTTTTTGTTTGAATCCACCCATTTCATGAGACCCTAAAAAGACCAATATTACCAAAGTATATATTCCATGCCTACCAAAAAAATTCTTTATGGATATTTTAGGGTCAGAATTCCTATATTATTATGTTTTACATCATTATAACCTCTGTAAATGGCTCCATGATATGAAAATATGCATATGAGTATGGACTAAACATTGAAGAAGTTTTTTTAGAATAAACTTTAACCTTTTATTGACCATGCCATTTCTTCTGCCATAGAAAATAACTTCATTTGAGGCTAGGATATTTATGATTTTGGTGTGAACTGGTCATTGGGTAAATTTATGTATCTTTTCTCTTAACCATATATGATATACCTGGTTAAAGCCTTAGAAACAAATCATCGAATGATAAGAGTTATTTTTTATATGCATGCATATTCTGTGTTAAGTTAAACACTGTAATAAATTTTAGTTGGAGATGAATTGAATTTCAAGTAAATAAAATATTCATTTAGATCCATTGCTTACATATCAAATCATGTTGAAACCATTACAAGGATTGTTACATCTTATCTTCATACCTTTAGCATATGAATAAAATAAATAATGTCTTAATAATTTCATTCCATTTAAAATGTTCATATTTGTATTAAGGCTTATTTATATACATTATATCTTTGATACCAATCTCCAAAATGAACTATTGTATAGATAGTCGTATTTCCCAACCAAGTTCTTGTACATCGTTGGATTTATTCAGTATGGCCTCTTTCCACATCAATCTCCTATAAAAGATGTAGATACAAGTTAAACACTATTAAAGGTCCACAAGGAACATATTTGGCCCATGGGCTTATGAATAATATACATTATAGAAATCGTCATTAACTAGTATTAAGAAAGATTGTAATGCTACAGAAAATCTTGAGTAGAAATATGATTTTATAAAATTAAAAAATTCTCAAGGAAAATATTAAAATAAAATTTCCAAGTCTCAGATCAGAGATAAGATTCCCTAAGATCAATATATTTATTTACCTATGCTCTTAAGTGACATAAATCTATACTAAAAGGCAATTATAAGGTTTGTATATATCTTCAGAACTATAGAATAAAGTCAGAGGGCAATGTGTATGGAAACAATGTGTATTGTAGAGGAAATCAGATGGGAATCCTATCACATCTCTCTAAAACTCAAGTTGCAGAGGCAATTTTCTTATTACATTCTAAAATATCAATGCATGAGAAGAGATATGAAAAGGTTCTAGTCTAGTAAGATAATTAATCTAAGAACTTATCTCAAAATGTCCAACACCAAAGTCATAACTATATATAATAGTGGTCAAGTAAGTTTGGACATACCAAATTTTCAAGAAGATTTGAGACATACCTAATTGTAGTGTGAAAGACTTTTACACAGAATTTATCCCTATCTGTTGTGGTTAGTGGTACAAGTAGTATAATAGGTGGCATTACAAGTAATGAGTTCCTATTTAGTTGTTATTCCCCCTATCCATCCCAGTGCCACACATAGGTAAGCTATGATGTTAAAGCCCTCCATAATGCCATATTTTACCATCTAATATTTTTATAACATTGTTCATGCATATGGTTTTCCAAAAATTTAATTTTATTTAGTCTATAAAACTTAATAACCATTCAAATTAAAATTAGTTAATTTTCCTGGACATTACAAAATCATGAATTTTACATCCAGTAATCAAATTCTCATTGGCTAGTATGGATTCATTAAAAAAATTAAAATCCACTAGAAAAAAATAATAGTACATAATGGTAAAAGTATTTTATCAAGAAATCAACTTAGCTTGAATCATGTGGATGAACATAAGATTCCTCTCATATTTTGGACAAAAATTGTAGGAAAAAACTTAAGTTCTTTGAGAGATAATAAATATCCATCTGAAAGGACAAAAAGAGCTAAGTTGAAGTTGTAGTACCTATCACATGAAATTAAAAGTATGACATCCAAATAGATCTATGGGTGCTCACTATAAATATGGATTTTAATGGTTTGCAGTGTTAGAGTCACTCATAATCCCTGGGTCAAGGGTAGTAAATCTATGAAAGTTTCTCAATGTTTCACTAGTACAAAATCAAAATAAACTAAACAATAAGTTTTTCACATAAAAATAAAAATAAAATTCAAGAATATCATCTAGGGATAAACCCCCAAAAATTACCAAATTCTAAATCAATCAACCCAAAATAGAATATATTAGTCCATGGAAAATATGCAAAAAAGTATAACATATCATTGCACTAATAAAATCATATCCATGCCTCTATGAATAAATCTTCTTGTTTGGCTCCACCCATTTCATAAGACCATAAAATACAAGCTTTAGAAAACTATATATTCCATGCCTATCAAAAAAATGCATTATTGATATTTTAGGGCATAATTCCTATGCTATTCAGTTATACATCATTGAAGCCTATGTAAATAGCTCCACAATATGAAAATATGCATATGAGTTCAAACTAAACATTTAAGAAATTTTTTCAAAATAAAATTTAAACTATCATTGACAATGCCAATGCCTACGCCTCAGAAAATAACATCATTTGAGGCTAGAAGATCTGTGATTTTCCTATCCACTGATCAATGGGTAATTTTATGCATCTTTTCTCTTAGCCATATATGATATACCTAGTTAAAGTCTTAGAAACAAAGCATGGAATGATAAGAGTTACTGTTATATGCACGCATATTATGTGTTAAGTTAAACATTGTCCTAAACATTAGTTTGAGATGAATTGCATTTCAAGTAAATAAAATATTTAGTTAGACCCATTGTTTGCATATCAGATCATGTTGAAACTGTTTTAAGGAGTGTTACATCTTGTCTCCATACCTTTACAATATGAATAAAACAAATAATGTCTTAATACTTTTATTCCATGTCAAATTTTAATATTTGTATTGAGGCTTATTTATATACATTATATCTTTGAGGGTATTGTACATTGTTGGAGTTATTTGGTTTGGCTGCTTTCAAAATCTATCTCCTAAAAATGCTATAGAAACAGGTTAAACACTTCTAAAAGTCCACAGGGATCATACCTGGCCCATGGGTTTATAAATAATATACATGATAGAAATCATCATTGTCTAGGATTAAGAACAACTGTAACACTTTAGAATTTTTTTAGCAAAAAATTGTTTTTATAAAATGAAAAATTTCCCAAAGAAACTATTAAAATAAAATTGTCAGGTATCAGATCAAAGATCTAAGATGCCCTAAGATAAATATATTTGTTTTCCTACGCTCTTACATTGATATAAATATCTATCAAACCCCACTTCTCAATTTTGTACATATCTTTAGAAGTGCAGAATCAAGTCAGAGAGCATTGTGTATGGCAACAACATGTAGTGTAGAGGAAATCAGATAGAAATCATATCACATTTTTCTAAAATTCAAGTTGCAGAGGAAAGTTTTAGATGACATTCGAAAATAACAATGTTTGTAAGAGAAATAAAAAGGTACCATTCTAGGAAGATAAGAATTCTCAAAACTTATCTCAAAATGTCTAGCACCAAAGACATAACTGTATACAATAGTGCTCAAATAAGTTTGAACCTATCAAATTTTTAGGAAGATCTAAGACATACTTAAATGTAGTGTGAAAGACTTTCATATAGAATTTAGATCTATTTGATGTGGTTTGTGGCACAAGCCATATAATTGGTGACATTATAAGTAATGCATTTTTGTTTAGTTTCTAGCTCCCATGTTTATTGCAGTGCCATATGTAGGTAAACTATCAGGTTAAATCCCTCTAGAATATCATATTCAACCAACTAATATTTCTATAACTTTATTTCATGCATGTGGCTTTCATAAAATTTAATTGGTTGTAGTGCATCTAACTTAATAACCATTTAACTTTAACTAAATAAAATAATTAAATATTCATAAACATTAAAAAATCATGAATTTTACATCCAGTAAGTAATCCTCATTAGTTGGGATCCATTGCAACAATTAAAAAACTCCATCAAAACAACAATACAAGCCTAAAGATAGGTACTAAAAATCTAAGTACATAGAATATCACCCTCTCACATACAATATAAAGCAATAAAGATAAAGTTTCAATAGGATACATTGGCTTTTGTCGACATGAGTGGATAATTTCAATGACATTAGCCTCCTTAATGATGTAGGGAAATAATAAGTACATAGAGTGATAAATGCCTTTTTTTTTCTTGAGAATAAAGAGTGAAGGTTGTGGAAGTATCTATAGGGGGTTCCTTTAGGTATACATATATTTTTTTTCTTTTTTCCTTTTTTTAAAAAGGGTTTGAATGTGTTATATAAATTTTACTACTTATATGAAGTGCTTTTAATAATATGTATATTTTGGTCAATCGATATGTCTTTGAAAACTAATATGTTGATGTTTAATTTGGTGGAGGTGTTGTTGAAGATGATATTAATGTTGATGTTGTTGATGATGATATTGATGTTGATGTTGTTGATGATGATTTTGGTGTTTATGATGGAGTTTATTTTTTTGTTAGTGTTTAAGTTGATGTTGGTTATGTTGTTATCCCATGTTTTTTCACAATTAAAATGTTATCCATATGTTTTGATAAAATATTTTTATTTAGACTAAAAAAGTTCATAATTATAAATTTTTCCCATGTACAAAAATATAAGATGAATTAATTATAAAGTTTTGATTCTATCCATAACTCTATCAATTATTGTAACTTTCTTTTATGTTTAAATGTCTCAATAAATATTCTCAAATTTTCCATGATGCCGATGCTTGTACTTGACAACTGAGTTTAAATTAATGTTTTATTAACTTCTACATTTATAAAAAAAATATGAAACATTTTTAATATTTAATCAATGATGGGAAATCCTTTTTCTTTCCCTTAAACTCTTCTTATAAAACCTTTTAATGAAGTTTTTCCCTGAGCATGCTCCATCTTAAAATAAAGGGACTTTAAATTTTAATGCTCCCGTAATTTTATTTAAAATAGTGGGGTGTAAACTAATTAATAAAATAAATATATTTTAGCTTTAGAAATTAATTGTTTTACCTCCATAGAGAATTTGAAGCTTTAAGTATAGTGAAGCATGAGGTGAAAAATAGTTAACTTGAAATTATTTTCTACTTTTGATTAATATTAACTATAAGAAAATAATCTAATGGATCATAATTATAGTAAACACTTTATTTCAAAGATCTCGATTAGATTAGGAGTGGGATAGTAAATTTTGATAGTTTTACGAGGATTATCTTCTGTAATCCAAAATTCAAGGTAATGGTTTAGTTTCTTCTGTAGTCATGTATGATTATTTTATATTTTAATATATATCAATGAAATATAATTATGAATGTAATTGGTAAAGATATATTTTATAATGTAATTTATTATATTTGGGAAGCAATAAGGAGATCAATAACCTTATCTTTATTAATCGATAGTTTGATTCTTATTATTTTTTGACATTAGGAATAGATTAGAAGTAGGTATGTATTGTATCTATGTGCATAGGGTCGATACTGTTCGTTAAGGGTAGGAAATTTAAAGTTAGTGATTGGGGCTGATGTTACTATCATAGGAAAGTTTGTATCTCTATAACTGTACAATGTGATGTTCTTGTTTGGAAGTATCCTTTTGTGATTTGTTACCTTCGACTACATGCATAATTAAAGAAACTAGTTTGTTTCTCTTTAATCCATATTTCTAATTATATTTGTGAATGTCACAACAAATTCCTTACATTTTAAGGCTTGTACAAGATTTTTTAATTATATTACGATATACACATTTCGATAATAATAAATTCTATGAATGCGTGTTAAAATACCATTCAAAGCAATGTATGATGTCATGTACCTTTAGTTTTGTCACTTTTTTGTAATCCTCTAACTTTATTATAATAAAATTTTGTAAGAAAGCTTTGATATCCTTGATGATACCTTAAGAAAATTAGAAATCAGTTATATAAATTAGTACTAAATGCATAAATTTGAAACCCTAATAAAATAGAAGGAAACCCAGAGAATCTTAGAGTTTATTTTTCCCAATACAGTTAATCCAAAACTCAGAAGGTTTGATTGATAGATATTTCAAGAACATGAAAATAACACTGTAATAATGATTTCTCTAAGAAGAGATATTTTATTACTCAAGATTGCAATACAACCATATGCTTATCTCTAGAAAGAGATGTCTGATTTCCATTTTAGGTTACATCTTGATTTATACATAGTTGAAGGTAGGAGGAGGATTTAGAAGGTCCCTAATTTAAAAGGATATTAAGTGGTTAGACTTCCACAATTTACAACAATATAGAATTTGAGTAATTACAATTTTTAGAAACTTGCTATATTTAGACTGCACTACTAGAATTAACATTTAGGGCACTTCCATTGGGGTTTTGGGGCTCAAAAACTATTGAGAAAAGCTCTATGCCATATCACCACATTTTTCTCATTTTTAGCTTTCCAACAGTTCAAACAGGGAGTCAATAAAAGCTATGGTGAAAAAAATATGGCTTCCAAAATTTCCATCTTCAATTGGGGTAGAATCGTCACCCAAATTGTCACCTAAATTATTACTTGAATCCTTCATACCTCCTTGAGAAGCAATGGTCCCCATTGCATCAATATTCCTCATCATTTGTGGTAGTTGTGTCTAAATTCGATTCTCTATGAGCCACTCACTTTGGTGGCTAATCTGGCCCCTTTTGACCACTCGATAAAGTGGAATAGATCATCCTCTTGTTATCTTCATTTAGGTGTCCACAATCTGATCCTCCTCCACTGCAGAAAAACTCTATG
>JARHVA010008001.1:372500-450000 GCA_037957365.1 Torreya grandis | reverse complement strand
GTGCTCGGCAAAGGTGTTGGTGCTCCTGTCAGTTGCTGCTCACAAATTGTTGTTGGGTTGGTTCTCAAAAAATGGGTTGGTGCTCCTGTGGGTTGGTGCTCACGAATTGTTTCTAGGTTGGTGCTCGACAAAGGGGTTGGTGCTCCTGTGGGTTGATGCTCAATAATTGTTGTTGGGTTGGTGCTCATGTGGGTTGGTGCTCAACAAAGGGGTTGGTGCTCCTGTAATTTGGTGCTATCAAATATTGTTTGGGTTGGTGTTCATTCATATACTTGAGATTGTTCTCCATGGTTTTTCCCACATTGGGTTTCCAAGTTATATCTGGTGGCTCTCTCTATCTTGTGTGGTGTTTATTGTAAATATTGAATGTTTGATTAAGTGGAATTTGATTAAGGGAAAGTTTTATAAGATATATGATATATTGATTGACCTCCCCTCTCAGTATATCCCGTGCTTAAAAATTGGTATCAGAGTAGGTTTTGTTTTGAAAAGTTTTATAGCTTGAAGGCAGATCGGGAAAGCATGATGGCTAGGTCACAGGAAGGATTTTCTGCAAACAAGGCACCTTTGTTTGATGGGACGTATTATGCCTTTTGGAGCATGAGAATGAAGGTTTATTTGATGGCCCTTAGATTTGACATATGAAAAGCAGCGGTGGAGGAATATGAAGAGCCACAGACATCTACAATTGCTCCAGCCAAAAAGAAGATTCAAGGTCTTGGAGAAGCATTAGAAGAGTCAATGCTGGTGCAAAAGGTTTTGAGATTTATACCAATGAGATATGATGCAAAGGTTTCAGTAATCGAGGAGATGAAGAATTTAGACAAAGCTAAAGATGGATGAGCTTTATGGTATACTGACGGCATATGAGATGCGGACAGAACAAGATAAACCCTCAAAGAGAGAAGTGGCTTTCAAGAAATCAAAGAAAGAGAAAGCTAAGATTCAAGAATCAAGTGATAGTTCCAGTGATGATGAAGATGACAATGGAGTACTTTTCATTCGCAAGCCAAAAAGAGGAACATGTAAATATCAAGGAAAATTACCTTTAAACGTTTTAATTGCGGAAAGATTGGACATTTTTTAGCTAGATACCCAAATAAGGGTAATGATGATGAAAAAGAAAATCCTACATACAAGAAGAATTTCAAAGGCAAATCCAAGAAGGGATTCGAGAAGAAGAGCCTGTATTCTAAGGATCCTAGCTTAGTCGAAGATAGTGGAGTCAGCGATTTAGAAGAAGAAGAGATTTTATTTATGGCCATACATGAAGATGATCAAGAAGAAGAAGAGGAGGAAGCTGAAGTGAATATGGAAGGAGAACTCATTTGTGCCCTTGAAGAGTTAAAAGCTATTCAGAAGAAGAATCAAAGATTAAAGCGCCAGATCGAGAAAAATGAACAAGAGTCAAAGGAAATGATTGAAGATCTACAAGCACACTTTGAAGAAGCCAAGAAGAATGAAGAATATCTCACAGCATAGTTGGAAATAGAAAGAAAAGAATGTCAAAGGTATGTTATTGAAATTGCCTCTTTAAAAGAAGATATTGAGAAAGCAGTCAATGATAAAGTACTTAGTGATTCAAAATTTGAGGATAGCACTAACATGTTGAATAAGATATTGGAAAGTCCAAAAGCAAACTCAGATAAGACAGGGATCAGTTTTGAAAGGAAAAAGAGCTATGTTAAAGCTCTTACAAAAGAGTAAACAAAAAGGGGAGAAGTGAAAAATACAGAGGACAGTTCAAACAAAGAAGGCTGGAGAGAACAAAGCTACAAAAGACAATCAGGTCAAAGATATACAGACAAATCTTAGTTTTATTTCTATTGTTTTTATTGTAATGGATATGGTTACAAGAAATTACAATGTAGAAAAAGAGCTAACAATTTTAGAAATAAGGAGAAGGAATGTCAAGCAGAGTCAAGCAGAAGCCACAACTCTTTTACTCCTCTATCAAGCTTTGATGAAGAGACCATAGTATGCTATAAGTGTAACAAATTCAGACACATAGCTCGGTATTGTAGAAGCGTGTTCAAGTAAGTCAAGAAGGATCAGAGTTTTAAAGCTCCATTCATCAAGAAGAAGGTTTGGACATGTTCATGGCAGAAGAAACAACCTGAAGATTCTATGATGGTTCAGACAACATTGCATGTAAAAGGTAAAGATCAACCATGGTTAATTGATAGCGGATGTTCGAGGCATATGACAGGAGATAAAAGTAACTTCATTACTCTAAAGAAGATCAATGGTGGTACAATGAGATTCGGAGATAAAACCACTGCCAGGATAGCTGGAAAAGGTACTTTGAGTTTGGATTATGGTAGAACTAAGACTAAGAATGTTTTATATGTAGAAGGTCTTAAGCATAATCTATTGAGTCTTAGTCAAATATGTGATCAAGGATACACATTAAAGTTTCATGCTGAAGGTTGTGAGATTAGAAGAAAAAATTAAAATAAGTTGATTGCAGATGCTCAAAGGATAGGGAACAATGTGTATGTATTATGAGATATCTTCTCAAAGGCACAATCAAAGGACACATTCAAAGATCTATAAGAGGAGTTGGGGGTAATTTCTATTACTTCCTGCCATTGATGTTCAACATCAATTGAGGGGGAGCTAAGTGTTAGCTCCAGGTAGGCCCTTTGTCGTTGATGTCAAAGGGGGAGAATAACAAGTACAGGTAAAAGTGCAAAAACATGCACAAGGAATAGGTATAGGTTGCTATAGTAAGGGGGACTTACTGTATGTTTTCAGATGATAGTATGTGCAGGTGACAGGATGTGATAGTTTCAGGATTGAGGTTGCCATCAATGACAAAGGGGGAGATTGTTGGAAATACTGTCATTGATGTCAAAGATCTAGCATTTTTGGTGATAAAGGCCCCATTGCATTTAATGTTATTTGTAATAGATATATCTTGGCTAATGTGAGTTAATATTTATTTAATATTAACGAATATATTTTTGGTTGCATATGAGACAAAAGAAGGGCCCATGGAGAAGTCAAAGAGCCACGAGATAAAGACAAAAGAAGGGTGGGACACATTTTCCCATGAAAAGTCATCTTGGGGAATTCCAAGAGTCACCAAGTGAAGACAAAAGAGGAAGGGCACAATTTCTCACGAAGAGACACTTTGAGGAATACAAAAAGTTACCAAAATAAGGACAAAAGTGGGAAGGAGGTTTTTGGTCATGAAGGGTCACCACATGACTTTTCAAAGGCAAGAATATGAAGGGTCATACAAGTTTGGCACCATTTTCCATGAGGATTGAAGGGTCACAAAGGGGGAAGGCAAAAGGTCATTTGGAAAGCTATAAATAAATGCTTGAGAAGCCATTTGTAATATGGAAGAGAGAGGTTGATTTTATATTGTAATATCTAGCTTAGAAGAGTAATTGTGAGAGATGAATATGATTTGTATTTGTTATATCCAGCTTAGAAGAGCAAAGGTGAGAGAGAGGAATGAGATGTATTGAACTATCATTTGTTGAAATAGCAACATTGAGAGATAGGTGCATGGTATACACAAAGGGGTTTGTGCTCCTGTGGGCTGGTGCTCACGAATTGTTGTTAGGTTGGTGCTCATCAAAGGGGTTGGTGCTCTTATGGGTTGGTGCTCACGAATTGTTGTTGGGTTGGTGCTCGGCAAACGGGTTGGTCCCCCTATGGGTTGGTGCTCACGAATTATTGTTGGGTTGGTGCTCGGCAAAGGGGTTGGTGCTCCTGTGGGTTGGTGCTCACGGATTGTTGCTGGGTTGGTGCTCGGCAAAGGGGTTGGTGCTCCTGTGGGTTGGTGCACACGAATAGTTGTTGGGTTGGTGCTCAGCAAAGAGGTTGGTGCTCTTGCAAGTTGGTGCTTGTGAATATTATTTGGGTTGGTGCTCATTCATATACTTGAGATTGTTCTATGTGGTTTTTCCCACATTGGGTTTTCACATTATATCTGGTGTCTCTCTCTATCTTGTGTGGTGTTTATTGTTTGAGTTTTATTGCATATCTTGAATGTTTGATTAAGTAGAATTTGATTAAGGAAAAGTATTATAAGATATATGATATACTGATTCACCTCCCCCCTCTCAGTATATCCCGTGCTTAATATATGTATATATGTATATATGTGTATATGTATATATATACACATATATACATATACACATATATACATATACACATATATATACATATACATATACATATACATATACATACATACATATATATAGACATATACATACATATACATATATATACATATATATACATATATATATATATATATACATATATATATATATATATACATATATATACATATATATATATACATATATATACATATATATATAACAATGTAAGAATTCATCTCTTTTAGGTCGAGAGAGATTCAATAAACACATAATTTATCTATGGCTCATATGACCACTTGTTGGAGGAGATCAGTTATTGATGGTTATTTGTGCACTGTCTATTTCCTACAATTCCTCAAATTTAAAATTGAAAAGAAAACCGCTGATAAATAAGAATGGTTTTTTGGGTTTCAATCCTTGAAACTATTAGATTCCCCTATGTTATGCAAAGCTCACATGAATAATGCAAGAAAGATTGGAATGATATAGTTGACCACATAAAGAAAATATTATTAAATAAAGTAATACTTAATAGGTAAGGGATTTATCTTCACTTATGGATTAACTCATTCATTCATTCAATTTAATCGTATCTCCATCTTCTTTGTCTTGATGTTTTTAATCCGGAACATGTCATCTACCTTTCTTTCTTCACATAAACTACTAACAATTTAAAAAATCATTTCATTATCAATATTCAATTAACAGTTTTTCCTTTACAAAACCCCTCTTATATATATATATATATATATAATATTAAGAAATCATCTCTTACAAATACCATTATACCTAGAAAATGGTCCCAAATACCTGAGTCTCCCAAGCCCTATACATGTTTTTCTTATTATAATTATGATATCCATATTTGGATAATATCAACATCTATGAATTTATGTTAAAATACAATTTAAAACATTGTATGATGTCAACTTTAAAATATCATTATTTTTTTCACTTTTTGAAAAAGTAATCTTAAATCTTTATTACAATAAAATTTTACGATAAAACGTTGATATCCTTCACGTGACCTAATTACATGGGTGACATTGGGGGTTTATAATAAGGCATCCGCCTCCTGCAATAAAATATAACGCGAGTGTTCAACCACATGTAATAAATGAGGCTCACTCTCAACTTAAAACCTCTTCGAAGGAAATGTTGCTTTTTGGCATTGTTTAAGATTTATTAGTCTTTTATTTTGCATTCAAAATTTTCCCCTATATGCTTTGTAACTATAGCTAAATTGGATGACGTGTAATAATAGATTCAAAATGCGAGCTCTTATACCCTTTTATTACTTTAATGTCGATGTAGAAGAACGGTTCCATTAGTTCTTAATTTATATAATCTTTATAATACTGTTTAATTTTTGTTTGAGCAACTTTCTTTTAATTTATATAAGAGGAGTTCATTTCAGCAAGGTTAAAAACTCGAATTCTTTTTAATTTATATTGATATATGAAATTATTACTTTCTTTGTGTATGGTTTACTTATCTAACTAAATATTAATGTGAAAAAAGCTTTTCCCTATCTAAATGCAATATGAAGTTTAACAGATGTAATGTGTAGTTCATATTAGAAATGTAAAGCTCAATATATCTAATGAAAATAATAGGAGAGAGAAATTTTAGATTTATTTATTTTTCCTTCTATAAAAATTAAAATTATAAATTATAAATTATAAATTTTTTCATTGTAAATGAATTCTTTTTCAATATTATTTTTCTCATTTCTTAGAAATATATTATTCATATAAACTAAATTTTTATCAAGTTACTACACAATATGTCACAACTTTTTAAAATTCCTTTAATTTATAATCAAAATCATTGTGTGAGGTTGTGTGGTATACTATTTTGGTTCATATTTGAATTGCAATCCAATTGTTTAAAAGGATTTGCATTGGTATAATTAATTTTCAGCATGACATAGCTAAGTCTATAAAGAGAATGTACAATGAAAATTAAATTCATTAAAGAGTTTAGGTGGTTATTAAATTTAACTAATTTATCAATTCATTTTATCTATTATCTTTTAATTACTAACTATTGAATTTCTTAATTATTTGTAGATTAACTTTTCCAAATGACATTGGATGAGAAACCCCAATGCAACCACCCTCTCTAATTTTATTTTTTATTTTAATTGGTAATATGACAGTATGCATAAGTTTGAAATTAGGATTGAGATTTTGTTTTAAATTAAAATTGAGGTTGAATCCATTTTGTTTAATTTTTGTCGTTTTATAATTATGTGAAAATGGAGAGTTGTAGTCTTTGATGTCAAATTCTGAGATAGAAGGAGAAACCACAAGTATATTGAAATAATTTTTTTACGTTCAAATTAGTCTTAATCATATTAAAATACATTGTTCATAATTTGTTTTGTAATTTCAACATCCTATTAATAATATAATTAATGAAGATCATAAAATAAATAAACAAATAATAGTTGAATTCCAAATAATTAAGAATAAGATACAAATCCATAAAACATACATTATTAAATTATGTTTTTTTTTCTTCATCATTTAATTATATAAGATTGATAAATTTTCTTTAAATGTCAACAGCATTTTAAAAATCTCATTGAACACTAAGAAACTTAAAATGATGCTGAAAATAAATAGATTGAGAAACAAGGAAAAATACATAAATTTGACGTTTTCCCTTGTTGATATCGTTGTTTCAATTCTATTCCTAATTTATTGAAATTTTATGAGGTGTAAGAAGGAATATAATATAATCAAAGACATCGCGCACGACAAATTCTCTTTTTATTAGAAAATTTAAATATTGCTATGGAAATGGTAAAAGGTGTTTGTCAATAAATCAACTTATCTTGAATAGGTGGAGGAACATAGGATTCCTCTAATATATTGGAGAAAAATTGTAGAAAAAAATTGAAGTTCTATGAGTGGTAGTAAAATATCCATTTCAAAGGACAAACAAGTTGACACAACTTAGTAAGTTTTTAACGATAATATATAATACAAATTGAATTCTTGAAAGAGATTAGGTGGGTATGAATCTTAACTAATTTATTGAATCAATTTATTTATTATGAAGAAGTATATAAAGTTAGGGGATAAAAAGTGGTTTATTTGTGGATATGATTTTTCTAAAATTTTAAAAATTTGATTTTTTGTACATAATTTGAGATATTTACATTTCAAATTTGAATATGGTGTAAAAACATGAAATGTAGATTTTCGAGTCTAGTTTCCAAAACAATAATTTTTTTAAAAAATGGTTAAGTATAAAAAGATAAAACATCTAAATTTTAAAGAAGAACTCCTATTTTGTTAGAAAACATAGTCGATAGATAGTCGTGACGTGCACCATTTTTTTAGCAATATTTAATATTATTTGAAACCTTTTGGGGAAAATTTAGATAAAAGCTTCTAGCATGTCATGTATATTGTTTTGTATTTTTTCAATGAATATTTTTTTAATGAATTTTACAAGTAAATAGATCCTAAAAACTAACAAAGAAATGGGTAGTCATCCATGAGTCATGCCTAACTACCTCAAAAAAATAAAAAATTAATTTTTTTGAATATGTGTATAATTATGCGTAGTACGTCACCATATAAAAAAAGAATTTCACTTGGATCAATGAAATACAAATTACTTGAACATGTATAGGCATGTATATTTGCAGTGTGTAATGGCCTAAAAAAGGCATAGTTAGAAATAAATATAGTTTGAAACCCTAAATTAGTCCAAAACTTATAAGAATCATATTTTTGGAAAGAGGAGAGCGTGCTCGTCATGACGGTATCAAGTTTTTTAATTTTCACATGGAAATTCTTAGTGTTTTTGTTAATCAAACTTAAAATTTACTGTTTATTTTCATACTTTTCAAAACATGATTATACATTGATTGTCCAAACCTTTGGCTCAAGAATCCAATCCATTCCCAAGCCAAAGGCATGGGAATTGTATTCAAATTCAAATAACATGATCGCATTAATAATGCAACCATGTTAATAACATGATCACATTATTAATTATGTTAATAATATGATCATAGTATTTAATAATGTGATCGTGTTATATATTCTTAACATCATAAAACCTAAATAGGATCCATTAGGCCTAGTAGTATTAAGATCAAATATTGGTTTCAAATTAAGATTATTGTTTGGGACCAATGTTTTTTGTCAATAATTTATAGCATTGAATGATAATTGGAGATTTATTAACCTATGAATCAATTTATTGTTCCTTTGATCCCAATATGGTGTGCAATCGGGCCAATAGATCCCAAATGTGCATTAGATGGACATATTTCCTTGGATGGAGCTTGGTTGGCCCCAATTACATATCAAACTAAACTAAATACTTGGTTTTTTATAATATGATGTGCAATTAGAGACCCAATTGACATCATATGGACATAATTCCTTTCTCATGGCTCATTTAACCTGGATTGTATATTAGATTGAATTAAATATTCAATTAGTTTAATATGGTGTGCTATCTAATCCCTAATTGATATGATATTGAAAGAATTCCTTTCACAAGGACCAATTACTCTTAATTATAGATTATACTAAATAAAATACTCGATTGGTTAAATATGATGTGCAATTATGGGGCAATATTCAGAATGGACAAATTAGATGGACACAATTTGTTACATGGGGTGAAAAATACCTCAATTAATATTCTAGGTAGAATTAGTTAATTACATAGGACTTAGTTGTCCTCAATTATGTATAGTATTGAAAAAAATTCAATTTATTTAGCATGGTGTAATTAGATCCCCAAATGACATTATATCGATGTAATTCCTTGCTTTGGGATTGAGTGGCCCCAATTGTATATCATGTTGAACCTGGATACTCAATTGGTTCAATATGGTTTGCAATCAGGGCTAATAGAACCAAACTAGTTCATTATATGGACAAAATACTTTCATGGGTATTAGTTAGCCCCAATTATGTATAAGATAAAACCAAATACATGATTAAATGGATATAGTTTACAATTAGGACCAATGAAGTTGTAATTGACATTAGATGTATTCAGTTACTTGCATGATCCTTAGTTGGCCATAATTTCATATTCCACTAACTAAATACTTGGTTGATTCAATATGTTATGTATTTGGGACCAACAAATCACCCTATTGACAGTAGAAGGATGAAATTTATTACTAAAGGCTTGTTTGGACTAGATTATTTCCTTATATAGGGTTTAATTGGTCATTATTTCATATCATAGTCATGATAACACTCAATTATTTGAATAAGGTGTGCAATTAGGGCCCTAATTAAAATTATGTTGACACAATTCCTTGGGCAAGCCTCGATTAGCCCTAGTTATGTGTCATCTGGAATAAAATACTCTATTGGTTCAATATGGTATGTAATCAGGGCCAAGTAAGCCCTAATTTCCATTATATATGAATGTAATTCCTTGCACACTGCTCCTTTGGATCGAATTGCATATCAAATTGAAAAAAACCTTATTTTTTTAATATGGTGAGCACTTGGATCCTCAATTGATATCATATGGATTAAATTCCTTACATTGAGTCTCGTTAGGCCCCTAGGATCAATTTAGACCCAATTAAAATCATTTATATATATTAATAGATAGGTTCACAAGGATGAACTTGGTTAATATTACATCAGTCATTACCACAATTGACTTCATAGGATCAATTTATGATGATGTGGGGGATAATTGATCCCAAATTTGCATTCTTTACTCACATATCTATGTTCAAGGAGCTCAATTTTTCCCTAATAACCATCATAATTATACCTTATATACCCTAATACCTATACCCTAAGCCCTAATCGCTAAAGTTCTTAATTCTTAAACTCTATTTACTATAAATATAAACTCTTTAAACCTTGAATAAGACATTTTAGCTCAAATTAACATCATTTAGACTAATAATTAGGTTCACATAGCTTTGTTTGGCCTAAATCACATGACTAATTGCCCAATTTGACTGATTCACTCAATATACACAATGACATCCATGGTATAATGATAACCCAAATACACATTCTATAGTCACAAATGGGTCCAAGTGAGTCAAATTATCCTGAATTATCTTTACGATTGACCCTATGTACCCTAAACTATGTATATGCATTAAAACCTAGAATCTGTAAATAATAAACCCTAAGCACTATACCCTAAATTATAAACAATTTACTTTGTAGGTATTTACCAACTTCAATTTAGTCATAATTAACATCCTTTGTAGTAAGAATCTTGTTGGAACACATGGCATATCTAGTGATTAGACATTAATATACATGTCCTTAAACATAAACCCTATGACCTAATCCCTAATGATCCCTAAAACATAAATTGTAATCCCTATGCCTCAATTCCAACTACATGCCAAAAACATACATGCCTTACGATATAATTGATTTTATCATGAGATGTCATTAAATGTACTTTTTAAACCTATGGATAAATCCTTTGTATTACCAATCTAGCTATGCATCTATTTAGTAAATTGCGGCTATTTTAAGTCCATTCAACCTAATTAACCAAAGAGGAGGAGAGATAGTTAATTCTTTTAATCAAGGAGGCATTTGAGGCTAATTCGAACCTCTCAATAACAATATATCATTTAAGGCAAAATCACAAGATTGATCTTCTATCATGAATTGATCCAATTAGTCAATTTATGCAATTTCCTACGTGATCTAGCTAAAATTGAGCCCCTAAACAAAATTTATGGCTCAATTGATTGTATAACATGTATGCAACATGTACATGACATAATTGATCCTCCTTTTATAACAAATGCAAACATGAAGGTAATCAAGTCATAAATAGGTGTCATAAGAAGCTCAAATTTTCTTTAATTGCCTTAGTGATTGGACCCTATATTTGATATATTAAACCCTAAATTACCCTATACCATTTAGCTTTAACCCCAAGCCCTATACCATTTACATTAAACCCTAACACATAAGCCCTAAGCCCCAAACCCTTTAAATTATACACCATAAACCCTAAACAGATAAATTTATCCCCAATTAACATCCTTTATATATATAGTAAGAATTAGGTTCATAGGGATGAAATTGGTTAAAATTGCATCACTCAATACTATTGACCATTTTGTGAATCCTACATGCCAAAATGGGCACCCCCCTTATTTTTACTTGAAGCCTTGTTCTTCATGCCCTTTTACCTTGAAACTAAATCCTAACCCTTTAAAAATCAAGAAAAAATTTGCTTTTGTGTAGATACAAGTCTTGTCTCATCAATCATTGGTCTTTTCCATCACTCATAGAGCAAATTGGGTTCTCAGAATAACATTACTTGTAATCTTTACAAGTACTAAGTATGAGCACTTGACAAACCTGAAAGGGTAATGAAGTAGTCAGATTTTGAGACATCTTTACTTCAAAGAGTTTTGAGTAAGTCCTTCGAAAGAGACTGAATTGGTCTTAGACACTTCTTAAGGCAAGTGGTTTTTCTACGAAAGGCACCTAGGCATTCTGTAGGGTCATTTTCAATTTCCCTGAAGGGTGTGTGCCCTTATGGGAGGCACTTCAAAGATAAAATGAACCTTTATAAAACTTTTGAAGGCTATGTTGGAAGGTAGAATGGACCTTACAAAGGGATTTCCATCGGTGTGAGGAACCATGAAAAAGTTTTGAAGGGCACTTTGGGCTTAAAATACCCTTGTGGAAGGCAGCCAACTGAGGAAAATCGGCAAAGACAAGAAGCCCGAAGGGAACTTACCCTTTAGAAAAAAGTGACAAGCACAAAGAATTCCTTTGGAAAAAATGTATGAATAAATTCATTCAAACTTTTTGTCCTAAGGAAAATTGAAGAAGAAAAGATAAGGTCAAATTAGTTTAGACAAAATGTCCAAAGGAATTCATTCAGACATTTTGTCTGAAGAAATTTGACAATCACAAAAAGTCTGAAGGGTAGGTGTCCTTGCAGGGGGCCACTTGGTCATGAAAGTGGACCATTTCAATTTTTTTAAGGGTCACTTTCTTATCAAAGTGGACCATTGCAACTTTTTTGAAGGTATTTTTCAAATGTCGAAGGACCATTCAATATTTTTGAAGGGTCACTTTCCCTTGTGAAAAGTTCATTTGTAAAAATGTTGAAGGATTATTTTAGAATTTTTGAAGGGATCTTTCCCTTCAAGAAGGTTCATTGACAAAATTCTAAAGAGACACTTAAAAAATTGAAGGAATTATCCTAACGAGTGACGATTGTATGAATGTCAATTATATGATAGAGGACTAGCTGTTGGGAATCAAATGTCCAATGACGGGCCCATGAACATCAACTTCAAGGTGATAAACTAGCCATTGGGAAGTCATCAAACTCAAAAATCCTGAAGGCCCACCAAAATAAAGCCAAAGATTACAAGCTGAAATGATAATTACTTCAGACAAAATATTCAAAGCAATTCCTTTGGACATTTTGTCTTAAGGAATTTAAAACCAAAATCCCAAAGAATGAATGAACGAGCAAACAAAGAAAGAAACCTATGAGAAAATAACAAGTGCCTAAGAGCCCAGATGACTAAGGACAAAGGGGAAATAGAAAAGTAAGAGAAAACAAGGTGGGTAACCTAGAACATGACCACATGAACAATAAAACCAAACCTAAAAATGTTCCATGTGGTGTGACAAGTCAAAGCATAGACCCAAGGATGAACCAGACCAAGGCCATTTATATGTAGCTAAGAAATTGACCACCATGAAGAGAGCCCCACATGAGTTTATGCAATATTTTAACACTAGGTTCCAAAAGACTTGGGATAAAATCCCAATTCTTGTGAGGCTAACCCCAAGCTATGCTTTCCTTTACTACTTAAATGCCCTCAATAGTGACATTGTTATCATGATATAATCCATAGGTGGGAACACTCTGCCCACTATTTATGAGATAGCCATAGCTACTAAAAATTACCTTGTTCAAGTAGGAAAGATATCTCTTATACCTCATATGCCACTCTTTCCTAATTTATATCCCTCAATCCAGCCTATTGTGCCCACCGTAGCTCCTTTACCTAATCAAGAGAAGCTAGATGCTACCCATGCAAATGATCTCCATGAAGTTAAGAGCCTATTGTAGAGTGTTACAAATGAGTTAGTTTCCCTTAAGAGACAACAATCTCAGAGTTATAAGCCAAATCAAGGGTACTAGTAGTTTAGGCAAGCAAATAAACCTCCCTTCTATAATTATAATCAATGACAAGGTCAAATTAAACATGTCAAGCCTTATCAAAGCTATAATTTGGTATAGGAGTAGCCTAATTATCCACCCTTAGAGCATGGTCAAGAATAGGTTGCTTATGCCAATGAGATACCAAATCAAAGCATGACCGCAGAAGGTGATCAGGTAGCCCAATTCTCAAATTTTAAGATATCAACACAACTTAGGATGGATAATAAGTAGGCTCAATCTAATTCCACTCTTATGAATCACTTGGAAGGAGAGTTCTACATAGTCAACTATGTGGGGAGTACAAGTAATCAAAATGATTATGTTGCATCCAACACCAGGTCCAAAAGGAGAGCTATTGATGAAGCCCAAGAAACCACTCAAACACCTACAATGTCTCCTTCACCACAAGAAAATAAAAAATTTCCCAATTACAGGCTGTTGGTTTCAGTTTCAAGTCCTTACGATGTACCATAAATTTTAAATGTTCCTAAGGAGAACTCTAAAGGGGGAAATCCTTCAATCTATGTAGTGGACCAAATGAAGAATCTACACATGAACATCTCATTGTGGGATTCTTTATCACTTCCAAGACAAAATGATATACTCCAAAAGGAATTGCATGGGCTAGGTGAGCAAGCTATCCCAGCAAGAAATGATAATGTGTTGATAGTAAATGGGCATCCTCCCATGGGAGGTCAAGCAAAGAAAGATGAGAAGGTCCCTCCATTATATTTATCCCCAATTATTGGTGATTTTTTAGTCCATAATTACATCATTGATAGTGGAGCAAGCACGTCAGTTATGCCCAAATGCATAGCTGATAAGCTCAGCCTCAAGTATGAGCAAATGACCAAAGGAGTTTTGTAGTTGGATTGATCACTAGCTAAAACCTTGGGAGTGGCAAGAGGCTTGATGATATAAAACTCAAAAGTTCTAGTTGATAAATATTTTAAGAACATAGAAATAACATAGTAATAATGAATTCTCTAAGAAGAGATGTATTATTACTCAAGATCACAATACAACTATATGCTTATCTCTGGGAATAGATGTTTGATTTTCCATTTCAAGTTACATCTTCATTTATACCTATTTTGAAAGCAGGGGGAGGATGTGGAAGGCCACCAGTTTTGAGGTAGATTAATTGGTTTGACTTCCATGCTTTAAAACAATACAAAATTCAAGGAATTATTATTTTTATAAACTTACTATTTTTAGACTACACTACTAAAATTTAAATTTGGGTCACTATCATTGGGTTTTCTAGGTTTAAACTTCATTAAGTATATCTCCATGCCATCTCAAGGTGTTCTCCTAATTCTTATCTTTCCAACGGTTAAAACGGCTAGTCGATTAGAGCTACGGTGCAAAAGTTATGGCTCCCAAAAGTTTCATCATCAATTGGGGTAGAACTGTCACCCAAATTCTCACCTAAATTACTGCACAGATCATTTGAATCCGAATCTCCATGCCTATCCAACCTTCTCAATTCCCCATGATGTGGTAATATCAGATATTCCTCCTTACTTCACTCTTTTTTTGTGAAGGGATTTCACCTCCAAGATAGGTGGATACTTGGCAGTCAATTGGTCTTACATGGTTATTAGGACGAAGTATGGAACTAAAGTAAATATTGAGGTAGAGCCCATCCACAAGGATCACCTAGAGCCATACTCACCCAAAGCAGTGAATGTGAAATATGAAATCATTGATGAATAAGATCTCTAGGTGGACCAATCTCCATTATCTTCCCTTGTAGGAATTGCTGAACTACTCCTAGATAAATGGGGAATTGACAATTTTAAGCATGATCCTTAAAATTTCATTGAATAAGCTGGTCTTGGAGTGTACTACATGTATGAGAAAGATGCTTTCATGCTAAAACTGATGAAGGTAGATCAAGGGGACTATGGTTTATAACAATGTTCTTTCATGGATCTAGAAGCGAGTTGGGAGTTGGTGTTGGGGAAATGTTCATTTCACCTTCAAAGGATAAATATTTCTCAACTTTTAGGTTTTTGTTCTCCTACACTTGTAACATATCAGAGTATGAGGTCCTTGTTCAAGGCCTAGAATGGGAAAGGAAGAGAGGAATAAAAAAAATGCAGGTGTTTAGAGATAATGAGTTGATTGTGAAGTAGGTGAGAGGTCAAAGATTGACCAAGAAATCCTTACGCAAGTCTTACAAGCACAGAGTGTGGGACCTTATGGAGTACTACATTGCTTTCAACATCACTTCCATTCCAAAAGAGGAGAACAATCGTGAGGATAGACTGTCAGCAGTTGGTGCTCAATTTGATATCCCAAAGGGGGTGAGATAAATTAAGAATTAGCATCATTTAAAAGTGATCATGAGGCCCTCCATACTAGAGAATGTCACCAACTGGTAGGTGTTTGAAAGTGACCTTAAAATAACACTTTTCTTGTAGGAATATTTTGAGTTCACTTCTATAAATTAGTCCAAGCTACAACAATAGTATGATGGGTAGATTGTTGAACTAAAGACCAACAGGCTTCCCAAAGGTTTGGTATCTCTTGAGAGCATCTTAAATGAAGATGACCAACTCAAGTGAGACAAAACAAGCATGTCAACCGAGAAGGAAAATTATGAAAGGGTAGATATCTACAAGGATAAGATGCTTTCACTTGGGAAGGTATGTACCAATGAATAAAAACATGCTTTTATTATGTTATGCCAAGATTTTATTGATGTCTTCACTTAGGAGTATGGTGATTTGAAAGGCTTTGATTTAATCTTAGACCAATACACCATTAAGCTAGAGGAAGGTACCAAATCCATCAAATAAAAGCAAAGGCCAATCAATCCAAAGATCAAGCCTCTCATGAGGAACTCACCAAAATGATTGTGTCTAGGATCATCTCCCTATCAAAAACTCTTCTTAGCTGGCCAATTTGGTCCCTGTTAGGAAGAGGAATAGAGTGGTTAGATTATGTGTGGATTTTATAGATCTAAATAGAGTCTCACTGAGAGATCACTATCCCCTTCCAAGTATGGATTAAATTCTTTACATGGTGATAGGTAGTGAAAGATTCTCTCTCCTAGATGGCTACTATAGGTACAATCAAATCTTGGTACAAGAGTGTGACCAATACAGGATAACCTTCACCACCAAGTGGGGAACATACACCTATAGGAAGATGCCATTCAGATTGTTGAATGTTGGAGCTACCTTCCAACATGCTATGGATATGGATTTCCAAGGTTTGATTAATGACATTGTGATGGTTTATCTTGATAATGTGACAGTCTTCTCTAAGGAGGCAAGTGAACATTTAAAGTACTTGAGGCAAATATTGTAAAGTTTTAGAGAGTTCAACATCTCTCTCAACCCAAATAAATGTGTGTTTTCCATCCACGAAGGCAAGATCTTGGGCCATGTCATTTCAAAATAAGGCTTATCCATTGATCTAGAAAGGGTGCGCACCATCTTAGCATTGTCCTTGCCTAAGCACAAGAAGGGCCTAAGAATATTCTTTGGTAAAATTAATTTCATTAGGAGATTCATTCCTAAATTTTCTATGTTGATCAAGTCACTACCTCCCATGCTAAGGAAGGATGAGACATTCACATGGATAGAAAGAAGAAGAGAAAGTTTTGAAGGTAACAAGCAAGCTATTTCTCAAGCTCCTACCCTGACTAGTCCAAAATTATCCAAGGAATTCAATCTATACACCTTTGGGGATTAAGAGGTAATCTCTATTATGCTCACTCAAGCAGATGGTGAGAATTTAGAACAACCTCTTGCTTTTTTCAGCCAAAGTTTTGAAGGCTATGAGGTTAGATACACGTATGTTGAGAAGCAGCTACTTGAAGTCTTATGAAGTCTGAATAAGTTTATAAATATGTTGTCTAACAAAAAAATTCACATCATGGTTCCACATCCTAGTGTAAAATACTTCCTATTGAGCTGAGACTTGAATGAGAAAAGGGCAGGTTGGATCACCCAAGTAAAGGAGTATGACGTAGAGATCAAGACCACCAAGTTGGTAAGGGGAAGAGGTTTGTGTGAACACCTTAATACAGACTTGAAAGAGCCAAAGGAGGACATTTTGGTACTCCATGATGAACCTACATTAGCTGTACCTACAGTCATGAAGAGTTGGGCAAAAGATATGGTTCATTTCCTTCGAACTGGTGACTGTCCACAAGGTCTTGATAGGACCAAGAGGAGGTATTTCAGACTCCAATATCTTCCTTATGTCCTAGTTGATGGATTTATATTTAGGAAAGAATTTTTAGGGGTACTCTTGAGATGTACTGATTCAGACCAAGTCGACTGGGTACTGTCTGAGTTCCATGATGGACCAGTTGGTGGCCACATTGCTCCCATAGCCACGGCTGCAAGGATTATAATGGCTTGTTACTTTTAGCCTCATTTTTTTAGATAAACTCATGATTGGGTGATAAAATGTCAAAAATGTGTCTTCTTTGATGGGAATTAATGGTAGGCTTCCATGCCTCTCATCCTATTCAGTTGGAACAACCATTCATTCAATGGGGGTTGGACTTCATAAGGTTGATCAATCCTCCTTTTAGTGATAGCCAAAAGTGGGTTTTGACTACCAAAAAATATTTCACAAGATGGGTAGAGGCCATAGCTTTGAAAGAGGCCAACGAGACTTCAGTCTTAGACTTCTATTAAGGCATAGTGACAAGTTTTGGGGTCTCAGCCACAATCATTTTAGACAATGCATTAGCTTTCTTAGGCATGAAGATAAGTGAGTGGGTTTTAAAGTATGGCATCTATCTCAGTAATTCTTCCAAATACTATCCACAATGGAATGGGTTGGCCAAGTCCACAAATAATAATTTGATTAGGATCATAAAAATGACAATGGAGGAGAATTAAAGGACTTCGCATGACAAGTTCAAGATAGCTCTTTGGGTAGATAGGATCACTCCAAAGAGGGTGATCAAGAATTCACCATACACACTTGTGTATGGAAGGGAAACTATACTTACTATCTCATTGGAGTTACCAGCCTTGGATCTTTCCCATCAACTAAAATTTGTTAATAGTGACAACCTAGAAGTCAAGTATTGTGAGCTAATAGAGCTTCAAGAAGTGAGACACCAAGCCGTGGATGCAATGACAAGCAACCAACATCAAACAAGTAAGCATTTTTATAAGAGGTCTATGCCAAAGAGATTCTCAGAAGGTGATATTATCTTGAAGTGGGATGAGGACCAAGCTAAGCCTGGAAGGCACATGAAGTTTGATGCTTTATGGAGTGGCCCATATGTCATCACCTAGTGTAAGCAACACAATGCTTTCCAACTCTCCAAGTTGGATGGTGAAGAGCTACATATCCCAATGAATGGGATATATCTTAAGCATTATTACTTGGTTTCTTTTGTTATGTACATAGTTTCTTTATTTTTCCTCATTTTCCCTATGTTTTGTTATGCATGTGTGTAGTGTTTTTAGCCTTTGTGTGTGTGTTTTTCCTTGTTGTTTGGGGTAAAAGCTTTGTTGGTTTTTAGGTCCTTACAATTCTAATGCCAACTTTTCAGGATGCATTCTAAATCCATGCCTAATGGAATTTTAGGCCACCAGTCTTCTCAAACATAGCAGGCATGCTTCCCCTATGAGTCACCAATTTGATGATCATTTTGTGAATCCTACATGCTGAAATAGGCACCCCCCTTATTTTTCCTTGAATCCTTGTTATTCATGCCCTTTTGCCCTAAAACAAGGTGTTAACCCTTTAAAAATTAAGGAAAAAGTTGCTTTTGTGTAGGTGTAAGTCTTGTCCCATCAAGCATTGGTCTTTTCCAGCACTCACAAAGCAAATCAGGTTATCAGAATAACATTACTTGTAAGCTTTATAAGTAATAAGCAAGAGCACTTGACAACCCTGAAAGGGTAAGGAAGAAGCAGTTAGGTTTTAAGACGTCTTTACTTTAAAGATTTGTGACTAAGTCCTTCAAGAGAGCTTGAATTGGTCTTAGATGCTTCTTAAGGAAAGTGTTTATTCATGGAAGGCACTTGGGTGTTTTTTAGGGTCATTTGCAATTTCCCTGAAGGGTATGTGCCATTGCAGGAGGAACTTCAAAGATAAAATGGACCTTTACAAAACTTCTAAAGGGTATGTTGGAAGGCAGAATGGACATTGTAAAGGGATTTTCCTTAGCGTGAGGACCAATGTAAGAGTTATAAAGGGCACTTTGGACTCAAAATTACCTTGTAGAGGGTAGTTGGTTGAGTCAAAGGGTCAAAGATAGGAATCTCGAAGGGTACTTGCCCTCTGAAAAAAAGTGACAAGTAGAAAGAATTCCTTCAGACAAAATGTTTGAAGAAATTCTTTTGGAATTTTTGCTCGAAGGTAAACCAAAGAAGAAAATCCAAGGTAAAATTCCTTAGGACATTTTGTCCAAAGAAATTTGACAGTCACAAAAATTTCAAAGGGTAGGTGTCCTTGTAGGGGGTACTTGGTCATGAAAGTGGACAATTTCAATTTTTCTGAAGGGTCACTTTCTTTTAAAGTGGACCATTATAGCTTTTATAATGGTATTTTTCAAATGTCATAGGACCATTTAAATCTTTTCTAAGGGTCACTTTCCCTTTAGAAAAGTTTATTTGCCAAAATGTCAAAAGATTATTTCAAAATTTTTGAAGGGCTCTTTCCCTTTAGGAAAGTTCATTGTCAAATTTTGAAGAGACACTTAAAAAACATGAAGGAATTGTCCTAGTGAGTGACAACTATATGGAATTCAATTATATGATATAGGACTAGCCGTTGGGATTCAAATGTCCAATGATGGGCTCATGAACGTCAACTTCAGGGTGATAAACTAGCCATTGGGAAGTCGTCAACCTGGAAAAGCCTAAAGGCCCAAATAAAGAAAGCCAAAGAGTGCAAGCACAAAAGAGAATTCCTTCAGACAAAATGTCTGAAGAAATTCCTTTAAACATTTTGTCTGAAGGAATTTAGAACTAAAAGCTCAAAGAAGGAATGAACGAGCAATCAAAGAAGGGAACTTGAGAGAAAATAATAAGCGCTCGAGAGCCCAAATGGCTAAGGATAAAAGGGAAATATCAAAGTAAGAGAAAAAATGTAGGTAACTTAGAACGTGTCCATGTGCACAATAAAACAAAATATTAAAATATTCCATGTGGTGTGACAAGTCAAAGTATAGACCCAAGGATAAACTAGACCAAGGCAGGTAGCACAGGTGTTGCCAACAAGAGGAGTAAATGTACTTAGGTGAAATAGTCCCTACCAAAAACCAATAAAAGGATTGGTTTTTGAACTATAAACATGATCAACTCATGTTTTCATGCTTCACCATTACTTTACAACTAGTTGCACTCAACATTAAAGATAGCATGGCCCAATCAACTCAACTTGGGGATGGCCTTGTTAGTTACTAGTAGAAGTATCCCATGATTTTGCAGGCCCAAGATAGTAAGGATAGTGACTTGGACACTGCCAACATGGATCTCCCATATGTAATTGGAAGGATACAGTAGAAACATGGGCTTGTGGTCATTGTAGAAGTATTTAATACATCATGGGTTTCCATCCCTTGAATTGTCAATTATATATTTCCAAGCTCTCTATATATTTCTAACTTCTCATTTGAGAGGGGATCTCTTAGCATTGTATGGCAAAGCCTTGAATAAATTTACCTTGAATTAAAAGAAGCATTTTGACCTCCATTTGAGCTTGTACTTTTTCATATTTCTATGGTTTTATCTTATGTTACGTTATTTCCTTTTCATGATTTGATAAGTTTATGCCAACATATCTAGTGTATTTTGACTTCTTCTCTCATAGGTCAACAAGAAGTGTCCAACTCATAGTATAGGTGCATGTGAACAGGCTATCCATAGTGTGTCTTCGAACACCTCTGGTAGTTCTTCCTCCCTGTATCTCCATAGGATCCCCTGTTGAAACACTGATGCAGGAAAGGTTCTCATTTTAATGAAGTGTATGTTTGCTTCTCTTTGGTGTAAAGTGTATGTCAAATATGAGTAGACCAAATATTTTGGTGCATCACCACATTAATTAGGTTCTATTTTTAGTATTTCTCTTTTTTCACCCCGCCCCTCCCCCCATTATTAGAAGTAGGAAATCCAGGGCCTCAAGGTGCATCAAGGGGATCTATCCCCTAATCTAGAGATATATTCCTTAAGTTTTCCACCTAAATCAAGAGGAATGTCTCCATTGTGCCACATGGAAGAAGAGAACTGAGCCTCCTTTCAGAGGGTGCAATTTACTACATCAAAAATTAGCACAATGTACTTTGTAGGCTCAATATGTGATGATGTTGGGGATAATTGATTCCAAATTCACATTCTGTAATCATAGATATAGGTTCAAGGCTTCCAAATTTTCCCAAATTGCCTATATGATTATATAAACATACCCTAAAACCTATATCCTAAGCTCTAATCCTTAATGTTCTTAATACCTAAACTCTAAACTCTAAATATAAATTCCTTAAACCTTGATCCAATAATTTTAACCTAAATTAACATCATTTGTAGACTAAGAATTAAGTTCACATTTCTCAATTTGGCCTAAATCACATGACTGATAGCCCCATTTGACTATTTCATGTAATTTGCATGATGACATCTAGGGTATAATGACAACCCAAAAACACATTTTATTATTAATGACTTATTATTATTTTTTTGGGCCTCGACGTGCTTAGATCTTCTTTCTCTAAGTACTAGGAGAAGTAAAAAATGACTTAAGAAGTAATACCATGGCATTTAGTGCACTTTGGCAAACATATTGGTTGACCACTTAAAAATTTAAATCAAAAGTGATATGGAATTTAATGAACTTTGGGAAATGTGTCCAAAAACATTTTCATGCCATGTCTGTCACAAAAGTGTGTTACCTATTATTTTATTAAATGCAAATGTCATTTCAATTTATAGTGATCCATTTCTCTTCCATCATAATGTCAATTCAAATCTGTGGGTTTTAACATAGGGAGAGATGTGAGTATCCATAAAGCCAAGACATTTTAGGGGAAAGGTCCCAGTGTCCATGCACCTTCACTTTGTACCTTAATTGTAGTCCTTAATCCTTAAAACATAAAATGTAATCCCTAATCCATAAACCATATCCACCAATGCCTTAATCCCCCATCCATAATCCCTTATCTATATTAAGTATAGCATGATCACATTATTATTAACATTGGTAACACTTAGTCCTCATTCCCAATCACCAACCCCAAAGCTTATATTGATAATAACATGATGGTGTTATATAATAAAACGATTGCATTATTATTGATATGAACTTATCAAAGGGTTAGATGGGTTGGGACCTTATAGAAAACATAGCATGATCACGTTATGTAATAACATGATCATGTCATATAACAAAATCATTTTATTATTATTTAAGTGATAATTTCATTTATCAATGACTATTTTTATCCCAAATCAAGACTTATATCCCCACAAACATTCTCTATGTACTTTTGTGAGATCTATGTACCTATATACTTGATCCCACCTTTGAAATGTTGTCAATTATCCCCTCTGATGGGTTCCAAATCATGTTTGAAGAGGAAGAAGAATTTGTTGAAGAACAAAACACCAAATTAATTATAATATTTCAAAGAGAAATAAAATCTACTAATGAAAAAAGTTAATGGTAAACAAGGTACAAAACCTAGTCCTAATGAACCAAATGCCATAGATAATGAGCCAATTGATGATAATGAATTATGAAATGATGAAATTTACTATAATAAATTGAATAATTTTTAAATTGACCATAATGAAATGAATAATAATGAAATTAAAAATAATGAATTAGTTAATGTTAGAAGTTCACATTCAAAGTTCCAAATTTTTTATTTTGTTTATGATGAGTCTATGTATGATGCGTCACCCCCCATGAATAGGCTTTTTTTTATGGAAATAAATAAGGAAAAAATTAAACATCAATAAAATTTCATGGAAACATATAATGAATAAATTAACAATCAAGAATTTAATGTCATCCCACCTCTAAAAAATTAATGTAATAACGGTTTTGAAACACCCTCTCAACAAATTCCATCATTACCAATACTTTAAATAAATATGCATAGAAAAGATAAGTACTTAATTAAAGTTGATGAAAATATTTAAAAACCAATGCATAACAAAATATCTAATTTCCATTCAAGAAGACTAGCTCAACAAATTTGGGATACTTTCTTTCATAATTTGGAGTATGATAGTCAAAGATGTCAATTATTTGTTTCATTGATAAAATTGAATAAGATGAGACCTATAATATACATATTAGGATTAAGAAAATTTAACATGGATGATGAAAATGATGAAATTGTTGAAAATCTACATGATGCATATCATACTGTAGGCTTGAGATCACACAACAAATATTGTAATGCTTTCTGACGTATAATGATAACTTGTGTAGTAAATGCTAAAATGATGAAAAAATGATTGATTTCAAAAAAAAGTTGAACACTTGATATAAACAAAAAAATATTCATGAAAGTAATTTCAAGATGTGAAAGACCTAATGAACCTAATACCAATAAGCTATGGACATTCTCTACTAGACTTCCATGAAAGGACAAGGCTATAGTCGATACTCTAAAAGAGTTACTCAATTTTGGAAAGGCAATACAAGAGTTTCACCCAACGCAAGAGATGTTGTGAAAAGAAGAGTTGATTCTCATAACTATGAACAGCATCCAAATAATTTATTATATATAACTTAAACACAATTGTACTCTAAATTTTTGGAAAAAAATCCACAATTTTATATTTGTCAAAGATATTTTGAGATGGAAAGACCTTTTTATGTTAATATAAATCACACATGCACCACTTGTTGTAGGCAACATGTTTAATTTTCAATGCACTATGATATTTTTCACCATATTTTTTGTAATTTACATACTAACATTTTCTAGGAGTGTGGCATTGAAATGCCACCGAAATCATCTAGGTAATTTATTCCAACTATCTTCTACAAAATATTAAATGGGCAATTATTTTACTATAAATCATGTTTAAATGGAAATTGTAGAATTTGTGGTGGATTGTCAAATTTAAAAAAAATGTATCCATGAGGATATTACAAGTGAAATTGGAAAGGAATTAGTTAGTTTAAGAAAATATAAATTAGTAACTTATCAAGGTAAAGATGGAAAAAACTCTAAAAGGTGTGACCTTGTTACAAAAAAGATACTTGTTTCAAAAATTTTGATCAAATTTAGGGAGAAGATTATTTATGACTATGCAAGGCACACACACAGGGATAGATGGTTGGATGAACATTTAAAGATATGCAAGGATACATTCCCACTTGGTTCCATTATTTTAGTAGTGGATTTTGTAGAGAATTACACATTTAAATCCCAAATGGAAGTTCAATCATAGTATTGCAACTCACCACAAGTTGCCATATTCATACATATAGCTTTCATGCATGAACCTGATAGTATAAAAAAATAATAGAAAATATTAACAAGGTACCATTTCTATAGCAGAGATGACAAATCACATTGTCTAGATATGCGCAAGGTTATTTTTTGAAGTTCTATGAACAGTTGAGTCAAAGGAAAATTACATTCAATCAACATTAAATTTAGTCACACAATTCCACATCACAATTAAAAAATGCACAGATGTTTTATTGATTGAGAAAGATGCACATTACCATAGTGGTAGAACAGATTTGGAGTTTCACTAAGGATAGACATGGAAAAGGGGAGCATGATGGTGTTGGATCATGTGTAAAAAGAGCTACTATAGGGGAGGAGTTTAAATTTGAAGAGGGTGTTCATTTGATGGATGTAAAAACTATGGTTGAATGGTGTAATGAGAACATGTGCCATGGTTCTCAACTAAATTATACTATTCTTAGACGTTTTTGGTTAATGGAGAAATAAAACTTGGTAAAATATGAGGATTGTATAACTCTAACAGGTTTAAGTGACCTCCACTCATTTCATAGCTCAAATGCAAGTTCTTAGACTATTCATATGAGATACTTGGCATGTTTGTATTTTGCACACATCGACTCTATTCATAATGAGCGTGAATCATAAGAGTGGGTGGATTATTTCATTTCCAAACCTCTAATTCTGATTAACACATATCGAGTTCCATTAGGATTGCAACTTATAGATATGACATCATCATATGACTTTGACCATATATCTAATCTAGTGCAGCTAGGTAGAATATTTTTCATTATGTATAATTTATTCTCATTATTTATATATCTTCATATTATCACTAAAAATGATTTTTTGTGATGGATAGGGCATGCTTTTATAGTTATTGTAAATGAGGATAATGAAGAAGGCATTGATTACTACTTGTGTCGATGTGTAAAGATATAGAAAAAATTGTCTTCCCCAGTTACAGATGGAGAAAACATTGACTATCCCACCAGGTTAGTGGTAGTCACTAGAACTTGGTTTCAATGATATCCTATAGAAAAATTCATGTCAACAGTTGTTTAAATAGATTTAAATGCATAGGAAGATACTGCACTATTCAAATTTGATTCTTGCAACAAATATTCAATTACAAAAATATCATGGGAGGCCATTAAATAAGAAACTATAGAAAGGTTGAGAGTTATATCATGAATTTATTCTTGATACTGTCAAGGTTAGAGTAAATTCTAGTGGTTCATTGGAATGAAATATATAGGTTTGTTGACTTTTTAAATATAGATGTAATTAATTTTACCAAATGTTTATTATTTTTTACGTAGTACAAATGTAAATTTCATTTTTAATTTATTATTAACAAATTTTTTTAGGTTAGTGGTAATAGATAAGCTTCCAATTTCACGTGGTTGGCACCATTAGTAAATAATTCTATATTCTTGAAGCTAAGAGAAGCTTAGGTTTTATGGGTATTTGAACTTAGGCTAAAAAATTACATTTTTCTTGTAAATTGGGTAGGGTGTTCTTAAGGTAGGAATTGGTGGTGGGTTTGTCAATTAGGCCCAATGAGAAGCCATGAACCTATTCCTAGATTTGATCTACCCCTTGGATATGTTTCTAGTTTTAGTTTTTACTCAAGAAGCATCAGAACCATATTTGTTGTCAGTGTTTCTACTCTCTAGAGTGGTAGTGAAAATGCACTTACAAGTGGATTCAAAAATCATGTCGTTGTGATAATATGTAATTCTATTATGTATATGTAATCAAAGTGATAGGTTCATAGGTGGAGGTCCCAGAGGTAGAAATACCTTTTGGAGCTCGAGAAGTTGCTTGTTCACTGATAAAAACTTACATTTTTGGACCTATCACTATAACTTGTCCAACAAATTGATCTCAAATATTCCACTAGAGTGATTTGGGGTGAAATTAGAGGGATTAATTAGGTATGTGATGCATTTTATGGTTCACATAAATAACTTATATTTTTTGTTTTATGCAAGTTTGAACTTATCCTAACATTTTACATTTTTCTCATATTGTGAAGTGTGTTCTTGAGGCCAGATTGGGTGGTGGGTTTGTCAATCAGTCTTGATGGGAGGCTAAGAACCTAGTAATATATGTTATATTTCCCCCCGTATGTGTTGTTTGTGTCATTTTTCACTTAGGAATCATTGGAACCAGAGTTCTATAACCACAACTTAAACTTTGACAACATTTGTTGTAGTGTTTCTGCTCTCCAGAATGGTAGTAAAAATGCAATTTTTGGTGGACTAGAACATCATGGAAGTTTTATAACATGAAATTTTTGTATCTATATGTGATAAATGTGATAGATTTATAGCTAGAGGTCCTAGAGGTAGAAATGTTAGTTGGAGCTTGAGAAGTTACTTGTTCACTAACAAAAACATGCATTTTTGGACCCATCACTACAACTTGTCTAATGGATTGATCTCAAAGGTTCCACCTAAGTGATATTGGATGTGATTATAGGGATTAAAGAGGTATGTGAGGGATCTGATGGTTCACAAAAATGACTTATATTTTGTAGTTTATGCATGTTTTAACTTAGGCTAAAAATTATATTTTTCTTGTATTGGGAAGTGTGTTCTTGAGGCTGGAATGGGTGGTGGGTTTGTCAATTAGGCCTGATGAGAGGCTGATAATCTGGTCCTAGATATTATCTATCCCCCCCCAAATGTGTTTTTTGTTTTATTTTTCACTCAATAATCATTATAACTAGAGTTCTACAAACACAAATTGAACTTTGACAACATTTGTTGTCAATGTTTTTGCTCTCCAGAATGGTAGTGAAAATGCACTTCTGTGTAGATTCAAACATTGTGGCAATGTGATAAAATTTAATTTACCTATTTGTATGTGATAAAAGAGATAGATTTGTAGGTGGAGGTCTCGAATGTATAAATGCCAGTTGGATCTTGAGAAGTTGGTTGTTCATTGAGAAAAACATGCATTTTTGGACCCATCACTACAACTTGTCTAATGGATTGATATCAAAGCTTCCACCCAAGTGATTTGGGGTGATATTATAGGGACTAAGTATATACATGAAGGATTTTATGGTTCATTTAAATGACTTATATTTCTCATTTTATGCATGTTTGAACATAGGCTTTGTTGTCCCCAAAAATGTCACTCATTTTTGAAATAACCTATGAACTATTTTGGTTCAACAGACCAAAATCCTCTCTCCCCTTTTCAAAAAATTGTTCTGAGAATTCAAATTCTTCATTTTTTCAAAAGAGACATTTGTGATAACCACTTAGAAGGTTGAGAAGAAGAAAAGGGTAGTATACATAGTCCATACACTACAAGAATATGGTGGAGTGGAGTGGTCCAATATCATATGAACTTAAATCCATTATCCCCTCCTAGGATAAACTTTAAAATAAACACTAGGTGAGATATTGGGTGAGACTACAGCCTTGTAAACTCAACCCATAGATCAAACTGAGTTAATCCTCTCACACTAGGCAATAGACATGCAATCAGGGGCCTACAAAAGGCCTAATATTGTTATTACTTAATTTCCCATTATGAGTATAATTTTTGATAAATCTATAGGGAGTGTATAGAGGGTGAGGAAGAGAAAGCTATAAGATGACATTGGTAGAGAAGTCATTGTAGAATAAAGAGAATAAATTTTCACTTTGACAAAGAGGAAAGATAAAAAATAGGGAAATATCCATATATAGGGGATTTTAAATCCTATAAGGAAACACAAAATATTTTCTAGTACAAATACATAGAGGGACAAAAATGATAATAGAGATCTAGAACAAGAACTGGGGCAACTAAGAGAACGGCAATAAATTTTTCATTTTTTAGCACAAATTAAATTGGCTATCAAAAGTGCAACATCTAGATTTTACAATACCATTGAATCCTCTAGTGCAATGAGGGAAGAATTAACACCCCGCATAGTAAATACCACCAAATTATTGAATTCTTTGAAGACAAATTAGAATAAACTCAAATTCCTTATTCTTTTGCAATCAAAAAGTCATATGCACATTTGAACTTGATGGCACTATTAGAAATACCAATGCCCTCAACTTGGTGGCTGTTAGAGCATAGGAGGATAGGGAATGGATTTATGTGGTTGAGGTAGTATTTCTAAAATATTTAGAACATGAGACTTTCACCTAGAAATCTTTGGATTAACTTACACTTTTGAAGGCCAAGGATTCCATACGAAATCTCATTAGTAAGACCAATTTTGACTAACTCTAGAAAAAAGCTTCAGATAATATAAAAAAAGTCATATAAGGGAAGACCATAGAAGAAATAGAGGCATATCTCTTTTTTTCTAAGAAGAAGGTCAATGAAGTTGATATCTTTATATTTAACTTTAAGACTAACAAAGTTGAAGATGCAAGGTTGTTGGAGTAAGTGAACATGGTGCATAGGTATCTAATCTTTAACAAAGATATTATCAAGCTATTGTCCATGAGCACTACCAAGCTAAAGAAGCAAATAATAATGTTGGCACCAAAACTCCCACTTTAGTGCATCCAACAACCTTGTCAACCATGCAAGCACATGGTCAACCTTGAGTCTAAGTCCAATTTTTGTATGTTTACATACAAAACTTACATATAGTCTACTTATGTTTAGAGTACACGTGTAAATTTTATTGAACATTTGTAATCATTCACACATTACATTACATAGGAAAAATAATTTTGACATAAATGTAATTAGATACAAGCATGCAAAACATGCAATTTTGAGACTAAAATTAGAAATGAGATTCTAACTTTGACATGTAACTATGAGTTTACATACACTTGTCGGAGTAGGAGACCCCTTCCCATGTCTATATATATATATATATATATATATATATATATATATATATATATATATAAATTTTACATTCCAAAGGTTTGGAAGATTTTATCAATACAAGAAGAAACAAAATTTTGATTTTTATTCAATTTTATTGGTGTTTTCTCCTTCCACTCCTGTGATATTAAGGTTTTACTTTTTCTAGTTATTATAATAGAGTAATTTGTAGTGTGCAAAAGGTAAGGATAAATCCTGATTGTTTTAATCAATGCATGCTAGCTATAAATTTAAATAATCTATTTAAGTTAGCATATTTTATTAAAGAATTGGTTTAAGCTATGTTATTATTCTTAGTGTGTATTAATGATTTCTATTGTTATATTTTTATTAAATGATTTCTATTGTTATATTTTTATTCAAACATAAGTGGATGAGATTAAAGAATTGGTTTAGGCTATGCTATTATTCTTCGTGTGTAAAAAATGATTCACCTATCAATTATTACAACATGGTAAATAAATTTACATTTCATTTTCACTATAGAATTAATTCTCACATCACTATAGATTTAAGAAACCTAAAGGAACCCTAATTTATGGATACAAAATAAATTGTGTTGAGTATTTTTATTTAATTATTTCATTTTAATTTTCTTTATTATAATGAGGTTTATTTACTTTCCAAAGAACTTCATGTTCACCGCTTGAGGTTTCAGTGATATTTATTATTATTATTATAATTTTTTAAATTATCTTTATTGATTACGCAACAATAGTAATCATAGTTTAATAAAGGTGGAATATTTATACATTTTTATTTTCTTTTCCTTTTTTAATCTCTTTTTCTTCCTTATGTATATTTAAGTATATAGCTAAACATAAGTTCATAGAAAGTTACTTAGGTAAATAATCCTTTTCATATCTATCAATCAGGCTTAAGAGTGTGTGTTTTTTGAGATTTAAAATAATAATATCTATATTTATTTTATTTATCAACATTTTTTTTCAAAGCCACTCCACCAACTGCATGATAATAATAATAATGTTACTAATACTTTATATTATTTTATTTTTAGGTAAAATATTACATAGGGTAATCTGCATAGAGATATTACATTATACATGTTATTCGGGTAATATATATATTATTTTTGAATTTTCATTTATAAAAAATAAGGTGGGTAATATGTTACACTAGTTATTAACCAAATAATTTATAGAGGAGGTGGTGGTGGTGGTGGTGGTGGTGGTGGTGGTTGTTGTTGTTGTTGTTGTTGTTGTTTATCTCTCTTTTTAACTTACATTATTATCATTTAATCATACCATCACAATGCTAGGATTATAATATTATTTATAGATGTGTCACAAATTTAATAAGTTTCTCATGTCACAATGGATTCTTCACTTATAAGAGATCACATCAACAAATAATAAATATATATTTTTTATTTATTTGTCTACACAAACATATTGTAGGAATAGACTTTCTAAAAATAAATCTGTATTTTAATTTTTTTTTTCAATCTAAGAGGGAGCTGTAATGTCTTTTTTTAGTCTCTCTTTAAGGTAAGAGAGAGGAAATGGAGAACTTTCTTGATAGATTTTATTTTTAATATTTACATTTAAATTTTTTATTTTAATCTAGTTGTGTTAAAAAGTACAATAGTTATGTAAAAGATAATTTAATAACTATTTTTAACTTAAAGTGAAATTAAAAACTATTTTTATCTTTTTATTATACATGTATATTTCCTTATTTTTCAAAACATATGGTGCATAAATAAGCAAGAACCCACATAAATATATATAATTCAAAAGCACAACCATTCTCAAATTCTATACAAATTTCAATCAATAAAACATTTTAATCTTTTTTTTTAATAATCAGTTTGAAATTTAAGAAAATGCTTTTAAGTACACATAACTAGGTATCATCTATTTAATTCATTTTACATAAAAATAACCTAACACCATAATTTATTTTCTAATGCACAAGACATAAACCTTTTACAAATTCACTAATCATATTTTGAACATCTATATACTACAAATGAAAAACTTAAAATATTTCACACAATTTTTTTTTCATAAAAACAATATATACACATAAATGTCGTAATAGACAATCTATCTTTGTCCCCTTGCATTCTGCAACACTCGCTCCTAGATTCATAGGTTTATATCAACTTATAAGAAAAGATTGCTCACCTCCAATCCTTATGAGATCATAAGATGTCTCCAACCTAGTCGACCCCAAAGCTCAAGAGGTGGCCTCAACACACACATAAATACATGGCCAACTCAAGGAAACAAAATGGTGATAGGGATTCTAAGATCTGAACATAAAATTAATTCATACATAGAGAAGTGGAAGATATACAACCAAATTATATCAATATAAATAATATACTACTATGATTTCTCTGATTAATTATTCAAGTCACAATACATATTTATAAGAATCATATTCCTATATTCTCTCCTTTATTTTCTTACCTGAAACCTATAATAAAACACAACACTAAATATGATGTATTATTATAACTATTAACAATATATCAACAATATAATATTATATCATAATACAAACTTACTGTATTAAACATAAGGTTAACAACCCAGTAACCAATATTTACCTCTTAATAAATCAACCTATTGCTATTTACCATACCATAAATACTCAATTTTATAAAAATTTAAAAGATATTCCTAACATTCCCCCCATATTTTTAATATGGTGTAAAAACATTCACAGTCTTATCTGTAGTATGGTCAACTCTTGAAAGTGCTGACTAAACCAGGTACCAACTCCATAGATTATCTCTTTACCCTCGTGAAGGCATAGTAGTGAGCCAAATTATGTAGGACTAATCCCTTCCTCTTTGGGTTCCTATGGGACTTTCCCTTCCTCCTTTGGTGCCTGAATTCTGAATCTCCAAGATCCACAAGCTTGGCATTAAATGGATAACCATCCTCGAGTTTACCTCAAAATCTTCTCCTGCTCCCCAAAAATGAGTTTTTTAAAAACATGAATCTTTCCTAAATATCTACAAAGAGTTTTATTTGCAAACCAACACACTAAAAAAAATGCATGTGAATAGGAATGTTCTTATGTTCTTATTAACATACACCACATAAATGTGCCATTAAATAAGAAGTGCCTCTTCGCTAGTCACTCGTGAGAGGCTTCAATACCTTGCATCATCATGTGCCTCCATCCTCTAATATGTCCACTACTTAATCAACTAATGACGTCATTAATTTTATGAGGGAAATACTCCCCACAATATGGATACTACGAACAAGAAAAAATGCATCTGAAAGGCAATTTTTTGTTTTATTTTTACAAGTTTTGACATTATGACAACTCTTTGATAATGGACCTAATAAAAAAACTGACATTTTAGTTTTGACAACCAATATGATACAGTATGACTTTGAAATTTTTATATATATAAACACTTTGGGTTTTTAACACAGAAGTGACTCTTTTTGATAATTTAAAATCATAAAGAATTAAATTTATAATAAAACTAAAATCCCTAACAAGAAACACTGACATCTTAATGAATTTTGATAGAAACATATAATTATGACAAAAAACTTCCTAAATTTTAATGTTTATAAATAATAAAAATAAAACCTTGTGTTTAAACATAATCCTATCTAGACTTAGACGTCTAAAAGACTTAAACATAGAAGATTCTTATTTATACATTCTGACACAAAACACACTATGAATTTTTTTTAATAAAATACATTGAATTTATAATTATTGACCAAAAAAAATACTAAATATAAACCTAATATATACATACGCTTGATGAAAGAAATGAATTGGATGACACAAATAATGAAAAAATTGCGTAGTCAATCAAAGCGTAAATGTCAAAAATTCTAGTATAATTAGGATGCATTTACGGGTCAGATCATGCCTCACTATGAAAAGCAACATGTATGACAGGAATTGATGAGAGATGACAAAATTTACATGGGAAAAATGCTTCAAAGTTTTACAAAAACAATGTAGATAATGAGCTTGGGTTTGGTAAACTCAAATCACATATCAATACAGTGTGAAAAGTGGCATAAAATCCATGTAGTAATCTTGCATAGAAAATATAGATCCATATTACGAATTAGAGGTTACCTGAATACCAAATCACCAAAGATGAGATCCGACCAATATTTTATGTTGTATCAAAACAACATAATGAGAGCCCATCAATATCAAGATTCCATGTTGTATGAAGGTCCTAGTTTCATGTTAGAGTGAATCACAAATTGTGAATGGTAAAAAGCGTATATTTTTTAGCTAAGTTTTTCATTCCAAGTACTAATGTTTTGTAGTGATAGCATCAATATACAAATTGATTTTCCTAAGACACCTCTTGCAAAATATTTTGATTTTTAAAATACTACCAATGCAATAAATTCTAAACTACATATTCAACATAGAATAAATTTCATCAGCTAGGGTAGTGATGAACAATAGGTCTTCCCCTATAAATCAATTAATATTCCATGAAAATAACCACCTAATGTCCCTTCTTTGATATCAAGGATAGGGATTCCAAGATTTGAACATAGAATTAATTCATGTATAGAGAATCCAAAGATACATAACAAATTATTTCAATATAAATAATATACTACTATGATTTCTATGATTAATTATTCATGTCGCAATATATATTTATAGGAATCATATTCATGTATTCTCTCCTTAATTTTATCACCCAAAATCTATAACAAATCACACCAATAAATATGATATATTGTTATAACTATTAACAATATATCAAAAATATAATATTTTATCATAATACAAACTTAGCGTATTAACCATATGGTTAACAAAAACTCAATAAATAATATTTACCTATTGATAAATCAAACAATTACTATTTACCATCTCATAAATACTCAATTTTACACAAATGTAAAAGTTATTCCTAACAATGTCCCTATAGCTTCTTAGTTATAGATGTATGCACTTCCCTTAGGATTGTACTTGGAGAGAAAAAAACCATCAACTATAGTAATTTCTACATATTTTATAACTTCTCTTAAAATTTCCAATAAGAGGGGGAACCAACAAGTAGCCCATACAAGCCCTATGTTCCTCCCCCAACTAGCTCTTGAAAGGAAGACAACTAGCATCCTACCCTGGCCCTGAGCTTCTCTCTCAACTAGCTCTTGGACAAGAATCTATGAAGTACCCTACACATGCCCTAAGCTTCTCTTTCATAAAAAAAATCCCCTTCCCCAAGTACATTCTAGGCTTTACACACAATCACAACTATAATTTTAATTAAATTATGAGTACAATCCAATTTCCATTTCATATGAATTCATAGTATAAAACACACATATAAAATAATTACTCAAAATAAAAAAAAGATGTACTAGCCTTGTTAATTTTATGCACTTGATTTATCTCTTGGTTCCTCTTCAAGCTTCCAATGTTTCCTCCCTTCTCTCAAATCCTGCTACAATTCATAATATATGGAAAATAGGCAAATTTTTGCTTATATGGTGAAGAAGGTTGTTTTGTATTCACCCATTCAAATGGGGACAAGTGTCCCATTTGGGGTTGCAGATCCTCCCCTTTCCAAGGTGTATAAAAGGATGAAATCATAATAATTTTACTTCCCAAAATGTTCCCTTGGACCACTAACCTATGGGACCCCTTTTTAGTCCAATAGAAGGTTTTATAAATGTGTTTTGAGACTTTCAAATTTCATCTTTCGCAAAAATCCGAAAATTAAAATTAAAGAGTTTAATCAATGTTTGATGAAGTGTTTAATTAACATAATAATATTGTATGAACACATTAATGGATAATTAAAAGGGCCTTATATGTTATACAAACCTAATTATCCAAAATAACACTAAGACATATAAAAAAATTCACACATACATAACCACTAGGGGTTACATGCACATGGCCAAACATCACTTAACATAGATTGGGACAGTGTCTGGTTTAGGAATCGGCCACCTGTTGTCCTTCCCTTGTTTTCCTTTTCTATTTATTTCCTACATTCTCATTACACATGTCAAATCATCCTGGTAATGACAATAACCATGGTAATATATCACTAATAACAACACATTAAATAATCAACATAAAATTCTTTTATGATGTTGTCATATATGCCAAATCTCACTCCACATACAATTGTAAATTGTTTTTTGATTATTTTTTTCTCTAATTTTTGCATTTTTTTCCCATGAAATAATAATTAGGACAAAGCTACATCAAATATTAGTGCATATTCTAATAATAAAAAATCATATGATTGTTAGTACCTTGAAGCCAATCAATGAATGATAATAAAAAACCATAGACATTTGCATTTGTAATTCATTTCCTATCATATATAATATAAGTGGTGTGAAATAAATCATAACATAAAAACATAACATGATCATATCCAAATTAGCATGTTCATCATAGAATGTATCAGATAATTGATCCATCATAACCCCTAATCAACACAACATAATAATGAATCATAACATAAAAACATAACATGATCATTTCCAAATCAACATGTCCATCATATAATATATAATATAATCAATCCATCGTAATACCTAATCAATAGAACATAATAATAATTACATATAAAATAGATGAAAAATAGGGGAGGCAAAAGCTAACATGACATTATAGTGGTAGAACTGTCTTAGGTATAATTGATCTATTCAGAGAATAGAAATAATGATTTTGGATCATGAGACAGTTTGTGAATGATTTTTAGTTATTTAGACATATACTACACAAATATTATGTAATAATAATAATAGAAATTTGGGAAGGTTGATCTAATTAATGAAAAAATGGGTAGGGAAAAATATGAAGAAAATTAATATATACGGGAATAAGTCATGTATACCAAAGCTATGTTAATTTACACGCTATCAATTATCTAGTACATTAAATGATTATCTACAATTAGAAAAAAATATTAATATAAATTCATATATTTATAAATAAAACATATTAATTTATGAAATCAATAAGTATTATTCGAGGTTGGATTTTTTTTAATTTGTTTTTCTAGCTATTACTTTTAACTTATCCATTATTTTGTTGGCTCCTAAATTTATAGTACTAGACCCTAGGATGTCCTATTTCAGCACTCCTATCTAATTGTATTTTAATCTCTAATAGTTATTTCCTTTTGGTTCCTATCCTTCATTTTGTCACCCTAGAACAAATACATTTCATCCATCACCAATAGATCTCTATAAAAGTACATTCAATGTTCATTTAGAAGAGGTTAGCAAATGTTACAAAAGTAAGGAAGAATACAACCAATATCATCGAGGCAAATTTATCTTATCTCTACATATAGCCATCTATTATAGCTAGAAGCATATTCAAATCCTCACACCCATCCCTAGCCACCTCAAGCACACCCAATTAAGCATTTTTGCATTTACATAACACTATTGCATAAAGCACATCAAGTGGGAAAACTACATATGGCTTGATCCCTCTTCGAAGTATTGGTATGTAAGCATCATGCCCACATAAGGGTTGTAGATACATTTTTAGCATAACTTACACACACTAACCCTCCCCCCTTTTTTATTGAGTTTGATCAAAGCAAAATAAAATCTAGGATTTGAAGATTAAATCATATCTACAAGGAGTTTCATAGAATTTTAGTAGTCAAGATTTGATAGGTATGCTCACATAGAGATAATGAACAAAACCCAAAAAACTTATGTCTTTATGATTAGTTTGGACAACAACAACAACAAAAAAAAAAAGGACTATATCATTAGACCCTAAGGTGTCCTATTTTGGCACTCCTATCCTTTAACAAAATGAAAGCCAGATCATAATTTGCCACACTGTCCTAGTCCTACATAAAAAAGTCTAGACCTTATCTCATCCATTTCATCTAGTTTTTAGCTAAATATTATATTATCCATATTTATTTATATTTCTAGAAATTCTAAAAATACAAATAAATTATATAAATCAATAGTTAAATTATTACAATATTATTTACTAATTTATTCAATTCAGACCTTTGATTAAATTAGGAATAAGAATCCAATATTTTAAAAATAGTTAAATCATTTGGTGAACTCAATGTGAATCAAACATGCCAAATGTTTTATTATTTATGGGAAACTAGGGGTTATTTCTTCAATAATAAATGGTTTAGATTAAAGGGAAAAATCTAATAAAGAATGCAAAAATATAGATTTGATAAAATTAATTACATAGGGAGAGAAGTAAAATTATCTAGAAAAATGGGTTAAAATAACTGATTTAGATGGATGAAAAATATTGTCCAAGATTAGGAAGATGTTAGGAACCTATAACTGACTTTCATTCGATGAAAGGAAAGGAGTGCCAAAACATGACACCCTGGGTTTCAGCATTGTTTCTACTTCTATCATCCAAACTACTCATAGAGACCTAAGTTTTATAGGTTTTCTTCACTATCTCTATGTGAGCCTACCTATGAAATTTTAGATGTTGAATGCTGATAAAACACATTATAAATTCATTTAAATATTTAAACCCTAGGTCTACCTACACACATGACAAAAAAAGACATTAAAAGCAAAAGGGGGGAAACTATGTTAAGAGGAAGTATGATTGCATGATCTAGAATCGATATTATCCTAACCACTACCTATATTAACCCTCAAACTAGGGTCTTAGATCAAATATATCTCTCTTAGGGAACATGCATAATCAATACACATGGTAGATGCAAGAATGCACTTTCACCTAGGCCTTTCCTTGATCAATCATGCAAATCTATGTGTGATGTAAAATGCTGAGTGATATTGTTGACTAATTTTTAATTATGTATTGTGCCAAAGTATTAGCTACTAGATATAAAATTACTTGTGAAGTCCTTTAAATAGGAGACTCTTTATTTTGAATTTGGGATATTTATTCACATTGGGCTACCATTAGAAAGATAAACAAAATTCAAGGATAAAGTTAAGAAGGGCTTGGGACTCATTCAGTGAAGAAACCTATTTTTTAGGACTCGAAATACCATTGGATAGAAGTGCTAGAAATTGATACCCTAGGGTGTAGCATAATAGTCCAATCCTATCACTCCTACCCTTTAGGCTCGAGACCTAGGGGGATGGAATTAACATGGAAAATAGAGTCTAGCTAAGCTAGAATTATTGTCTAGAAGGCTATGAATGATTGGGAATAAGTATAAAGGTGACAAAATCAAGAAATAAGACTAAGATAAGTAAAATAAAAGATGTGGCTAATGTTAATAAAGCTCATATTATCTAGTTAGAGTCTCTTGTGAAAGAATTGTGAAAAGACATGATATGTGTGGTTATTTGACCAAGTTAAGGTGTTATATTTGTACCTCTTTATTTGTAGTGATGAAATAAAAAGATGTACTAGAGTAAAATAATGAAGAAGATAATACATACCTGAACCTACTTGTGTGGAGATAAATGTACTACAAATGGTCTAACTCAATTCTTGGCTAGGGAAGTGGATGGAGAGTCAAATAGTGCCTTAAGAAAGAAAGAATCCTTTAAATGGATTCCCCCTATACTAAATCTAAAAGTGGAATCTGTGTAACATGGAGAAGGATGGAAATGTTTTCCCCTATGCTAAATTTGGCTCAAATGAGGAATGATCAGAGGCCCAAAACTAATGTTTATCCTATGTCCCACATAAAATCATGTAATATGGAATGTGTGTATAGAATTTGCATGTTGTAAAGAGTAAAATTTGTCATGCCCCTACTCTGAATATCTAAATAGAAACTGATAAATGCTCAGAAGCCCAAAACCAATGTCTATCCTTTGTCTCACACAAACTCATGTAGTCTGGGTTTGGGTAATATAATATACCAACTACTACAGATGGTTGTATAGTCCAACTTGGAGATAACTTAGGTATAGCTAGGGGTAATCTGAAACTCTTGTCTATGTGAAAGAAGAGAATGAAATCTAGTTTCATTTCATCTATATAATATTAGATGATAAATAACATGAATATCTTTATCATATGGCCTATGATGCCATACCCCATGTACAAAACTAGAGATAAAAACATTATGCTCTACACTATGCCTTAATTTTTTATGTGGTCCTGTAACTGTGTCATGTTTTATGAAATCATATGCATGAGATGTTTAGTATGTATATACCCTCAAATATGATCTCTGAGTCTATATCTATATCAAAATCACTATGAATCCATATAATTTGAACCACTATATCTGAATAGTCTATGTGTTTGTAAGCTGAAATCACTATGAATCTATATGATTTGAACCACCATATTTGAGTAGTCTCTATATTTTAAAATTGAAGTTATATCCCTCTAGGTGTCCTAAGTAATGCTTAGTAACCCATGTAATTTAAATCACTATATATCTCAACAGACCTAGGCTAAATATGGTAATCTGACTACAAGATGTGTACAAACCATGGTGTATCTACCTATGAGAGTGGATGGGCATGTTGGGTAAGTGTAGAAATAGGAATAGTAGGAATGATGACCCCCTTTTGGGGAGAGGGATGAAATTTGTGATAGAGGAGGTCGACCCAAAAGTGATGACTAGTGGCATAAGTAGAAATAAGGTTGGCTTGTTATAAATAGCTTGAAAGGTTGTTTGATTGATTATACTAGGTTTTTCAAAGCAAAACAAGCTTTTGTATAGTGAGGACTAAGGTGTACATTTGGGTGTAAGAGAAATATATATATATATATATATATATATATATATATATATATATATATATATATATATATATATATATATATATTATGTGTGTGTGTGCATGTCATAGTAGTAAAATGAAGTAGTAAGAGAGTGAAGCTTACGTGATGTTGAAGGTATCATTATCATAATTATGTTGAAAGAAATAGTATGAAAAATAGAGTTACAAGATTTGAGTTATGGGAGAAATGGTGTTTTGCTTTGCTTGAGAAAAATGGGTAATATAGGAAATTACATTGATTCTCGATTCATTTGTGTATTGACTAGGTTAAAGATTTGGATCTTTTGAATGAGACATATGCCAAGGAGACAAGTACCAGTACAACTTGATTTGTGCAGTTAGCAGCCCAAGTCGAGGTTGGTGGTGATGTTACCCTGGTAAGCAACTAAAACACTTTATTTTTGTTTGTTTTGAAGCCTATTTTTGGTGTTTTGAGATATTTAAATTTTTCTAGGAAAATTTTTAATATTTATAGTGCTCCTATCCTACATCCATCACTCATATCCAGGTTTAAACACTCTTATCTAGGTTATAGCGCCCTTATCTAGTGTTATTATCATGTGCCTAGCACTGTTGTCTTATAGGTAGGATTTTATGAGATGTAGCTATGTTAGTTGTTGTTATTGTGTTTCCTTTGGATTTAGCATTATTGATTTATATATATGTTGTTTCTAGTGTTTTCAGGGTGAGGTACAAATGAGAGAGTTTTTTAGGGGCCACATGATGGAGACATTGAGGTTGTTACCATTGTCTACTAATGAGAGAGTTGTTATGGATAAGGTAGGGTTGGGTCATGTGTGTGACCTAGGTATAGTGTAGTGGGATAGGTATCTGATTACTTCCTTATGTTAGAGGTAGAATGTAGATACATGTACTTTCTATCTTCCTATAGCAGATATTACTATGACTCTAGAGGATGTGTATCCCATTTTGTATTTACCAGTTAGTAGATGGCATGTGACATTGTAGGATGAGATGGGTGTCAATGATATTGATCATGCATCCTTGTATTTTATTGGTGTGCCCTTAGGTATACATTAGAGAGGGAGTGATAATGATATATTATTGTCAGTTATTGTATAGTCTAGTATCCCATGCTTGTAAAAGTGGTTGGCTATTTTATTGGCCTTGTTTGTTACTATGGATGGGAGTGTAGTGTCGATTACATTTATGATGCATAGGATTATGCACAATGTGGAGGTATATGTCACCATGTTGTCATAACTTGGGATTATGCTTTCCCACCTATATAAGGATCTTTACAGTTTTACATAGGAGGCATTTAGTGGTAGATTGAATGCAATGACCTTATTTCATTATTGGGCCTTTGAGCACATAGTAGTTATGTGATTGATTAGATTACCCAAGCTAGAGCGAGCACCTCCATATCCATTTGGGGAGTGGTGGATGAGTACATTGGCTATCTAGTCTCTTGGGATGGATAATTTTAGAAGATTATTAGATAGATTGGTGGCTTGTTGAAATTAAATGTATATGTGGCATTTGAACACGCCTTGTATGTTTGCTTTCTAGTTTGAGTGACATGTGCCCATGTCCCTTGTTTACTTGGGCCCTTATCTAGTATTATATTCTTATTGATTCTTGCCATGTGTGCTTATTGCTTGAATTCTTATCATATGTTTTCAATTCTATGATCCACATCATGCATTCTCTTGCTTTCTTAAATTCCATGATCCACATCATGCATTATCTTGATTTTTAGGATGTCATGATGGACATCATACTCCATCCTTTTTTGAAAGCTAAAAATTAAGTAGACTTATAGTTATATTTCATTATATTTCACATGTTATTACATTTTTATATCTATCTAGGCATACCCTTATTGATCTAATAATCTCGCATACAAACCATGTTATATCTTGAGATATCTTATCGATTATCAGTGCTATATCATGTATTTTGTAGCATAACACACTTGCAAGTCTATTTATTCTAAGGTCAGTCATTATGGGGTATTAATTCCTATTCTTAGAAGAGGGGGAAATATATATGGGTTTTATCACAGAGATTAGATCTCGTACTAGTTGAAAAATCTATTTTTATAATAGTTAGAGTAATATTCAAACTTCAAACCAGGTAGAATATACCAGACATATAGTGAAAATTATAGAATAGTCTTTAGAATTAGTATAGGACAAGAGTGCCAATTTTGGACTACATCAGACAGTAGGGTGTCCTATTTTGGTGCTCTTGTCCAAACAACAAAAAAACAAGATTTTCTAGAAATAGGTAGAAAGGTAAGTTCAACTACAATTTTTTCACCTACATTTTAGTTTAGAATCAGTAGCTTCAGTACAATTTTTATAAGAGAATCTAGATATAGGGGGCATCATGCATGACATGATGGAAATATATTCCATTTTTAGATTAGGTAGTTGGTATAACTTCCAGATTAGAATCTATGTTACATACACTAGTGATTGGGGTCAAAGTGTATGACACATTTGCTTTCTCTTCTTTATAGCTTATGGTATTACCCAAGCATTCTTAGTAGTTGTGTGACTTATTCCATCTATAGATGGTTGGAAACATTTTTGAGTGGCTTCCACAAAAGCCTATTACCCAGTTTTGGAGTGACTTTCATACAATCCTAGTCTCCACCATTTTTGAGTGGCTAAAAGTGGCCAAGTTTATAACACAAATATAACTATCCATGCCACATTATCATATTTTAGAACATTCATGGGCTTTAGTAGCCATATCATATGACACAATTCATACTAGTATCCATTCATAGCTTCACTTCATAGGGAAATAATGGAGCCAAAGGACTAGCTAGTCTTTGTATTCTTAAGCCACCTACTTAGAGGGATTGGACACTCATTCCAAACATCGATTAACACATGCGTGATCACATAAATTCACTTAGTGGGTGATAACGGAGCCAAAGGGCTAGCCTTTTAATTCTTGAACCTTTCTTAGGGGAATTGAGCACTCAGATCCATTCATGATATTACTTTAGGTATAATACATATTCAACACATACTTAGCATCAGTCAGCATCACAATAGGGTTTGTATTCTTTCATGTACCCTGTGAGGTGTATTCATTATTTTTTCTTTCTCTCTCTTTTACCCAGCTTTTTTACATTTTTACTTTAGACATAGTGTGTCTAGTAAGAACTGATCTACTCTTAATTTTAATTTTTAGATCTACATTTCATGACGTGCTCTCTCTATGCACACCCAACATCACACAACTTCATGAGCTTCACCCTTTTAGGTAAGTTTAGGTACACTTTCTACTGTCCCATATTCTAAGTATTTGACTTTTTTACATCACTAGAATAAAGGAGGGGAGATTGTAGTCATATAAAATGTCAAAATTGATATCTTGAGTGTGACCTATGACCTTGAACCCATAGGTCCCTCTTATGTGCTCTCATGACCCTTATAGACACCTTTTTACTTATTTCCAATCATTCGTGGACTTCTAAAACCTAATTTTGGTTTATCCAAGCTACATTTCCCTTACTAATTCGATTCCCCCAAGTTCCATACCTGTAGGATAGGAGAACTCAATATGGACTATAGCATCAAACCCTAGGGTGTCTTATTTTGGTGCTCCTGTGTAATTACTTTTTTTATCTCAAATAGATATTTCCTTCTAGTTCTTATCCTTCATCTTTTTGGCCTAGCATGAATACATTTGACCCATGACCAATAGATATCTATAAATTCCCATTCAAAATTCATTTGGAAGAGGTTCAGAAATATTACAAAAGAAAGCAAGAATATAAACAATATCATTGAGGCAAATTTATTTAATCTCTGCATACAACCATCCAATATAAATACAAGCATATACGAATCCTCACATCAATCCCTAGTCACCACAAGCACATCCAGTTTAGAATTTATGCATTTTCATAACACTATTACACAAAGCACATCAAGTGGGAGAGTGACATATGGCTTGATCCCTCTTTAGAGTATTGGTAAATAAGTAGCCTTACCATATAAGGGATGTGGATACACTTTTAGTGCATCTTACACAAACTAACCCTCCCCCTTATTTCTCAAGTTTTATCAAAGAATAATTAAGTCTAGGGATTGAAGACTAAATAAACTCTACAAGGATTTTTGTAAACTTTCAATAGTCAAGATTTGGCAGGCAGGCTCACACAGGGATAATGAAAATAAAAACCCAAAAAACTGAGGTCTTTGTGAACATTTCAGATAATAATAACAAAAAATTCATCTATCACTAGACCCTAGGGTGTCCTATTTTGATACTCTGATCCTTTCACAAAATGAAAGCCAAATCATAATTTTTGACACTATCCCAGTCCTATACTATAAATTCTAGACCTTGTCTCAACCATTTTATCTGAGTTTCAACTAAGTCTTTCTACATAGTTATTGCTATTTATAGAAAGGCTAAAAATAAAAATAAATTATACAAATTAGTAGCTAAATTATTTAATTATTATATACTAATTTAGTCAACTTAGACATTTAACTAAATTAGAAATAAGACTCAAATATTTTAAAAATAGTTAAATCATTTAGAATATTAGAGTCTTATTCCTAATTTAGTTAAAGGTTTGAGTTGACTAAATAAGTAAATAATATTACAATAATTTAACTACTAATTTGTATAATTTATTTGTATTTTGAGCCTTTCTATAAATAGCAATAAATATTGATAAAATATGAGTTAGCTAAAAATTGGATGAAATAGTTGAGAGAAGGTCTAGAATTTGTTTTGCAGGACTGGGACAGTGTCACAAATTAGGATTTGGTTTTCATTTTATGAAAGGATAGAAACACTAAAATAGGACACCCTAGGGTTTAACATTATATTTTTTTCTATCACTATAGTCCAAACTACTCATAAAGACATGACTTTTCTAGGTTTTGTTCATTGTCTCTGTGTGAGCCTGCATACAAATCTTGACTACTAAATATCTACATAACTTCTTGTAGAGTTGATTTATTATTAAAACCCTAGATTTCATTTTGCTTTGATCAAACTTGAGAAAGAAGAGGAAGGGTTAGTGTGTGTAAGATGAACTGAATGTGTATCCACACCCCTTGTGTTGGCATGCTACCTACATACCAATACTCTGAAGAGGGATCAATCCATATGAAGTTCTCCTACTTGATGTGCTTTGTGGAATAGTGTTATGCAAATGAAAAAGGCTAAACTAGGTGTGATTGAGCTGGCTAGGGACTTATGTGAGGATTTTGATATGCTTGTAGCTGTATTGGATGGTTGTATGCAGAAAATAAGAAAATTTAACTCAATGGTATTGTTTGTACTTTCTTCCTTTTGTAATATTTAACCTCTTCTAAATTAACTTTGAATGGGTTTTTATAGAGATATATTGGTCATGGGTTGAATGTATTCACACTAGGTCAACAAGATGAAGGATATGAACCAAAAATAAATAGCCATTAGAATTAAAAATATAATTGGATAGGAGTGTTGAAATAGGACACCCTAAGGTCCAGTGCTATAGTCCAAGTTCGGCATTCCTTTCCTACAGGTTCGAGACTTAGGGGGATGGAATTATCATGGGAAATGTAGCTTGCCTAATTTCGAATCAGGTTTCATAAGTTCACTAATGACTGGAAATAAGCAAAAAGGTGTCTGGAAGGGTCATGAGAGCACATAAGAGGGACCTATGGTTTGGGTGTCACAAGCCACACTCAAGCTACAAATTTTGACATTTTATATGACTACGAACATCCTCTTATTTATTCCATTAAGGTAATTTCATGTCAAGTTCCAATTTTTTTAGTGTATTCTATAGAATAAATCTTTAAATCATAACTTTATTTATAATAATAAAATAAAAATCCCCCAATTACTAAAAAGAAACATGACAAAATAATTTTCAATAGGACTCTATGAGATCTCATACATACCATGATATTAAATTCATTGTCGAGAGTCTTCCATGAGTATTTATCCATGACCATCCTCTGACATCTTCATATTTAAGTTCTAAAAAAGAGTTTCCTAACAAAGATTTATGGTTAATAAAAAAATCCCTAAGCAAAAGGGCCTGATGTTTATCCTCTTTTCCTCTTGAGGAGAATTAGCATTGGTTCAAGATGGCTTGGAAGACCATCAAGGGACAAGACTACTTCTATAAGGTGAACAAACATTGGAAGAGCTTAAATGTGGTTTAATTTTTTTAAGAAACATGGCTCTCAAAAGTTGTCAGGGAGATACAAGACTAAGGATGCTTAACACGAGGGCAACATGATCTATTTGCTCCTTGAAGGAGGATTTTTGAATAGGTGGGATCTAGTTTGGCATAGAATCCTTATTTCTAGTAGAATTTTTCTATTAGCCACATTTATGTAACCATCGTTACTCTCCACCAAATTTTATTTTTGAGATTATCCCTACTTGGCAAAGGGATTTGACCAACCCATAAGAGGACAATCATGAATCCTCTAGAGGGGTGACTAAAATTGAAATTAATTTTTTCATAGATTTTCTATCACCTTTTTACTAACCCATCAATTAATATTTCACTATGATCAGTATTGATCTTCTCCCTTAGTTTATCATTCTCATTTATTCCATTAAGGTAATTTCATGTCAAGTTTTGAATTCCATTTTGGATATTTAACTTTTAGATCAACTCTTTTTTTGAATTTTAAAACTATAAATTACTATCCAATAGATGTTAATATTGAGAAAAATAAAATGTTGTGTTTGATTCATTTGACAAAGGTAAATAAATTTATCTAATAAGAAATATAAATTCTAGTAACTTTTATTATCAAGATCTAGTTACACAATGTGGGAGGGTTATTTTCATTCCTAGTAAAAATAAATTGGGATAATTTAAATGTAATCAATGACTTAAAACATATTTAATGGGGATGGTAATTTTAGCCATGGATATATGTTATATTGTTGAATCAGAACAAATAACTTATATAGACAATAAAAAATGACATTATAAGCCTTCTAAATGTAGACTTTTTGATGACAATGAGGAAATGACTATTCATCTATTTCATGAATGTACACCTTACACAAGTTTTATTTTGAATAATTAGGCTATAATTTTGGATTTATTTGAGGTTTTAAAAAATTTCTTCTTAGTCCATGGATTAATCTTCCCTAACATATAGTAAACTCTACATCTTGGTCAAATATTTTAAGTTTTTTTTCGTTTTATTTTTGGATACCTTGTGAGGGGATAGATGATCATAATAATTGATATGATATGTTATTACTTTCATATGAGCAAATAATTTATCAAATTATAAAAAATCTGTCATAAAATTTGTAATTTACGTTTATTTATAAGTTAATTTATTGTGTGAGGTTTTATAGTACACTATTATGGTTTATATTTGAATATAAATTCAATTGTTTACAATTATTTTCATCTATATAATTAATTTTCACCATGACACATCTGATTGAGTTTTTAAAGATAATATACAATGAAAATTTCTCTCTACAAAGAGTTTAGGTTGGTATTAAATTTAAGTAATATATTGATTTATTTTATCTATTATTGTTTAATTCCTCATTATTAAATGTCCAGATTATTTGGAAATTGAATTTCCTAATTAATACTAGAGGAAAACCCCCAAGGAAACAACCCTCTTCAATTACACTACAAATATATTGATCATATTATTTCATTTTTTTAATTGATTATATGATAGTATGCATAAGTTTTAAATTAGGATTGAAATTTTTTAAAAATAGAAACTGAGGTTGAATTAATTCTATTTAATTTTTCTGGTTTCATAATTTTGTGAGAATGGAAATTTAAAATATTTCATATCAAATCTTGAGGTAGAAGGGGAAGCAATGGGTATGTCAAAATAATATTTTTTCTATTCAAATTAATTTTATTCATATTAGAATCCATAATTCATAATGTGTTTTAAAATTTTAGCAACCTATTATTAATATGATTAAAATTTATCAAACATGGCATAAGTTTTATAGAAGGGGACTCAAATTATTTAAAATTGTATTTAGTTAAATGGATGATGCTTTGTCTCCATAAGCAAGAAGGAGGGTAGGGATTTCATTTGGCTCAGCTAAATTGACAAGATTTATTTGCTAAGATTTATTGGTGTTTTCTTCAATCTCCATTACATCTTTAGGAACAAACATTAAGAGCCAAATATGATGAAAATAAACTTCCTAATCAAATTTTTTGCTTCGCCCTTCCCTCAAAAGGCTCTCATGTGCTAGTTGTTCTTAAAGTTGGGGAGTCTTTGATTAAGAACAAGTTATTTTTGATCACAGAGAATGATAAAAAGGCTCGTTTATAGACTGATTATTGAGATGGTTATCCCCCTCTTTTAAATAATATGCCCATTTTCATGATCTCATGGAATAGATACATCCTGAAGATTGGATTACAATTTCCATGTAATTAAATAGGCCCAATGGAGACAAGGCAATGGAAAGGAAGTGGGTTTACTTTGAAGCTCGGTTGATTCATTCGAATCTAAAAACAAAAAATTTCATATTCTTAAAGATAAAGATATTTCTTTCTTAGATAAGTAAGACATATTGGCTTGGGGAGGACAATGTAATGGAATGTACACTATGACAGATGGTTATCATTATCTTTGTCATCATTCAATTCAGCCTCTTAAAAATATTTTTGAGCAACATGGGAATCACAATTTATGGTTTAAAGTTAGGTTCTTCATCTAGCTTCTCCTTTATGGAAGAGCTCTCATGGAAGATCAACGTATGAAAAAAGGATTTAATAGCCCCTTTATATGTGTCTTATGTATAGATTAGGAGGAAACTTTTTCTCATCTATTATTTTCATGATCCTTAATTACTAAGTAATGTCAATTCTTGGTGTGTCTTTTGGTCATCCCATTGACTTGTATTTTGTCCCAAATTTAACTTGATGAAGATTGGAGCTGCATGTTATAATTTGACATATTTTTTAATCAAATTATTTGGGTTGAGGTTTCTTTCATCTTATGTAATATGTGTAATGTGTGAAATGCTATAATTTTTAAGCAAAGGATTACTGATAGTGTTAGGATTTGGCAACACACTCTCAATAATATAAAAATAATCTATCATGCACCTGATGAAACACCCTACAACACCTTCCTAACATGGGATGTCTATTCTCTAGGCTCTTCACATTATTTATTTCCCCCTCACTCCTAGGTAGACTAGAGTGGCAAGAGTTATTCCTCTATTCCAATACCATGCTTTAACAAAATCATTACAAATGGATATTCAATGTGAAATCTTGGTTATGCCATCATTGGAGGCATTGGTAAGGATTTGGATAACTCTATGTCTATTTTTTTCTATGAAAATTGATATTAATGCCAATAGTTTAGCTTAAAGGCGAGATATTATTTAATGTCTTAAGTCTTCCTGGTAGGTTAGGTGAGATAAAATCTAGTCAATTTCTAAAACTATGTTTAGGATGAAGCTAATTTCAGGCCCTAGTTATAATAATTCCAAAGAATGGATGATTTATGGATTTTTCCATAAAATTAAATCATGTGAGGATAAATTTGACATGGTTATCTATTTAGATACTCCTCTATGTTTTAATAAATTTTTTGATGCACTTACTAATTGGGATATTGACTAATACGAAGTGAAAGGATTTGTTCCTGCTCCCTTATGGTGGAAATCAAAGCTAAGGAATGATCTCTTAATCATATTGACCCTAAACAATAATAAAATTGATTGCTAGAATATTTATAAAGCCATCCCTTTTTCCTTAGTTGGTTAACATTTTTTTTTCTCCTCAGTTGGTCATTGGCTTCCTCTCCAATGATTTTAGAATTTGTGGGGCATGCTTCCAATTTTGGTCTTGATTAAAATTATGTTGGGTCTTATTTTATACCTTGGTTCTTTCATGAGCAATAAGGTATCATTATTGTTGGTTTTATTGGCTGGTAGGTGTACAACTAAGTGATTGTTTATCTTTTAGTTAGGTATGCTCTTCAAACGTGCCAAAGGGGTAAGATAGGTGTGATCCCTAAGTGATTTTTTCCAAAGATATATCCCTAACTCTTTGGGTCTTACCCAAATGTGGCATATCTCTTGATATGAAATTAACCATGGTTTAATTCCATGCCACTAAGAATAAGGTATAATTCTATAAAATATAAATTATTAAATCATGTTTTTTAGTCTTCATCATTTGAAAAGATGAAATTGATAAATTTTCTTCAAATTTCAACATAATCTTGAAAATCTTGTTGAACATCAAGAAACTAAAGAAAATGATGCTAAAAATAAAGAGATTGACTAACAAGTAAAAATCCATAACTTTTACATTTTCACTTTTTGAAATTGTTGTTTAAAATCTATTCCTGATTTATGGAAATTTAATGTTGTAGAAGGAGGCAGTTTTATACACTAAGGAATATAATATAGTCAAAGACATGGTGCAAGACAAATTTTTATTCTTGTCTCAAAATGTAAATATTTCTATGAAAATGGACTAAAGTTTTTTTGTCAAGAAATGAACATACCTTGCATTAGGTGGAGGAACATAAAATTCATTACATAGATCAAAGAAAACTTGTAGAAAAAACATTAAGTTCTCTAAAGGAAAGAAAATATTCATCCCAAATGACAAACAAGTTGAGTACATAGAATATCACCCTCACGCATACAATATAAAAGAATAAACATAAAATTTCAATAGGATTCATTATATCTAATGGATATGAGTGGATAATTTTAATGACCTTAGTCTACTTAGTGATGAAGGGAAATAATAGTACTTAGAGCGATCAATGTCTTTGATTTTTTTGAGATTAGAGAGAAAATAATGTGGAAGCATTTGTGGGCGATGAGTTTGCATGAGGTATACAAAAATTTTGTCATATTTTTTTAATTTCATTTATAAATTTCCTTCCTTCCATTAAGTGCTTCTAGCATTATGAAAACTTTGTCTATATTAGATGTATTGGAAAATGAATCGGTTGATGTTATGGATAGTGAAGTGTTGGTTTTTTTGACAATGATATTAGTGTTTGTTTTATTTATGATATATGTCTTCATATTTGACCAAAAATACTTTTCCTCTACCAAAGCTATTGTCTTCATCTTACCAAAATGTCTAGCTAGGCCACCACTATGTAATTCTCTTCTTATATTTTATTTTAGAGACCCAAATGGAATGTATAATTGTTTCCCTTTGAAGAGATAACCTTCCTATATGAGATACTAATCATGAATAATATCTATCCCACCTGTTAATGGATTCCTACACTATTCAACTATCTTGCCAAAATATGGATCACTATCATATAATTATTTAATAACTTTAAATCTAACTACTTCACTCACCATAGTAGTTAATAACACCACCCTCCTGCTCAATGCATCAAATACTTGATTCTATTTTCTTGATTTATGTTTCAACACAAAAGTATACCCTTGCAAGAAAGAAACTCACTTTGCATGCCTACTATTCAAATTCTTTTATGCATTCGAATACTTCAAAGCTTCATGATCTATAAATAGTATAAACTCCTTAGGCACCAGATAATGCCTCCAATGTCTTAATGGTTGTACAATTGCAAAGAGATAAACATTATAAGTATAATACTTTGTTCTTACCTCATTCAATTTCTCACTGAAATATGTTATTGGCTTTCTTTCTTGATTCAGAAAAACACCAATTCTCACAAATGAAGCATCACAATCAACCTCAAACACTTTGTAAAAATTTGGTAATGCTAAAATTGGTATTTTTGTAATCTTCTTGTTTAAAATTTCAAAACATTTTATGGCTGCTCTAGTCCTTACAAATTTCTTCCCTCTCATGTAATATGTTATTGGTGCCACAATACTACTAAATTTTTTAATAAATTTTCTGTAAAAAATTGCTACACCATGGAAACTTCTTACCTCTTTAGTTATTCTTGGAATAGGCCACTCAAAAATTGCCTTTATCTTTTATTCAATCATTTTCACACCATCTACTGAAACTATAAATCCCAAAAATACCAAACTATTCGGCATAAAATTGTACTTCTTCAAATTTGCATACAACTTCTCTTTTCTTAACAAATCCATTACCATTCTAAAATGTTGTAAGTTTTCTTCTTTAGTCTTATTGAATATCAAAGTGTCATCAAAATAAACAACCACAAACTTACCAATATATTCTCATAGCACTAGATTCATCACCCTCATAAATGTGTTAGGTAAATTAGATAATCCGAATGGCATCACCAACCACACATATAAGCCATACTTAGTTTTTAATGTAGTTTTCCACTCATTTCGTTCACAAATTAGAATATGATAATAACCACTCCTTAGATCAATCTTGGTAAAATATTTTGATCCTATAATCGCATCCGTCATATCATCTAAACAAGGTATAGGAAACCTATACTTTATTATAATTTTATTAATTTCTCTACTATCCACACACATTCTACATCATTCATCTTTCTCTTGAGTTATAAATGATAGTGTTGCACATGGACTCACACTTTCCCTTATCACTTTCTTCCTTAGCAATTCAGTAACCTGTTTATTTAATTTTGCATGTTTTCTTTGACTCATCTTATAAGTTGCTTGATTGGGTAGAGCTGATCCTAGAATCAAATCAATGTGATATTAAATATCTCTCATGTGTGGTAAACCATTTGGTAACTCATTAGGCATAACATCTACGTATTCTTTCAACACTCTTTATACTTATGTTGGTATTGGCACCATTTCTATTTCTTCATTCTTTGCTACTAGTGCACAATAGCAACCTTACTCCAAAAAGTGTGTATGTTCTTTACTCCATCATGAACTACTTTCTTGTCAAATTTCCATAGTCTCCCCAATAACACAGGACATGCATCCATCAAAATAACATCACACCATATTTCATCATTACAACTCTTTCCTATAGAAAAATTGATTAAGAATCTTTTATCTACTATAACATCATTCCCTTTCTTAAAACATGAAATATTATAAGGATTAGGATGCTTTTCACATTGTAGATTTATTTTCTCAATCATTTCTTTAGAAACCATATTTTCACAACTACCACCATCTATAATTACTTTGCATACCTTTCCACTTGAAGCACATCTTATTCAAAAAATATTTTATTGTAGGCATGCATCACCACCTTATTTATTCTACACTTGATTGTTCCTTGCAGTGATCATGGTTCTTCTCATGATGAGATTCTCTCCAACATTAGCTACTACAACTTCAATATTTTATTCTTCTATTTCAACCTCAACTAGATTTACTCTTGGGTGATCTTCTTGTCTCCTTTCTTGATCTTGATATTGTGGAAACTCAAACGCTCTATGCCTTTCTTATCCACATCTATAATATACATAATATATAATTTGATTTATAAACCATCCTCTAGCATCACCATAACTTCATCCTCTCTGAAATCCTCTTCCTCTTTATTAGTATTGAAACCCTTGCCTATTATCATCTTTCCTTTCTACACCATGTGATGATTCACCTTTATTGGCATTAAAGCTACCTCTAGTTGTAATAAACCCACCTCATCCCCTTATTTTACAGAATATACTTCTTTTTGGACAAGTAGATGTCTTTATGAAATTCTATCTATTTTGTTTTTCTTCTGGCTTCAAGGCTAATTGATAAGCCTCCTCCATGTTAAGTATTCTATGCATGCTTAATTCATCTTGAATAGAAAATTTCAGACCATTTGATACCTTTCATCCATTTGATATTCTATTTAATCATGCTTCACTCATATGGAAAGCTTGTAAAATTCATCTATATACTCTTGTATACTATGATCTTTTTGCCCTAAATTTTGAAATGTTCTATATAAGGTTTCTGTATAATCAACAAGAAGAAATTTCTCCCTCAGCTTCTTCTCTATATTTTTCCATGAATTAATCTTATCTTTACGTTTTCTCTATTTCTCTTTCTACAGGTGATCCCACCAAATCATTACATGACCTTTCAATTTCCTTCATGAAAACTTGACCTTCTTGTCTTCTCTCATAGTCTTCCACTCGAATAACTTCTCCATGATATTCATCTAATCTATAACTCCTCTAGTTTTAATATACCTCCATAATCTAGAACATCAACCTTGATTCCTTAATTTCTTCATTATAAAACTTGAACCATCCTCTCTTCCATTGATGGTGGATACTCTTTTTGTTCTTCTTCTTGCTAAATTTCTTCATCATGATTTGTGTCTTCCTCATCACCATTTTTGTCTTCTTTGTTGATTGATGATAACCTATGTTAATTATTGAACTTGCCTCTATAGATCTTGTGTAGTCCAATTCATCTGTGCAATAGTTCCTCATCCTCTCACCATTCTTTACTCTTCCAAGATTTGAACTTGCTCTGATACCAGATAATTAACTCAAAAACTAACAAGAAAAATAAACCTACCAATAGGCCAAGATCTTGAAACAATACTGAGAATTGATTCATATTGTTTGATTCCCATAATTAGAAACCCAAACCATTCTTTAATAAGCCTCAACTCAAAAATTAGAGTTTACATGCAAAACTTGAAAAAAAGTAAAATCTAAAAAAAACCATATTTTTAAAAACTCGCAAAATAGCCCAAAAATTGACTAAAATATCCTAAAAACTAAAATTAGAGTATGGGATGAAATTCAACTGATGTTGATGTCTAGTTCCAAAAATATATAATTTCTTAAAATAAAATAAAAAACCCAAAAAAAAAATTAAATCACAATTTTGAACACTCAAATGATCACATATGGCCTCTAAAAAATATAAAAAGCATTGCTACACTAATGAATCAACCTAAGAAAGTAACAACATTTTTGATATGGTCATTTCGGCACATAAAAGAGCTCAAACAAAGTTATAGGTCAAAAGTTATGGCCTCTCGAAGGTTGGCCTATTTTTTTTTCATCTGAAGGGGAAGGGGAAGAAATTTATGAATTATATAAAGATGCATTGGGGAGGACATAAGCCTCCATATTCTTAAATAAAGTTGTGGTCTATGCCTTCAATCTCAATTTGGGCTTGGTCCTGAGGAACATTAGGGAGAGTGTTGTAAACACATGTATGATTCATAGTGCACCCCCCTCTAATTTGGGGGTGAGTTTCGGTGTGAACTTAGCATAAGCTAATTTCTTGCCCAACTCTTCCCCTTCCATGTGGCTATATTTATAAACAATTTTTTCTTCATCAAGTAGGTCCACACACTCCATCACATATCTAAAATACCTTTTTTCTACATGCATTTCATATTATAATGTTAATGTTATAAGAGTAATGGTAATTAATTTTTTGATTGAAAACATCATGCACACATACCAGGGGTATAGTTGATTTTCATGATGCTATCAACCCATCTATCACCTTCCAAAAATGTGATGCCTACACATATCTCTGGCATTTCCATAATGGTGAGATCATGATCTTTCACCACCACATTCCACAGTCTCTTTGCCTCCACTTGAGACTCTACTTGTATACATATGCTTCCTGACATAATCTTCTCTGCTCTACGATTCTTCTTCTACTTTATAATGTCTCTAAGGATGGTATTTGTATATCCTACTTAGTGTTTGTTAATTTAGATTAATCATCATCGATATGCTTGGTTTGTTCCACTTTGGATGATTCTCTCCAAATCCATAAGATCATGTGTTTACATCAAACCACAACAAACAACATGAATGACAACCAACCATCCACCATCTGCCATCCATAAGGAATTCTCATTCAACTCAATCTCTCTTTTTAATTATCATTATGAATGTTAAAACAAATCCCTTACATTTTCAAGGCCTATACATCATTGTTTTAATATAATTATGATATCCACATCTATATGAATGAGTATGTGTTAAAATACCATTCAAAGCCATTTTTTTTATTATTGATGGTGGTGATGGTGGTGGTATTTGTAATATTAAATGTATATGAAGAATAGTTACATTAATATTTAGAGATTTACATATATTTTCTTACTTGATTCCATCTTTTTTTGAATACCAACATATATTTTCTTACTCTAATCAGTGTTTGTTTGGTGACCAAAATATACTCCCGTAATCAAATTTTTGACAAAAGTATTTCACTGGACTTGTCAATATATTTGGATAATATTATATTATGATGAGGACCATAATAGTTTTTTCATAAATCTATGATAAGCCAATTACTATTGTATAAATTAATTTTTAGTGTAGGATATGAACACCCCCACATGGTTGAGACTTAAAGCTTATGAACCCTACCTACCATTTGGGATTTATTCTCTTAACTAGTGATTCTTTTACAATGAAAGTCACAATATATCACAAACTATGACCCTTATACATCCATGTGGCATTCAATTTGTAGCTTCGAACCACGAAAAATGTAACTAATCACATAGACAAAACCCTTTCAAAAGGAATGCATACTTTTTTTATTTTTATTTCTAGAGGATATTCCCTTTCAGACTATATGATGTAGGCACCCCCTAATGCTTGATAAATTAATCTACCAAATATCTCTTTCTTTCTTTGTACCACCTTGGACCGATTCACTTAACCAGTGTCTCCTATAGCTTCTACATAGTGTTGGGAAATTAGACTATCTCTTTCCATGCAGAATGTAAGTGATATATGTAGAAAAAAAATTTCATGTCGATTCATATCCTGATTGGTCTTCTATGCATTCTTTGGTGATGGGATTATAAATGTAATATACATTGAAGGATTTTAATTCATGCCTTTATGTTGTAGATGCTTTTAAATTTAATAACTACCATAATCTGATTACTTATCAAAATTTATAGGTCAGTATGCTCAATTATATACACCACAACATTTAACACAAGAGTGGTGATTACTATTGTTGAGTCATTAGTATGATCTTGATGATGTTTGATAGGATCAAAAGGGAATATCCATAATGATTTATTATTGTGGCATGATAATAAAACATAATTAAAACCTACAAGGTAAAGGTTTATTCTATTTCCTTCATTAGTTCAAAGAGTTTGAGAGAATCCTTAAAAAAGACATTTTATGCATATACTATAATCTAATAACTATGGGTCCCTATTGCAATACAATCATATCTCATGAATTCTCCATCCACCTTTGACATTATAAAATTGTTAATCAATGATGTCGCCACCATGTAATTTGTGTATTATGGATGGCCAATAAAACAAATCTAAAATGGTCTGAGCGTTTACAACCTCAATCTGGATATTGATAAAACATAGGTGAAAATTACATTTTCAAGGTTTGTTCTATTGAAGTAAAAATCCTCTCTCTTTCCGTAAATAATGTAATCCATCATAGAATAAAGAATTACAAGGTGATTGAGAGTTTGAGAGGTCTACCTCCACAATTAATTTACACAAACTTATTTTGAAAATATAAATACATTTTTACTAAGCAACATAACATATTATCCCTTACAAGTCAAGAGAGATCATATAGACACATAATATATCTATGCCTCATATGACCAATTGTTAAAGGAGCTCAATTATTGATGTTTGTTTTTACATTGCCTATTTCCTATGATTCCTTAAGCTTTAAACTAAAAATAAAAGGTCTGCTACACAAGCAATGTTGTTTGGTTTTCAAACCCTAAACCTATTAGATTCCCTTGTGTTATGCAAAGCTGATATGAATAATGTGAGCAATATTAGAATGATAAAGTTGACTGCATGTAGCGAATATTATTGAATAAAGTAATACTTAATAGGTAATAAATCCATATTCACTTATGGATGAACTCATTCATTCATTCAATTCTTTAGTAACTTCATATTCTTGCTCTTGGTATTTTTAATCATGGACATATAATCTACCTTTCCTTCATCACCTGAATTATTAAGAATTGACAAAATTATTACTTTCTTGATATTTGATTTACACCATGTTTCTTTACAAATCCCCTCTTACCAATATATATGTATATGTATGTGTCTATATATATGTATGCATGTATGTATATATGTATATACGTATGTATATGTATATTTTTGTACATATATATTTGTGTGTATTCAAATATATATGTATATATGTACACACACATTCATATATACATATACATATGTGTGTCAGAGATAGATATATATTAAAAATATACATATGTACACACACACACACACACACACACACACACACACACACACACACACACACACACACACACACACACACACACACACACACACACACACACACACACACACACACACACACACACACACACACACACACACACACACACACATGAACATATACATACATACATACATACATACATACATACATATATGTATATACATATGTATATGTGTTTGTCTATATATATACACACACATACATATATGTATATATACAGACACACATATGTGTGTGTATGTATATATAGATGTGTGTGTGTGTGTGTGTGTGTGTGTGTGTGTGTGTGTGTGTGTGTGTGTGTGTGTGTGTGTGTGTGTGTGTGTGTGTGTGTGTGTGTGTGTGTGTGTGTGTGTGTGTGTGTGTGTGTGTGTGTGTGTGTGTGTATAGACACACATACATAGATATATACAATAAGTTTTTCCAAATTAGATGAGAGATGTTAATAAATTTAAAATATTATGAGCTCTCATACCCTTCCATCACTTTAAAGTTGGTGTAGAATAAGGGTTCCATTTACCTTTAATTTTGTATCCAAAATAAAACCTTAATGTGATATCCTTTTCTTTTTTTTTAACAATAAAAATAAGCAATTATGCATCTATTTTTTTCTAGTTTATAATCTATTGACCTATTTTTTAATAGGTGTTTTAGGTTTCAACTAGACATTCATGCAAGCAATCTTTTTTTAGCTAAGCTTGAATATTCTCTACTCATAATAGTTTTCACATCATGGAGGTAGAAAGTGTCAACATCAACGAGCTTTATAGTACCATAAAGCCTCATTTGAACAACTCTCCTTCCATTTATAAAAGAGAGATCATCTCAACAAGGTTAAAAATTCAATCTCTTCTTCTTTCAGAAGGAGATATATGATCATAATCATTGATATGTGGCATTATTACTTTGTTTAAGTATAGTTTACTTACCTAACCAAATGTTAATGTGAAAAATATTTTTCTCTTTCTAAATGCCATGCGAAGTTCAACAAATGTAATCTAAAGTTCATATCGGCAATTTAAATCTCAATATATCTAATGGAAATTAATGGAGAGAGAGACATTAGATTTATTTATTTTTCCTTCCATATAGATTAAATTTATAGAAAGATAAATTATAAAACTTAAATTTCTTTACTGTAGATTCATCATTTTTCAGTATTATTTTTATCATTTCTTAGAAATAAATTATTCATACGAGCCAAAATTTTATCAAGTTGCTACATAATATGTCATATATTTTTATATTTTATTTGATTTATAATTAAATTCATTGTGTGAGGTTTTGTGGTATACTTTTTTGGTTCATATTTGAATAGCAATCCAAATGTTTTCAAGGATTTTTAGTGGTATAATTAATTTTGAGTATGACATAGCCAAGTAAGTCTTTAAAGATAATATACAATGAAAATTAAATTATTCAAAGAGTTTATGTGGTTATGATTTTTTTTTTAATTGATTCATTTTATCCATTGTCTTTTAGTTATTAATTATTAAAATTTCTAATTATTTCCAAACTAACTTTTCCAAATGACACTAGATGAGAAATGCCAATTCAACCACCCTTTCTAATTACACTAGCAATATATAGACAATGTAATTCCATTTTTTATTTTATTTGGCTATATGTTATTATGAATAAGTTTGAAATTAGGATTGAGAATTTTTTTTAAAATTAAAATCAAATTTGAATTTATTTTGTTTAATTTTCATGGATTCATAAATATGTAAGAATGGAGAGTTATAGTCTTTCAAGTCAAATGCAGAGGCAGAAGAGGAACCCTAAGGTATTTTTTTAAACACTTTTTTTTTTTAATGTTTAGATTACTCTCATTCATATTAGAATACATTTTTTATAATATGCTTTGTAATTTCAACAACCTTTTAATAATATAATTATTGAGCATCATGACGTAAATGAAAAAAAGCATAGCTGAATTTTAAGTGAATGATGAGAAGATACATATCTATAATAGATTATTGAATAATGTTTTTTTTTCATCATCTAAAAATATGAGGTTGATAAATTTTATTTAAATGTGAACATCATCTTGAAAATCTATTTGAACATAAAGAAAATAAAAATGATTTTAAAAATAAAGAGATTGAGCAACTAGGAAAAATCCATAGAATTAATTTTTTTCCTTCTTAATATTGTTGTTTAAAATACATTCCTAATTTATGAAAAATTGATGAGGTGTAAATAATCCATTAAATACACCAAATAATATATTATAATCCAAGAAATGGTGCAAGACAAATTCTCCTTTTGTTAGAAAATGTAAATATTACCATGGAAATAGTAAAAGGTTTGTGTCAAGGAATGAACTTAGCTTGAATAAAGTGGATGAACATAATATTACTCACATATTTTGGAGAAAAATTCTATAAAAAAATATAATTTATATGATAGGTAATAAAACATCCATCTCAAAGGGCAACAAGAGCTGATTTACAGCTTCAACACCTACCATGTGGAATTGAAAATATGATGGCCAAATATAGCTACGGGTGCCTACTGTAAATACAAATTTTAATGGTTCGTAATGTTTGAGTGACTCACAATCCCTACCTCAAGGCTAGTAAATCTATGAAAGTTTCTAAGATCCTTACTAGTAAAAAATCAAAGTAAACTAAACAATAAATTTTTCTCCTTTAAAATAAAAACAAAATTCATGATTATCTTCTGAGGATAAGCCCCCAAAAACTATGAAATTTTTAATAAAACAACCCAAAATAAAATAGATTAAGCCATGAAAAAGAGTCAAAAAGTATAACACATCATTGAACTAATAATTCATATCCATGTCTCTGCACATATCTCTTTTTATTTGGCTCCACCCATTTCACAAGACCCTAAAAAGATGAGTATTAGAAAACTATATATTATTTACCTACCAAAAAAATGCATTATGGATATTTTGGGTTCAAAATGTGTACATTATTCTATTTTACATCATTGCACCTTTGTAAATGGATCCACACAATGGAAATATGTATATGAGTATGGACTAAACATTGAAGTGTTTTTTTTTTCAAAATAAACTTTAACCATTTATTGATTATGCCATTTCATGTGCCAAAGAAAATAACATCATTTGAGGCTAGGAATTTTGTGACTCTATTGTGCACTGATCAATAGTGTAGCTTTTCTCTTAGCCATATTTAATATACCTGATTAAAACCTTAGAAACAAAGCATGGAATGATAAGAATTATTGTTTATATGCATGCATATTATGTGTTGAGTTAAACACTATCCTTAATTATAGTTGGAGATGAATTGCATTTCAAGTAAATAAAATCTTCAACTAGACCCATTGATTGTATATCATATTGTGTTGAATCCATTATAAGGAATGTTACATCTTGTCTTCATACCTTTAGGATATGAATAAAATAAATAATGTATTAATACTTTGCTTCCATGTAAAATTTTCATATTTGTATTGAGGGGTATTTATATACACTGTATCTTTGAGATCAATATCTAAAATGGACTATTGTATAGACAGTCGTATTTCCCAACCAGGTTCTTGTACATTGTTGGATTTATTCAGTCCGACTGCTTTCCACATATATCTCCTACAAACCTTATAGAAATAGGTTAAACACTTTTAAAAGTCCAAAAGGAACATATATAGCCCATGGAATTATGAATAATATACTTGATATAAATCATCATTATCTATGAACAAGAACAATTGTAACACTATAGAAAATCTTGAGTAGAAATCAGATTTTATAAAATTAAAAAATTCTCAAGGAAAATATTAAAATAAAATTACAAAGTTTTAGATTAGAGATAAGATCTCATAAGATCAATATATTTATTTATGTATTCTCTTAAAGTGAAATAAATCTATACTAAAATTCACTTATAATGTTTGTACATATCTTTAGAAGTGTAGAATAAAGTCAGACAGCAATGTGTATGGAAATAACATGTAGTGCAGAGGAAATAAAATGGAAATCCTTTCACATTTCTCCAAATATCAAGTTGCATTCTAAAATAACAATGTGTGAATAGAGAAATAAAAAGGTCCCATTCTAGCAAGACAAGTAATCTTAGAACTTATCTCAAAATGTCTAGCACCAAGGCCATATCTATATATAATAGTGGTCTAGTAAATTTGAATCTATCAAATTTTCAAGAAGATTTGAGACATACCTAATTGCAGTGTGAAAGTCTTTTGGATAGAATTTATCCCTATCTATTGGGATTAGTGGCATAAGTAGTACAATATGTGGCATTACAATTAATGAGTCACTATTTAGTTGCTAGCCCCCTATCCATCCCAGTGCCACACGTAGGTAAGATGTGTTGTTAAAGCCCTCCATAATGCCATATGTGACTATCTAATTTTTTTATAAATTTATATCATGCATATGGATTTCCAAAAATTTAATTGGCTTCAGTCCATCAAACTTATTAACCATTTAACTCAAAATGGAAAAAAAGAGTTAAATATTCATACGCATTACAAAATTATGCATTTTACATCTAGTAATCGAATTATCATTGGTTGGTATGGATTTATTGAAAAAAGTAAAATCCTATGGAAAAAACAATAGTACATAATGGTAAAAGTCTTTTTTCAAGAAATCAACTTAGATTGAATCATATGTATGAACATAAGATTCCTTCCATATTTTGGATAAAAAAATGTAGCAAAAAAAATAAGTTCTTTGAGAGATAATAAAATATCCATCTCAAAGGACAACAAGAGCTAAGTTGAAGCTTCAATTCCTATCAGATGCAATTAAAAGTATGGCAGCCAAATAGATCTATGGATACCCAACATAAATATGGCTTTTCATGGTTGGCAGTGTTATAGTGACTCGCAATCCCTGGTTTAAGGGTAGGAAATTTGATGTTAATGATTGGGGCTGATGTTACTATTGTAGGAAAGTTTGTATATCTATATTTGTATAATTTGATTTTTTTGTTTGGAAGTCTCCTTTTTTGATTTTTTACCTTTGATTGCATGCGTAATTATAGAAATTAGTTTCTTTCCCTTTAATTGATATTTTTAATATCTTTTTGAATGTCACAACAAATTCCTTACATTTCCAAGACCTATATATGATTTTTTAACTATATTATGATATACGCATTTCGATAATAACAATTTCTATGAATGTGTGTTAAAATACCATTCAAACCAATGTATGATGTCATGCACCTTTAGTTTTGTCACTTTTTTCATATTCCTCTAACTTTATTATAACAAAATTTTACAAGAAAAATTTGATATCCTTGATGATACCCTAGGAAAATTAAAAACAAGCTGTATAAATAAGTAGTAATTGCATAAATTTGAAACCATAATAAAATAAAAAGAAACCCCAAGATTCTTAGAGTTTATTTTGCCCAAAATAGTGATTGGGTTAGTAAATTTTTTTGCCAATTTTTAGATTAATAAAACCCTAATAGGATTAATGTTGGAACACATATATCTACTGTGAGGGGGGTGAATTAGTATATTGATTTAATATTAGTCATTTAATAATTTTAATGTAAATTAGAATATATATGTAGAGATCACACACACACAAATAGACATAACACTCAATGTACATAGAAAACCCAATATGGGAAAAACCACAATGAGAATCACTGTTAGTATCTACAATTTTAATCTAGCCTCATAATCAAAACCTCACTAGTTACAATGTTTAAGGGAACCAACCATAAGGTAACACCAATCCCTTAACTTATGAGCACCTACTCCCTAACTGATCACCAACTCAACATTTTTGATGACACCTACCAATCAGATCTATTATGGAGCTACAACTCCAGATTATAAAATTGATTCAAAAGTGAATCCAATTCTATGTTATAGACCTATTATATAACTATGAATTAGTGTAAGTTATTGTATAGTCTAGTGTCCCATGCTTACAGAAGTGGTTGGCTATTTTCTTGGCCTTGTTTATTACTATGGATAGGAGTGTAGTGTCAATTGCATGTAAGATGCATAGGATTCTGTGTAGTTTGGAGGTATATGGCATTATATTTTTGTAGGGTAGGACTATTATTGCCCATCTATATAGGGATCTTTATAGGTTTACATAAGAGGCATTTAATGGTAGATTGAGTGTAGTGACCTTATTGCATTATTGGGCCCATGAGCACATAGCAATTGTGCGATCAATTACATTACACAAGCTAGAGTTGTCACCTCCAAAACCATTTGGGGAGTGGTGGATGAGTATATTGGCTATCCAGAGTCTTGGGATGGATCATTATAAATGATTTTTAGATTGATTGGTGGCTTATTGAAATTATATGTGTATATGGCATTTGAAGATGCCTTGTATGTTTGCTTTCCAGTTTGAGTTACATGTGCCCATGTCCATTATTTTATTAACCCCTTGGCCACTATTGTATGCTTCTTTCTTCTTACCTTGTGTACTTATTTCCTGATTGCTTCTCATAGGTTTTCAATGCCATGATCCACATCATGCATTCTCCTACTTTATTGAATTCCTTGATCCACATCATTTAGCAATCTCTCATACAAACCATGCTATACCCTGATATATATTATCAATTATCATTGCGATATCATGTAATTTTGTAACATAACACACTTTTAGGGATCTTTATTCTAAAGGAAGTCATTGCAGGGTCTCCATTCATACCCTCAAAAGAGGGGGCAATAAATAGGGGTTTTGTCATAGAGATTAGAGCTCTTACCAAACAAAAAGTTTGTTTTCAAAACACTCAAAATAGTATTTAGACTTTAAAATAGGTAAAATATAATAGACAAACAATGAAAATTTTTCAATAGTCTTTAGAATTAGTATGAGACAAGAGTGCCCAGTTTGGACTACAACATCAGATAGTAGGGTGTCTTATTTTGGCATTCTTGTCTAAATAATGAAAAAACTAGATTTTCTAGAAACAAGTAGAAAGGTAGTCTCAGCTACAATTTTGTCACCTATAATTTAGTTTAGAATCAATATCTTCAATACAATTTTTATTAGAGAAGCTAGATATAGGGGGCATCACACATGACATGATGGCTCTCACTTGTAGTTTTAGATTAGGTAGTTGGTATAACTTCTAGATCATAATCCATGTCATAAACACCAATGATTGGGGGAAAAGTGCATAGCATATTTTCTTTCTCTTCTTTATAGTTTATGGTATTACCCAGGCATTCTCAATAATTGTGTGTCTTATTCCATGTATAGATGGTTGGTATCATTTTTGAGTGGATTCCACATAAGCCTATTGCTTAGTTTTATAGTGACTTTCATACAAGCCTAATATCCACCTTTTTCGAGTGGTTAAAAGTGGCCTAGTTTCCAACACACATTTGGCTATCCATGACACATTATAATATTTTAGAATATTCATGGACATTAGGAGTAATCTCATATGACACACATTTCATACCAGTATTAGTTCATAGCTTCACTTCATAGGGTAATGATGGAGCTAAAGGAATAGCTAGCCTTTGTATTCTTGAGAAACATACTCAAAGGGATTGGACACTTAGTCTAAACATTGATTAACACATGCATGATCACATAGATTCACTTTGTAGGTGACAATGGAGCTAAAGGGTTAGCCTTTGCATTCTTGAACCTTTCTCAAGGGAATTAATCACTCAAATCTATTCATGATTTTACTTTTGTTATAGTACATATTTATCACATACTCAACATCACTCAGCATCACAATAGGTTTTGTATTGGTTCACGTACCTAGTGAGGTGTATTCATTGTTTTTTCTTCCTCTCTCTTTTACCTAGCTTTTGTACATTTTTAATTTAGACATAACATGTCTACTAAGAATTGATCTACTCCTAATTTTATTTTATAGATTTAAACTTCATGATGTGTTCTCTCTATACACACCCAACATCACATAGATTCATGAGCTTCACCCTTACAGGTAAGTTTATGTATGCTTTCTAATTTTCCTTTATCTAATTATTTCACTTTGTTGTATCACTAAAATAAATCATTGGAAATTGTAGTCATATAAAATGTCAAAATTGGTAGCTTGAGTGTGGCTTATGACGCTAAATCCATAGGTCCCTCTTATGTACTCTCATGACCTTTATAAAAACCATTTTACTTATTCCCAATCATTCATGGACTTTTGAACCTAATTCCAAATTAGCCAAGTTGTATTTCCCATGATAATTCCATCCCCCTAGGATAGGAGTGCCTAACATGTAATATAGCATCAAACCCTAGGGTGTCGTATTTTGGCACTCCTATATAATTGCATTTTTAACTCCAACAACTATTTCCTTCTAGTTCTTATCCTTCATATTTTTAGCCTAGTGTGAATACATTTGACCCATGACCAATAGATCTCTATAAAATCCCATTAAAAGTTCATTTAGAAGGTTGGCAAATATTAGAAAACTAAGCAAGAATTCAAGTAATACCATCGAGGCAAATTTTCCTATTCTCTACATATAACCATCCAATATAGCTACAAACATGTCGAAATCCTCACACCAATTCCTAGCCAACTCAAGCACACCCAGTTTAGAATTTTTTCAGCCAAATAACACTATTACATAAAGCACATCAGTGGGAGGACCACATATGGATTGATCCTTCTTTAGAGTATTGGTATGTAGGTAGCATTCTCACACAAGGCATATGGATACACGTTTATTGCATATTACTGACACTGACCCTCAATTTTCTTTCTCATGTTTGATTAAAGCATAATGAAGTCTAGGGTTTAAGGATTAAATCATCTCTATAAGGAATTTCATAAACTTTCAATACTTGACATTTGATAGGCAACCTCACATAGGGATAGTGAACAAAACCCAAAAAATGCAAGTCTTTGTGAGTAGTTTGGAGAAAAAAACATAAAAGGACTATAACACCAAACCTTAAAGTGTCATATTTTGATGTTCCTATCTTTTCACAAAATGAAAATGAGAACCTGATTTGTGACATTTTCCTAATCTTGCACAATAAATTCTAGACTCTGTCTCAACCGTTTCATCTAATTTTCAGCTAAGTATCATGTTCTACATATTTATTATTATTTATAGAAAGGCTAAAAATAGAAATAAATTATACAAACTAGTAGTTAAATTATTACAATATTATTTACTGATTTAGTCAATTCATAACTTTAACTAAATTAGGAATAAGACTCCAATATTCTAAAAATAGTTAAATCATTTAGAATATTAGATTCTTATTCCTAATTTAGTTAAAGGTCTGAGTTGAATAAATCAGTAAATAATATTATAATAATTTAACTATTGATTTGTATAATTTATTTTTATTTTTAGTCTTTCTATAAATAGCAATAAATATGGATAAATAAGAGTTATCTAAAAATTAGATTAAATGGCTGAGATAGGGTCTGTAATTTGTTGTATAGGACTAGTAAAATGTCATAAATTAGGGTTTACATTTCATTTTGTGAAAGGATAGGAATGCTGAAATAGGATACCTAGGGTCAAATGTTATCATTTTTTTTGCCACTATTGTCCAAACTACTCACAAAGACTAGATTTTTTTGGGTATTTGGTCATTGTCTCTATGTGAGCCTATTTATTAAATCTTGACTACTAAAAGTTTACAAAACTCCTTGTATTAATGATTTATTTTTCAAACCCTAGAGTTCATTATTCTTTGATCAAACTTGTGAAAGAAGGGGGGGACAGTGAGTGTTTGTAAGATGCATTGAATGTATATCCACACGCCTTATGTGGGTACACTATCTATAGACTAATACATTAAAGAGGGATCAAGCAATATGTAGTTTTCCCACTTGATGTGATTTATGTAATAGTGTTATGCATATGCAAAAAGGCTAAACTAGGTCTGCTTAAGGTGGCTAGGGACTTATGTGAGGATTTTGATATGCTTGTAGCTATATTATATGGTTGTGTGTATAAAGTAGGGAAATTTGCCTCAATGGTATTCCTTGTATTTTTTAGTTCTTTTTTAATATTTGTCAACCTCTTCTAAATGATATTTGAATGGGTTTTTATTGAGATGTATTGGTCGTGGATCAAATGTATTTGCACTAGGATGACAAGATGAAAAATAGGAATCAAAAGGAAATAGTCATTGGAGTTAAAAATGCAATTGGATAGGAGTGTTGCAATTGGACACCCTAGGGTTTGGTGCTATATTCCAAGTTTGGCATTCCTTTCCTATAGGTGTGGGACTTAGGGGGATAGAATCAACATGGGAAATATAACCTAACTGAGCTAGATTCAGGTTTTATAAGTCCATAGATGACTGGGAATAAGCAAAAAAGGTGTTTAGAAGGGTCACGAGAGCACACAAAAGGGACCTATTGGTTTTGTGTCACAACCCACACTCAAGATACCAATTTTAAATTTTTATATGACTACAAACATCCTCTTATTTATTCCATTCAGTTAATATCATGTAAAGTTCCAATATTTGTTTAGTGTAGTCTATAGAAGAAATCTTAAAATCATAACTTTCTTTAAAAAAATAAAATAAAAATCCCCTAGTTAGTAACAAGAAACATGATTAAATAATTTCCAATCAGTCTCTATGAGATCTCATACATTCCATGATATTAAATTCATTAGCGAGAGTCTTCCATGAGTATTTATCCATGACCATCCCCTATCTTCTTCTAATTTATGTTCTATAAAAGAGTTTCCTTAAAAATATTTATGGTTTATAAAAAAATCCCTAAGCAAAAGGGCCTAATGTTCAGCCCCTTTTCCTCTTGGGGAGAATTAACATTGGCTCAAGGTGGATTGGAAGACCATCGAGGGACAAGACTACTTCTAGAAGGTGACCAAACATTGAAAGAAATTACATGCAGTTTAAGTTTTTTGGGAAATATGGCTCTCAAAAGCTATTAGAGAGATAGAAGACTAAGGATGTTTAACAAGACTGCAACATGATCCATTTTTCTCCTTGAAGGAGGATTTTTAAATAGGTGGGAGTTAGTTTGGCATTGAATCCTTGTTTCTAGTAATTTTTTTCTATTAGCCACATTTGTGTAACCATTATTAATCTCTGCCAAATTTTATTTTTGAGATGATCCCTATTTGGCAAAGGGATTTGACCCACCCATAAGAGGAAAATCATGAATCCTATATAGGGGTGACTGACATTGAAAGTAAATTTTTAGTAAATTTTCTATCACCTTTTTATTAACCCATCAATTACTTTTTTATTATGATCAGTATTGATCTTCTCTCTTAGTTTATCATCCTCTTATTTATCCTATTAACGTAATTTCATGTCAAGTTTTGAATTCCGTTTTGGATATTTATCTTTTAGATCAACTATTTTTTTGAATTTTAAAACTATTAAATTTCTATCTAATAGATGTTAATATTGATAAAAATAAAATTTTGTGTTTGATTCATTTCACAAAGGTAAATAAAGTTATCCAATATGAAATATAAACATTAGTAACTTTTATTATCAAGATCTAATTACACAATGTGGGAGGGTTATTTTCACTCCTAGTAAAAGGAAATAGGGATAATTCAAATGGAATAAATGAATTAAAACATATTTAATGGGGATGGTAAATTATGCCATGGATATATATTGTATTGTTGAATCAAAACAATTAACTCATATAGATAATTAAAAAATGATTTTATAAGCCTTCTAAAGGTAGACTTTTTGATGGCAATGAGGAAATGACTATTCATCTATTTCACTAATGTACACTTTACACAAGTTTTATTTTTTATAATTAGGCTATAATTTTTCATTTATTTGAGGTTTTTATAATTTTCTTCTCGGTCCATGGATGAATCCTCCCTAACATATGGTAAACTCTTCTTTTTGGTCAAATATTTTAAGGTTTTTTTTTGTTTTAGTTTTGGATACCTTGTGAGGGGATATATGATCATAATAATTGATACGATAAATTATTATGTTCTTTGTATATGGTTTACCTACCGAATCAAAATTTAATATAAAAATTGTTCTTACCTATATAAATTTAACATGAATTTAAATAGATGTAATGTGAAGTTAAATATATATAATGGAAAGTATAGGAGGGAGGGAGAGAGAGAGGAGAGAGAGAGAGAGAGAGAGAGAGAGAGAGAGAGAGAGAGAGAGAGAGAGAGAGAGGAGAGAGAGAGAGAGAGAGAGATGAGAGAGAGAGAGAAGAGAGAGAGAGAGAGGAGAGAGAGAGAGAGAGAGAGAGAGAGAGAGAGAGAGAGAGAGAGAGAGAGAGAGAGAGAGAGAGAGAGAGAGAGAGAGAGAGAGAGAGAGAGAGAGAGAGAGAGAGAGAGAGAGAGAGAGAGACTTTAGTTTTCTTGGTTTTTTCTTCTATAAATATTAAATTTATTACAAGTAAAATTTTAAACCCTAAATTTAATGACTATAGAGGCATCATTTTTCAATATCATTTGCATCTTTTCTTAGAAATATATTGTTCATATGAGCAAATTTTTTTATCAAATAGTTACAATATATGTCATAAAATTTGTAATTTACATTTATTTATAAATTAATTTATTATGTGAGGATTTACAGTACACTATTATGGTTTAAACTGAAATGTTTACAAATATTTTCAGATTTATAATTAATTTTCACCATGACACATCCAATTGAGTTTTTAAAGATAATATACAATACAAATTTCACTCTACAAAAAGTTTAGGTGGGTATGAAATATAAGTAATATATCAGAGTATTTTATCCATTATTTTTTAATTCTTCATTATTAAATGCCCTGATTGTTTACAAACTGACTTTCCCTATTAATAGTGGAGGAGAAACCCCAATGAAACCACCCTCTCCAATTACACTACAAATATATATATCATATGATTTCATTTTTTTAATTGGTTATATGATAGTATTCATAAGTTTTAAATTAGGACTGATTTTTTATTTTTTAAAAAATAGAAACTGAGGTTGAATTAATTCTACTTAATTTTTGTGGTTTCATAATTTTGTGACAATGGAAATTTAGAATATTTCATGTCAAATCCCAAGGTAGAAGGGAAAGTGACGAGTATGTCGAAAGAATTTTTTCTATTCAAATTAGTTTTATTCATTTTAGAATCCATAATTCATAAGGTGTTTTAAAATTTTAGCAACCTATTAATAATATGATTAAAATTTATCAAACATGCCATTATTTTATGGAAGGGGCCTCAACTTATTTTAAATGGTCTTTGGTTAAATGGACGATGCTTTGTCTCCATAAGCAAGAAGGAGGGTTGGGATTTCATTTGGCTTAACTAAATTGACAATATTTATGTGCTAAGATTTGTTGGTGTCTTCTTCAATCTCCATTACATCTTTGGGCATAAAAATTAAGAGCCAATTATGATGAAAATAATCTTTCTGATCAAATTATGTAGTTCGCCCTTCCCTCAAAAGGCTCTCATGTGCTAGTTGTTCTTAAAATTGGTGAGTCTTTGATTAATAACAAGTTGCTTTGGATCACCAAGAATGGTAAAAAGTCTCATTTATAGATTGATTATTGAGATGGTTATCCCCCTCCTTTTAAATAATATCCCCATTTTCATGATCTCATGGAATAGATACATCCCGAAGATTGGATTACAATTTCCAAGTAATCAAAAAGGCCCAACAGAGACAAGGTGATGGAAAGGAAGTGGATTTCCCTTAAAGCTCGATTGATTCAAATTTTATTGGAATCTAAAAGCAAAAATTTACGTAGTCTTAAAGATAAAGATGTTTTTTTCTCAGATAAGGAAGATATATTGGCTTATGGATGACAATGTAGTGGAATGTACACTATTGCATATGGTTATCGTACTCTTTGTCATCCTTCGATTCAGCCTCTCAGAAGGATTTTTGAACAACTTTGGAATCACAATTTATGATTTAAATTTAGGTTCTTCATCTAGCTTCTCCTTTATGGAAGAGCTCTCATGGGAGATCAACTTATTAAAAAGGGATTTTATGGCCCCTTTATATGTGTCTTATGTATAGACTAGGAGGAAAATTTTTCTCGCCTATTATTTTCATGTTCCTTAGTTACTACGCAATGGCAATTCTTGTCATCCCATGGACATGTATTTTGTCTCAAATTCAACCCCTTCTAGATTGGAGCTGCATGTTATAATTTGATTTATTTTTTAATCTGATTTTTTGGGTTGGGATTTCTTTCATCTTATGAAATATGTGGAAGGAGTGAAATTCTAGAATTTTTAAACAAAGGACTACTGATAGTGTTAGGATTTCATATCACACTCTCAATAATATCACATAATCTATCATGCACTTGATGAAACACCCTACGACACCTTCCTAGCATAGGACACTCATTCTTCAGGCTGTTCACATTGTTTCTTATCGCCCTCACTCCTTGGTAGACCATAGTGGCAAGATTTATTCCTTTATTCCAATACCACACTTTAAAAAAATCCGTACATATGGATATTCGAGGGGAAATCTTGGTTATGCCATCATTGGAGGCATTGGTAAGGATTTGGATAACTCTATGTCTTTCTTTTTTCTATGATAATTGATATTATTGACAACAATTTAGCTTAAAGGCAAGCTATTATAGAATGTCTTAAGTCTTCCTGGTAGGTTGGGTGGGATAACATCTAGTTGGTTTCTAAAAATAAGTTTAGGATTAAGTTAATTTCAGACACTAGTTATAATAATTCCAAAGAATAGATAATTTGTATAATTCTCTATAAAATTCAATCATGTCAAGATAAATTTGACATGGATATTTATTTGGATACTCCTCTAGGTTTTAATAATTTTTTTTGATGCACTTATTAATTGGGCTATTGACTAATATAAAGTGAAAGGATTTGATCCTCCTCCCATATGATGGCCATCAAAGCTAAGGAATGAGCTCTTAAACATATTGGCCCTATACAATAATAATATTGATTGGTAGAATATTTATAAAGCTATCCTTTCTTTCTCAATTGGCTAACATTTTTTTTAAAACATGAAATTAATAAATGTTTTTCAAATTTCAATATAATCTTGAAAATCTTGTTGAACATTAAGAAACTAAAAAAAATGATGTTAAAAATAAAGAGATTGAGTAACAAGTAAAAATCCATAACTTTTACTTTTTCACTTTTTGAAATTGTTGTTTAAAATCTATCCCTAGTTTATGGAAATTTAATGTGGTAGAAGGAGGCAGTTTTATACACTAAGGAATACATTATAGTCAAAGACATGGTGCAAGACAAATTTTTATTTTTGTCTCAAAATGTAAATATTTCTATGAAAATGGCAAAAAAAAAAAAAAATTGTCAAGAAATGAACATAACTTGCATTAGGTCGAGGAACATAAACTTCGTTCCATAGATCAAAGAAAACTTGTATAAAAAACCTTAAGTTCTCTAAAGGGAAGAAAATATCCATCTCAAAGGACAAACAAGTTGAGTACGTAGAACATCACTCTCACGCATACAATATAAACCAATAAACATAAAATTTCAATAGGAAATAATGTGGAAGCACTTACGGGGGATGAGTTTCCATGAGGTATACGAAACATTTTCATACTTTTTAAATGTCATTTATGAATTTCCTTCCATTAATGTTGATGTCTTTGAAAATGAATAGGTTGATGTTGTGGATGTTGAAGCGTTGGTTTCGTTGACAACGATATTGGTATTGGTTTTGGTTTTGTTGATGATTATTTTGGTATTCATGATAAAATTTATAATTTTTTTTTTTAATGTTTAGGTTGAGGTTAGTATTATTGTTGAGTATTTCATATTTTTTTATAATGATAATGTTGTTCATGTATTTTTAGGGGATGTTTTTTTCTGGATAGAAAAGGTTCATAATTACAGTTTTTCACTCATCTATAAAAATAGATGAAGAATTAATTGTAAATTTACGATTATATACATGCTATTTAATTTTATCAATAATTTCTTATTGCAACATCTTTTCATGTTTAAAGTGGCTCAATAATGCTTGTACTTTGGAATTGAATTTAAATTTATGTTTTCTTAACATCTCCTTTTATATATATATATATATATATATATATATATATAAATAATTAATGGTGGGATTCTTTTGTTCTTCCCTGTAAATTTTTCTTATAAAACCTTGGAATGAAAATTTTTCTTTGGCATGTTCCGTCTTAAAATAAAATTACTTTAAATTTAAATATTATTGTAACTTTCCTATTTATATTTTAGTACCTATGATTTTATTTAAACAATTGTTGTAAACCCATTAATAAAATGAATTCTTTTAGCTCTATAAATTACTTAATTTTTACATTATTAAAGATTTTTAAGTTAAGTTATAGTGCAGCTTCGGTCAAAAACATATTTGACATAAGGTTAGTGTGAAATTATTTTCTACTTTAGATTTATTATAATTATAAAAAATGTAGTGAATGTATCATAGTTATAGGAAATACTTTGTTTCATACCTTTGGATTAGGGTGAGATTGGGCTAAAATATTTTGATAGTTTTATGTTGCATAATATTGTGAATCATTATACTATGTGGAATATGATGTAAAATATAATAATTTTCATGTTTTTTTTGTGTTGACATAAAGGAATATATAATACAAGTATAGAAAGATGATTGTGAAAAATCATAATTTTTGTTATGAAAATTTGAATGGATCATCAACCTTAGTTGACTATCTTTTTATTTTTCTTGTTATGACATTTATCTTTCGGATCAATTTCCTTTTCCAAAAATAAACATAAATTACTATCTAATGGATGTTAATATCGAGCAAAAAAAAATATTATAGTTAATGCTTTTTGTAAAAGAAAAGAAATATAGTTTTTACAAAAATTATGTTCAAGATCTGATTACCCAATTTGGGAAGGCTATTTTCACTAATTGTGAAAGGAAATAGGGATCACTCAAATGGTATCAAAGGCTTAAAACCTATTTAATCCGGATGTTAAATTTAGGCATGGCTATTTATTATATTGTTGAATTAAAGGTAACTTATACAAGGTATTGTCACTTAAAAATTATTTTATAGGACTTCTCAATGTAGAATTTTCTATGATAATAAGGAAATAACTATTTATTTATTTCACTAGTGTAGACCTTACCATTGAATTTGGGCATTGGGGCCTTTTTTATTGTGTGTAAGTTGAAATTTGCTTGTATTCGGGTTGCATTGCAGCTGCGTTCTGGCTGTTTTGCTAATTCATTCTGTTTTGTTTATGATACATAGTTTGGCAGCTTTCCTTGTGCTTATTGTCCATCTCGGGTTTTGGGACCCTTTTTCTTTTGTGCTCTCTTTGTTCCATCTAGGTTTGAAGCCCTTTTTGTAATTGGTGTAAGTCCCCGTCAAAAAACCATTTACCAATAATAATATTAATAATAATAAATGTAGACCTTACACATTTATTTTTAGATAATTAGGCTATATTTTTCAAGAAGACAAGCCCAAATGAATTATTATATCAAATATATGTGTTGTAAAAGGATTAAAATCCCATTCAAATATCATTAAATAATTTTGAATAGATAAATTCACCATTAAAGTAAAACAAATCCTTCATAAAATTGGATTTTCTAATTTCTTAGTCGGTACATTAAAGTTGGATTATAATTCTAACACTCAATTTTAATATGATTTTAATATACAATTTGTTAAAGTTTAACCTAATGTCACTTTAACTTCAACAACATTATGTCAACTTTAAGGTGGCTTTAAGAAAATATTAATTATAATGTTAATTCAATTTTTAAATAATTATTTAAGCCAACACTAATGTCTAGTCTAATTATCATACTCTATATAATGCTATATATGAATTTTGAGAGTGAAGTTAGTGTGAAATTATTTCTTATTTCAAATTAAAATTATTTTTAAAAATTATAGTTAATAGATTATAATTATAAAATCTACTTTATTTCGATATTTCATAATAAATTAAGAATAAAAACAAACATTCATCGAAAAAAGATTGATATTAAATATTACATGTTAGAACCATATCAATTTTTATAGATTTTAAGTATATATAATTTATAATAATTGAATATCACCAAACATTTTATAACAATTAATCCCAATCCCAATACTAACGCTAATATCATCCACCACCAATCTCAATCTTTTATATATATATATATATATATATATATATATATATATATATATAATATAAAGTGAAAGAATAAATTAAAATCGAGTCATTACTAAAAGAGATTGACACGAGAGAAGATAAAACCATATTAAAAGAGAAGACAGAAGCAACCCATTATCGAATGGAAAGATAAAAGCGTTAAGTGTATATATCTTATATTGTATTGTTCAACAAGCGTAAAAGAGTAATGGTGTAGTGTAGAGTAGTAGTGCAGAATGTAAGGCAGTGCCAGTTGTGTTACTATACTAAAATAGAGAGCATTATTGTTGATAGGGGGAAGGGGAAGGGGAAGGGAGGGGAAGCAGGTTATGCATTGTATAAAGCCGGGTTGGAGAGTACATAGGTCTCCATCTTCTTAAAGAAAGCCGTGCTCTGTGCCTTCATGATCTCAATTTGGGCTGGGTCCTGAGGAACACCAGGGAGGGTGTCATAATCGCATGTATGATTCACAGTGCATCCCCCATCCGGTTTGGGGGTGAGTTTGAGTGTGAATTTAGCAGAAGCCAATTTTTTGCCCAGCTCTCCCCCTTCAACGTGGCTGTATTTGTAAACAAGGTTTTCCTCATCAAGTAGGTCCACGCGCTCTTTCACATAACTAAAATACTTGTTCGCTGCATGCATTTCATATTATAATGTTAATGTTCGAAGAGTAATGGTAATTAAGTTGTTGATTGAAAAAATAACATGCACACATACCAGGGGTGTAGTTGATTTGTCTGATGCTGCCGACCTGTCCGTCGCCTTGAAGAAATGTGATGCCTGTACATATCTCTGGCATTTCCCTAGCGGTGAGATCACGGTCTTTCACCACCGCATTCCAGTCTCTTTGCCTCCACTTGAGACTCTACTTGTATACATATGCTTCCCACCACCATCTTCTCTGCTCTACGCTTCTTCTTCTGCTTTACGCTGTCTCTAAGGATGGTATTTATAGAGCGTACTCAGCCTTTGTTGATTTGGATGAATCATGATCGATATGCTTGGTTTGTTCCGCTTTGGATGATTCTCTCCAAATCCATAAGATCGGTT
>JARHVA010008001.1:362500-365000 GCA_037957365.1 Torreya grandis | reverse complement strand
GAAAGCCGTGCTCTGTGCCTTCATGATCTCAATTTGGACTTGGTCCTGAGGAACAGCAGGGAGGGTGTCATAATCGCATGTATGATTCACAGTGCATCCCCCCTCTGGATTAGGGGTGAGTTTGAGTGTGAATTTAGCAGAAGCCAATTTTTTGCCCAGCTCTCCCCCTTCAACGTGGTTGTATTTGTAAACAAGGTTTTCCTCATCAAGTAGGTCCGCGCGCTCCTTCACATAGCTAAAATACTTGTTTGCTGCATGCATTTCATATTATAATGTTAATGTTAGAAGATTAATGGAATTAAGTTGTTGATTGAAAAAATAACATGCACACATACCAGGGGTGTAGTTGATTTCCCTGATGCTACCAACCCCTCCGTCGCCTTCCAGATATGTGATGCCTGCACATATCTCTAGCATTTCCCTAGCAGTGAGATCACAGTCTTTCATCACCGCATTCCACAGTCTCTTTGCCTCCACTTGAGACTCTGCTTGTATACATATGCTTCCTGCCACCATCTTATCTGCTCTATGATTCTTCTTCTGCATTACGCTGTCTCTAAGGATGGTATTTATAGAGCCTACTCAGCCTTTGTTGATTTGGATGAATCATCATCGATATGCTTGGTTTGTTCTGCTTTGGATGATTCTTTCCAAATCCATAAGATCATGTTTTTACATGAAACCACACCAAACAATATGAATGGCAGCCAGCCACCCGCCATCCGACATCTATAAAGATTTCTCATTCAACTCAATCTCTCTTTTTAATTAGCATTATGAATGTCGCATCAAATTCCTTATATTTCCAAGGCCTATACATCATTGTTTTATTATAATTGTGATATCCAGATCTATATGAATGTGTTTGCATTAAAATACCATTCAAAGCCACGTTCTTTTTATATTATTGGTGGTGGTGGTGGTCATTTTTGTAATATTAAATGTTTGTGAAGAATAGTTACATTAATATTTGCAGATTGACACATATTTTCTTACTCGAATCTATGTTTATTTGAATACCAACATATATTTTCTTACTCGAATCAACATTTGTTTGGTGACTGACATATACTCCCATAATCAAATTTTAGACACAAGTATTTTTATGGACTTGTCAAAGTATTTGGATAATATTGTATTATGATGAGGACTATAATAGGTTTTGCCTAAATCTGTGATAAGCTAATTACTATTGTATAAATTAATTTTTAGTGTACGTTGTGAACACCCCTACATGGTTGAGACTTAAAACTTATGAACCCTAACTGCTATTTGGGACTGTACTTTGAGAAAGAAAGAGACCATTTTGGCCTGTAGGACTGAAATGGTCGTCATGTTCTCCACAAAAACAAGTGACAAATTTTGGGAACAACAGGACTGATTCACTTAACTTGTGATTCCTCTACAATGACATTCACATTATATCACAAACTATGCCCCTTATACATCCATGTGGCATGCACTTTGCAACTTTGACTCACAAAGAATGTAACTAATCACGTAGACAAAACCCTTTCGAAAGAAATGCATAATTTTTTTTCTTTCTATTTATAGAGTATATTCCCCTTTAGAATGTATGATGTGGGCACCCCGTAATGCTTGAGAAATGAAACTACCAACTCTCTTTCTATACCACCTTGAACTAATTCTTTCAACCAGTGACTCCTATAGCTTTTACATAGTGATTGGGTAATGAGACTATCTCTTTCCACGAAGAATGTAAGCGATATATGTAGATAAAAACTTGGTCTATCGATTCAGGTCCTGATTGGTCTTCTATCCATTCTCAATTGATGGGATTATAAATTTAATATACATTGTGTTGTCCCCCAAAAATAGGAGTCATTTTATGGACAACATTTGAACTATTTTGGTCCTACAGACCAAAATTGTCTCTTCCTTTTCTGAAATTTGTCCTGGACATTCAAATTCCTCATTTTTCAAGCTTCTCAGGAATATACAGACTCTGTAGGTAGGTTCATTTCTACAGGTTCAAAGGCTTCTGCAGGTGGTTTCAGTCAAAAGAATAGGTTTTCAACACTTAGTCATTTTTCAAGATTGGTTCAAAGCCTTGGTTCAATCAAAAATGTCCATCGGCAAGCATCTAAGCAAAAGATGCTTGAACCATTGAACCGTTGAACCATTGAACCAATTTGGTTCAAAGGTTTAATGGGTTCAAGGTTCAACGAGTTCAAGGTCATTAGCAAGAGTTAAATGCTTCATCAAGGTTCAAAGTTCAATCGCTTCATGGTTCAATGGCTTCAAAACACTTAGCCAAATCAAGGCTTGAACCATTGAACCATTGAACCATTTTGGTTCAAAGGTTCAACGGTTTCAAGGTTCAATAGGTTCAAAGGTAGGTTCAAATGGTTCAACGCTTGGTTCAACCAAGCAGTTCAATGCCTTGGTTCATCGGCTCAGTTCATCACTCTGGTTCATTCAATTGGTTCATCGGCTTGAACCATCAGCCTGAACCATTTGGGTTCATAGCTTGGTTCAT
>JARHVA010008001.1:327500-357500 GCA_037957365.1 Torreya grandis | reverse complement strand
TTATATCAAAGTTCATCCCATTTCAAATCCAAGCATTGAGCAAAGCAAATTGAATTTTGCATTTAGAATTGGTAATAAATAGATTGTTTTAACAAGATCAATCAACTATGTACGTAAATACATTATATTTTAAATTATAAAAACAACTAACCTATTTCAAATATAGAAGTAATGTTATACATATTAGATACATACAATTTTTATTTTATTAAACAAGATAATAATTTGAATTAAATAACATAATAAATAATCTCTTACAGTTTGAAAGAGATTCAACAAACACATAATCTATCTATGGTTCATATGATCACTTGTTAGAAGAGCTCAATTATTGATGATCATTTTTGCATTGCATATTTCCCATGATTCCTCAAGCTTAAAATTGAAAAGAAATGTGTTGCTACATCACAAGCATTGTTGTTTGGGTTTCAACTTAAAACATAATCTGAGTATCCTCTAGAAGTGAAACACATGTAATAAATGAGGATCACTCTAAAATTAAAACATCGGCAAACGAAATGGTGCATTTTAGCATAGGTTATGTTTTATTACTCTTTTATTTTGCATTGAAAATTTTGATTTGATATTCTTTTCCCTTATATGCTTTGTAACTGTAGCTAAATTAGATGAGAGGTAATAATAGATTCAAAATATTATGAGCTCTCATACCCTTCCATCACTTTAATGTCAGTGTAGAAGAAGGGTTCAATTTACCTTTAATTTTTTATCCAAAATAGAACCTTAATGTGATATCTGCTTTTTTTATATAATAAAAATAAGTAATTATACACCTATTTTTTTCTAGTTTATAATATATTCACTTTTTTTTAATAGGTATTTTAGGTTTTGACTAGACATTCATACAAGCAATCTTTTTATTTAATCTTGAAAATTCCTTAATGAAATTCATCCATGATATTATCTACTCATAATTGTTTTCACATAATGGAGGTAGAAGGTGTCAACATCAATGAGATTTATAGTACTATGTAGCCTCATTTAAACAACTCTGCTTCCATTTATACAAGAGAGATAATCTCAACAAGGCTAAAAATTGAAGTTCTTATTTTAGAAGGGGATATATGATCATAATCAATGATATGTGGCATTATTACTTTGTTTATGTTTTTTTACTTACCTAACCAAATAATAATGTGAAAAAAAAAACTTCTCTTTCTAAATGCAATTTGAAGTTCAACAAATATAATCTAAAGTTCATATTGGCAATGTACAGCTCCATATATCTAATGGAAAGTATAGGAGAGAGAGAGTTTAGACTTATTTATTTTTCCTTCCATAAAGATTAAATTTATAACAATATAAAGTCTAAAACTTAAATTTCTTTATTGTAGATGCATCTTTTTTAGTATTATTTTTCTCATTTTTTAGAAATAAATTGTTCATACGATCCAAAAATTTATCAAGTTGCTACACAATATGTCTTATCTTTTTCAAATTTATTTGATTTATAATAAAATTCATTGTGTGAGGTTTTGTGTTATACCATTTTGGTTCATATTTGAATATCAATCCAAATGTTTGGGAGGATTTGTAGTGGTATAATTAATTTTGAGTATGACATAGCCAAGTAAGTCTTTAAAGATAATATACAATGCAAATTAAATTATTTAAAGAGTTTATGTGGTTATGAAATTTAACTTTTTTAATCGATTCATTTTATCCATTGTCTTTTAGTTATTAATTACTAAATTTTCTAATTATTTGTAGACTTACTTTTCCAAATGACATTAGATGAGAAAACCCAATGCATCCACCCTCTCCAATTACATTACAAATATATAAATAATATAATTTCTTTTTTATTTTAGTTGTCTATATGTTAGTATGCATAAGTTTGAAATTAGGATTGACATTTTTTTTAAAATTAAAAATTAAATTGAATTCATTTTTTTTTTAATTTTCATGATTTTATAATTATGTAAGAATGGATATTTATAGTCTGTCAATTAAATGCAGAGGTAGAAGAGGAAACCAAAGGTATGTTGAATTTTTTTTTTAATATTTATATTAGTCTCGTTCATAATAGAATACATTTTTTATAATATGTTTTTTAATTTCAACAACCTTTTAATAATATAATTAGTGAGGGCCATCAAGTAAATGAAAAAATCCATAACTAAATTTTAAGTGATTGTTGACAAGATACAAATCTATAAAATGTAGATTATTGAATCTTATTTTTTTGTCTTCATCATCTAAAAATATGAGGTTAATAAATTTTATTTAAATGTCAAAATCATCTTGAAAATCTAGTTGAACATAAAAGAAACCAAAGAAAATGATGTTGAAAATAAAGAGATTGAGCAACAAGGAAAAATCCATAAAATTTAATTTTTTTCCTTCTTAATATTGTTATTTAAAATCCATTCCCAATTTATGAAAATTTTATGAGGTGTAAGTAAGTGATTAAATACACCAAGGAATATATTATAATCCAAGACATGGTGCAAGACAAATTATCCTTTTGTTAGAAAATGTAGTTATTTCCATGGAAATGGTAAAAAGCTTTTGTCAAGAAAAAAACATGGCTTGAATCGAGTGGATGAACATAAGCTTCTTCCCATATTTTGGAGAAAAATTGTAGCAAAAAACATAAGTTAGATGAGAGGTAATAAAATATTCATTTTAAAGGGCAACAAAAGTTGACTTTATATTTAGCACTTATTGTGTGTAATTGAAAGTATGAAGGCCAAATATATCTATGGGTGCCTACTATAGATATGGATTTTAATAGTTTGCAGTGTTATAGTGACTCACAATCCCTAGGTCGAGGCTACTAAATCTATGAAAGTTTGTAATAGCCTTAATAGTAAAAAATCAAAATAAAGTAATCAAAAGTATCATATGAGGATAAGCCCCTAAAAACTACCAAATTCTCAATCAAGAAATACAAAATAATATAGATTAGACCATGGAAAAGAGGCAAAAAAGTATAAAACATCATTGAACTAATAAAATTGTATCCATGTCTCTGCACATAGCTCTTTTTGTTTGAATCCACCCATTTCATGAGACCCTAAAAAGACCAATATTAGCAAACTATATATTCCTTGCCTACCAAAAAAAATCATTATGGATATCTTAGGGTTAGAATGCCTATCTTATTATGTTTTACATCATTATAGCCTCTTTAAATGGCTCCATGATATGGAAATATGCATATGAGTATGGACTAAACATTGAAGCTCTATTTTTAGAATAAACTTTAACCTTTCATTGACCATGCCATTTCCTGTGCCATAGAAAATAACTTCATTTGGGGCTAGGATATTGGTGATTTTGTTGTGAACTGGTCATTGGGTAGATTTATGTATCTTTTCTCTTAACCATATATGATATACTTGGTTAAAGCCTTAGAAACAAATCATGTAATGACAAGAGTTATTTTTTATATGCATGCATATTCTATGTTAAGTTAAACACTGTAATAAATTTTAGTTGGAGATGAATTGAATTTCAATTAAATAAAATATTCAGTTAGATCCATTGCTTGAATATCAAATCATGTTGAAACCATTACAAGGACTATTACATCTTGTCTTCATACCTCTAGCATATGAATAAAACAAATAATGTCTTAACACTTTCCTTCCATGTAAAATGTTCATATTTATATTGAAGCTTATTTATATAAATGGTATCTTTGATACCAATCTATAAAATGAACTATTGTATAGACAGTCATACTTCCCAACATAGTTCTTGTACATCGTTGGATTTATTCAGTATGGCCTCTTTCCACATCAATATCCTATAAACGATATAGAAACAAGTTAAACACTATTAAAGGTCTACAAGGAACATTTCTAGCTGATGGGATTATGAATGATATACATGATAGAAATCGTCATTATCTATTATCAAGAAAGATTGTAATGCTACAGAAAAACTTGAGTGGAAATATGATTTTATAAAATTAAAATATTCTCAAGGAAAATAATAAAATAATATTGCCAATTCTCAGATCAAAGATAAGATTCCCTAAGATCAATATATTTATTTACCTATTCTCTTAAAGTGACATAAATCTATACTAAAAGGCAATTATAAGTTTTGTACATATCTCCAAAATTGTAGAATAAAGTCAGAGAGCAATTTTTATAGAAACAACATGTAGTGTAGAGGAAATCAAATGGGAATCCTATCACATTTCTCTAAAAATCAAGTTGGAGAGGAAATTTTCATATTACATTCTAAAATATCAATAAATGAGCAGAGAAATGAAAAGGTTCTAGTCTAATAAGATAAGTAAACTTAGAACTTATCTCAAAATGTCTATCACCAAAGTCATAACTATATATAATAGTGTTCAAGTAAGTTTGAACATACCAAATTTTCAAGAAGATTTGAGACATACCTAATTGTAGTGTAAAAGACTTTTAGATAGAATCTATCCCTATCTAATGTGGTTAGTGGCACAAGTAGTACAATAAGTGGCATTACATGTAATGAGTCACTATTTAGTTGTTATCCCCCCTATCCATCCCAGTGCGACACATAGGTAGGCTATGTTGTTAAAGCCCTCCATAATGCCATATTTTACCAACTAATATTTTTATAACTTTGTTTCATTCATATGGATTTCTAAAACATTAATTTTCTTTAGTCCATCAAACTTAATAACCATTCAAATTAAAATGGAAAAAAATAGTTAAATATTCCTGGACATTACAAAATCATGCATTTTACATCCAGTAATCAAATTCTCATTGGCTAGTATGGATTCATTAAAAAAATTAAAATCAACCAGAAAAAAACAATAGTACATAATGATAAAAGTATTTTATAAACAAATCAACTTAGCTTGAATCATGTGGATGAACATAAGATTCCTCTCATATTTTAGACAATAATTGTAGCAAAAAACTTAAGATCTTTGAGAGACAATAAATATCCATCTCAAATGACAACAAGAGCTATGTTAAAGCTTTAGTACCTATCACATGAAATTAAAAGTATGAATTCCAAATAGATCTATGGGCGCCCACTATAAATATAGATTTTAATGGTTTGCAGTGTTAGAGTGACTCGTAATCCCTGGGTCAAGGGTAGTAAATCTATGAAATTTTCTCATAATTTCACTAGTAAAAAATCAAAATAAACTAAATAATAAGTTTTTCTCATTTCAAATAAAAATTAAATTCAAGAATATCATTTAGGGATAAACCCGCAAAAACTACCAAATTCTAAATCAAGAAAACCAAAATAAAATAGAATAGTCCATGGAAAAGATGCAAAAAAGTATAACATATCATTGCACTAATAAATCATATTCATGCCTCTATGAATAACTCTTCTTGTTTGGATCCACCCATTTCATGAGACCATAAAATACCAGCTTTAGAAAACTATATATTTCATGCCTATCAAAAAAATGCATTATGTATATTTTAGGGACATAATTCCTATGCTCTTTAGTTATACATCATTGAAGCCTATGTAAATAGCTTCACAATATCGAAATATGCATATGATTACAATCTAAACATTTAACCAATTTTTTTGAAATAAAATTTAAACTATCATTGACAATGCTAATGCCTATGCCTCAGAAAATAACATCATTTGAGGCTAGAAGATTTGTGATTTTCCTATCTGCTGATCAATGGGTAATTTTGTGCATCTTTTCTTTTAGCCATATATGATATACCTAGTTAAAGCCTTAGAAACAAAGCATGGAATGATAAGAGTTATTGTTTATATGCATGCATATTATGTGTTAAGTTAAACAGTGTCCTAAACATTAGTTTGAGATGAATTTCATTTCAAGTACATAAAATCTTTAGTTAGACCCATTGCTTGCATATCAGATCATGTTGAAACCATTTTAAGGAGTGTTACATCCTGTCTCCATACCTTTACAATATGATTAAAATAAATAATGTCTTAATACTTTGATTCCATGTCAAATTTTAATATTTGTATTGAGGCTTATTTATATACATTATATCTTTGAGGCCAATCTCTAAAATAGACTATTACATAGGCCATTGTATTTCCAAACTAGGGTCTTGTACATTGTTGGAGTTATTTGGTCTGGCCGCTTTCAAAATCTATCTCCTAAAAGTGCTATAGAAACAGGTTAAACAGTTCTAAAAGCCCATAGGGATCACACCAGACCCATGGGTTTATAAATAGTATAGATGATAGAAATCATCATTGTCTAGGATCAAGAACAACAATAACACTATAGAATTTTTTTAGCAAAAAATTATTTTTATAAAATTAAAAAAATCCCAAAGAAACTATTAAAATAAAATTGCCAAGTATAAGATCAAATATCTAAGATGCCCTAAGATAAATATATTTGTTTACCTATGCTCTTACATTGACATAAATATATACTAAAAACCACTTCTAAATTTTCTACATATCTTCAGAAGTACAGAATAAAGTCAGAGAGCATTGTGTATGGCAACAACATGTAGTCTAGAGGAAATCAGATGGAAATCATATCACATTTCTCTAAAATTCAAGTTGCAGAGGAAATTTTTAGATGACATTCCAAAATAACAATGTGTGAAAGACAAATAAAAAGGTACCAATCTAGGAAGATAAGAAATCTCAAAATGTCTAGCACTAAAGACATAACGGTATATAATAGTGCTCAGGTATGTTTGAAGCTATCAAATTTTCAAGAAGATCTGAGACATACTTAATTGTAGTGTGAAAGAATTTCATCTAGAATTTAGCCGTATCTGATTTGGTTTGTGGCACAAGCCATATAATAGGTGAAGTTATAGGTAATGCATCATTGTTTAGTTTCTAGCTCCCACATCTATGGCAGTGTCATATGTAGGTAAACTATCATGTTAAATCCCTCCATAATATCATATTTGACCAACCGATATTTCTATAACTTTATTTCATGCATGTGGCTTTCATAAAATTTAATTGGTTGTAGTGCATCTAACTTAATAACCATTTAACTTTAACTAAATAAAATAACTAAATCTTCATAAGCATTGAAAAATCATGAATTATACATCCAGTAAGTAATCCTCATTAGGTGGGATCCATTGAAAGAATTAAAAAACTCCATCAAAACAACAGTACAAGCCTAAAGATAGGTACTAAAAATCTGAGTACATAGAATATCACCCTCTCCTTTACAATATAAAGTAATAAAGATAAAATTTCAATAGGATACATTGGCTCTTGTGGATACGAGTGGATAATTTCAATGACACTAGTCTCCTTAATGATGTAGGGAAATAATAAGTACATAGAGTGACCAATGCCTTTGGTTTTCTTGAGAATAAAGAGAGAAGGTTGTGGAAGTATCTATAGGGGGTTCCCTGAGGTATACATAATTTTTTTCTCTTTTTGAATGTGTTATATAAATTTTACTACTTATATGAAGTTGTTTTAATAATATGTAAATTTTTGTTAATCAAGATGTCTTTGAAAAATAATATGTTGATGTTTAAGTTGGTGTAGGTGTTGTTGATAATGATATTAATGTTGATGTTATTGATGATGATATTGATGTTAATCTTGTTGATGATGGTTTTGGTGTTCATGATGGAGTGTATCTTTTTTTTAGTGTTTGAGTTGATGTTGGTTATGTTGTTATCCCATGTTTTTTCAGAATTAAAATGTTATCCATATGTTTTGAGAAAATATTTCTATTTAGATAAAAAAAGGTTCATAATTATAAATTTTTCCCATGTACAAAACTATAAGATGAATTATTTATAAAGTTTTTATTCCATCCATAACTCTATTAATTATTGCAAATTTCTTTTATGTTTACATGGCTCAAAAAATATTCTCAAATTTTCCATGATGCCGATGCTTGTACTTGACAACTGAGTTTGAATTAATGTTTTCTTAACTTCTACATTTATAAAAAAAATATGAAACATTTTAAATATTTAATCAATGATGGGAAATCCTTTTTATTTCCCTAAAACTCTTCTTATAAAACCTTTTAATGAAGTTTTTCCCTGAGCATGCTCCATCTTAAAATAAAGGGACTTTAAATTTGAAAGCTCCCATTATTTTATTTAAAATAGTGGGGCGTAAACTGATTAATAAAATAAAAATATTTTAGCTTTAGAAATTAATTATTTTACCTCCATAGAGAATTTGAAGCTTTAAGTATAGTGAAGCATGAGGTGAAAAATAGTTAACTTGAAATTATTTTCTACTTCTGATTAATATTAACTATAAAAAAACAATCTAATGGATCATTATTATAGTAAACACTTCTTTTCAAAGATCTCGATTAGATTAGGAGTGGGATAATACATTTTGATAGTTTTATGAGGATTATCTTCTATAGTCCAAAATTCAAGGTAATGGTTTAGTTTTAATCATAATAGGTTTGTCATGTATAATTATTTTATATTTTAACATATATTAATGAAATATAATTATGAATGTAATTGGTAAAGATATATTTTATAATGCAATTTATTATATTTGGGAAGTAATAAGGAGATCAATAACCTTATCTTTGTTAATCGATAGTTTGATTCTTATTATTTTTTGACATAAGTAATAGATTATAAGTAGGTATGTATTGTATCTATGTGCACAGGGTCGATATTGTTCGTTAAGGGTAGGAAATTTGAAGTTAGTGATTGGGGCTGATGTTCCTATCATAGGAAAGTTTGTATCTCTATAACTATACAATGTGATGTTCTTGTTTGGAAGTATCCTTTTGTGATTTGTTACCTTCGACTGCATGCATAATCATAGAAACTAGTTTCTTTCTCTTTAATCCATATTTTTAATTATCTTTCTGAATGTCACAATAAATTCCTTACATTTTAAGGCTTATACATTTTTTTAATCATATTATGATATACACATTCTGATAATAAAAAATTCTATGAATGTGTGTTAAAATACCATTCAAAGCAATGTATGATGTCATGTACCTTTAGTTTTGTCACTTTTTCATAATCCTCTAACTTTATTATAATAAAATTTAGCAAGAAAATTTTGATATCCTTGATGATACGTTAAGAAAATTAGAAATCAGTTATATAAATTAGTAGTAAATGTAAAACTTTGAAACCCTAATAAAATAGAAGCAAACCCAAATAATCTTAGATTTTTTTCTCCCAATATGGTAAATCCAAAACTCAGATGTTTTGATTGACAGATATTTGAAGAACATGAAAATAACACTGTAATAATGATTTCCCTAAAAAGGGATATTTTATTACTCAAGATTGCAATATAACCATATTCTTATCTCTGGAAAGAGATGTCTAATATCCATTTCAGGTTACATCTTCATTTATACACAGTTGAACATAGGAGGATGATTTATAAGGTCACCAATCTTGAGGGAGATTAAGTGGTTTGACTTCCACAATTTAGAACAAAATAGAATTTGAGTAATTAAATTTTTAAGAAACTTACTATATTTGGACTGCACTACTAAAATTAAAATTTAGGGCACTTCCATTGGGTTTTTGGGGGTCAAAAACTACTGAGCAAAGATCTATGCCATATCACCACATTTCTCTCATTTTTACCTTTCCAACGGTTCAAACAGGGAGTCAATAAAATCTATGGTGAAAAAAATATGGCTTCCAAAAGTTCCATCATCAATTGGAGTAGAATCATCACCCAAATTATCACCTAAATTATTGTCTGAATCATTCCTACCTCCTTAAGAAACAATGGTCCCCATTGCATCAATATTCCTCATTAGGTGTGGCATTTGTGTTTTGATTTGATTCTATATGAGCAACTCACTTTGTTGGCTAAGCTGGCCCCTTTTGACCACTCGATAAAGTGAAATAGAGCGTGCTTTTTTTATCTTCATTCAGGTGTCCACAATCTAATCCTCCTCCACTAAATCAAAACTCTACGGATCAAGCTCATCAATGTCTAGCTGTTTTTATATGACTAAAGTGTCCAATAGAGGTGTATGATATGGTTTGAGGAGCTCCACATTGAATATTGTATGTAAACCAAGGTACGCTAGTAGTTTCAACTCAAAATTATTTTATCCAACTTTTCTAGTGATGGTGTAGGGACCATATCGTAGACATTAAATTTTTCTATGTGGGCATGAAAGTCATTCCTTTTGAAGCCACAACCAAACCTTTTCATGCACAATAAAATGGTGTGGATTCTTATGTTTGTCATGACATTGTTTATACTTATGATTCATCTTCTCCAAGATGTCATGAACCTGATGTTAGATGTGTTGCATTTATTTAATGAACTTTGTTATTTTTTCTGCCTCATATCTCCCATGAGGTGTGTATTCCATGGTGGAGAATGGAATGGATATATCAATTAGTTCCATGTGTTGCAACCTGAAGCATACTTGGAATGGATTGTGATTGGTTAGGATGTGCAGGACCTGATTGTATCTATGTTGTATGAAAATAAGACCTTCATCCCATGTGCATAGATATTATGAGTGATATATCTGAATCATGTGAAGAATCAAGTAGTTCACCACTTCTGTCTGACCATCAGTCTATGGATGGAAGGCTGTGGACTTCATCAACTTGGTATATATCATCTTCCATTGAGTGGACCAAAAGATGTATTTATCATCTATCATATTTGAGTTCCCCTTTTTGTGTTTGATTATCAAATGGAATTGTTTCAGATATGTGGATAGTATTTTTGGTGCCTCTCATTTTGCATTATGCTCTATGTCTACATGAATTCAAATGGTCTGTGGTTAATGTGGATGACCGTCTCTTTCCCCAAGATGTAGTGTTTCCATTGTGTACATTATTTCACATTGACATAGATATATTTGTCATATGTTAGGTATTTTTTGCTTGTATCATTAAAATTTTCATTATGATATGCAATAGGATGGCCATGTTGCATGATGGTAGCTCTTATGATATATTTATATGCATATATCATCAACTTGATAGGTTGACATAAATATAGCAAGGCAAGAATAGGGGCTGAGCAAAGTCTATTCTTCAAATTCTCAAATACCATTTGTTTTATTTCACCACACTAAAATGTAGCTTTAGCTCATCCTTTAGTCACTTGGGTTAGTGGTCAAGAAACATGTGAGAATCCAAGAACAAAACTATGATATAAATTTACAAGACATAAGATACTATGAATTTTTGTGAGCGTCATTGGTGTAGGCCATTCTAAAATAACTTGAATCTTGTTTGGATCAACATAGACCCCTTCCTCATTCACAATGTACCCTAGGTACTGAGTTGTTTTCATCCTGAATGTGCATTTATTGATATTTGCATATAAATTGTGCTCCTGAAGAGTTTGAAGTAACTTAAAAACATGTTTCAGATGTTCCTCCCATGTTTTACTATAGATAAGTATGTCATCCAGGTAGATAACTAAGAATGAGTTAGTGAAGGGTCACAGGATGTCATCCATCATCCTCATGAAGGTTCTAGGTGCGTTAGTCAAGCCCAAAGGCATAACCAACCATTTGAAGAGCCCCTCCTTAGATTTGAATGTAGTCTTTCATAAATTGGTGGGATTGATGGGAATTTGGTGATAGCCAAATTTGAGATCAATTTTGGTGAGGAACTTCACACCATAGAGTTGGTCCAATAGGTCATTAATCCCAAGGAAGGGGTAGCATTTCTTCATAGTGATTTTTTTCAAGGTTCGATAGTCAATGCAAATCCTCCATTGTCCATCTTTCTTTGTTGCTAGGATAATCAATCTACTACAGTGTGAAGAGCTTGGCCTGATGTGACCCTTTTGAATCAATTTCTAAATCTACCTTTTTATCTCATCATTCTCCAAAATTGATCTATGATACATAGGACTGTTAGGTAAAGGTGATCCTTGGATCGAATTGATAGAATGTTTTACCCAGCACTGAAATCGAGCTCCCATGGGTGACTTAAATAAATCATCATATTCTTCTATGATTTGTCCTATATACATTTATTGTTGTGTTGATTATATAGTCAGGATTGCAACATTGGCCTTCTTGGATTTTTTTGGTTTGACCACCAAGAGAACACATTGGTTTGTCTTCTCCACCAATCTCTTACATTGATTAGAACTAATCAAGGAGACAGATGAAGGAGATGGTACCTCTAGTACCCTATAGTGCCACATTCCAAGAGCGAGGGTGATTATTTAGGTTCATGATTCATAGATGCCATGTCGATCATACATGAATGGCTAACCAATGAGTACATCAAAAACATTTATATTGACCACATCACACAAAACTTCCTCTTGGAAAGGTTTTATTACATATGAAAGAAGACACTAATGGGTGACACAGAGGTCTCTCCCTGGGCTCAACCATCTAATACTGTATGGATTTGGTTGAGGCTTCACGAATAGATTTAGAATTTTCAAAAAATTAGTAGAGATTAAATTCTTTTGACCCCCTCTATCAAGAATGAAATGTAGAGGCTTACCTTTTACCTATAATTTGGAGTGAAATAACTTTTCCTTGTCATCTGGCCTTTCCTTACGTGTATATGATGAAACAGTGATGGTATCAGGCTCAACATCGACAATCCCTTCTTCATCCTCTTTGAATGTATGTTGGGTATGAGACAAATCAGTAGATGTTGAGTATTGTGACTCAGAAAGTAGTGACTTGATGGCTTGATATTATTATTTAGAGTGAGTTCCAGTTTTGTGGTAATCACATCATTTTCCAATCTTCCCCTTTTGGAGTTTCTTATCTTCAAACTCTTTTTTATTCTGAATTCACCTAGTGTTTGACCTTCCTTGTCACTTTTCTATTTCAAAGGCTGACTCTTTGTATTCTTTCTTCCATGCTTCTGCTCAATCTTCACTATGAACTTGTATGTCTCATCAAGGGTTTCTAAATTGAAGAGTTCCATTTTTCCCCATATGTACCATTGTAGTCCACCATGATATTTGAGAGTCTTATGTTTCTCACTTTCTTGGATTCCCAATCTCTTAGATAGAGAATGAAAAATGTTCATGTAATCTTGAACAGATTGGTCCTAACTTTGGTGAAATTATTTCCACTATATGTACAGATAATCATATGCTCCAATGGGATAGTATTCTTCCTTTACCACTTCCATGAAATAATCCCAGGTCTCACTTCTTCTCTATGTTCACTTTGGTTATTAACACATCATGCTCCATTTTTGGAACTCATTTCATATTTGTTTAACAATAAGTTTCCCGCTTCCTAAATTAATGCACCATCACCATAATTCTTGGTATTTTACTATTTTTATCATATATTACGCTCAAAATTTTATACACATGCCCTTTTACACAATTTTGATCAATCATAGTGATTTATATCATTGTTTGTGTTATATAATGCATCTTTCTTGGATGTTCCATTACTTGACGGTTGAGATGAACAAAACCTTAAATATTGACCATTGATATTTAGTTTTGAACCATGATCCAATGATTATCATTCAATTAACCCAACTTTAAAATGAAACCATTAGATCAAGCTTAGACTCTCTGTCAGATCCTTGCGAGATTTTGAACTTTGATGTTTCAACTTTAAAATGCATCTATTGATTTGATTCTGATAAGTTCACGCACTCCATTAGATCTTTACAAGCTTTTGAAATTTAACGTTTCAACTTTGAAATGCATCTAATGATCAAAATCTGAGACTCATGCACTCTATTATATCTTTGGCTTTGATTTTGTTGAGATTAGAGAGAAAAAATTATGGAAGCATTTATGGGGGATGAGTTTCCATGAGGTATATGAAAATTTTGTCATTTTTTTTAATGTCATTTATGAATTTTCATCCTTCCATTAAGTGCTTCAAACATTATGCAAACTTTGTCTATGAGAGATGTCTTGGAAAATGAATAGGTTGACATTGTGGATGTTGAAGAGTTTGTTTTGTTGACAATGATATTGGTGTTGGTTTTGTTGATGATGATTTTGATCTTCATGATATATTTTATCTTATTTGTTAATGTTTGGGTTGAGTGTTTGTATCATTTTTTAGTATTTAATATATTTTCAAAATGACAATGTTGTCCATGCATTTTTGGGGGATGTTTTTTTTTGGATAGAAAGGGTTCATAATTATAGTTTATTATCCATGTACAAAAATAGATGAAGAATTAGTTGTAAATTTATGACTGTATACATGCTATTTAATTCTATCAATAATTTCTTAATCTAACATCCTTTTATGTTTAAAGTAGCTCAGTATTTTTTTCCAATTTTCTCATGATGCTCATGCTTGTACTTTGGAGTTAATTTTAAATTTATGTTTTCTTAGTATCTCCTTTTATAAAAATAATATATTATTTTAATATTTAATTAATGGAAAGATGCCCTTGTGCTTTCCAGTAAATTATTCTTACAAAAGCATTGAATGAAGATTTTTATTTAGCATAAAATATTTAATATGTTCATATTTAATTAATGGTGGGTTCCCCTTTTTTTTCCCATAAGCTTTTTTTTTTTTTTTTTTAATTTCATTAATTTTAATACTGAGCACAATAAAATATTATAGTTAATTCTTTTTGTAAAAGAAAATAAGTGTGTGTGTGTGTGTGTGTGTGTGTGTGTGTTCAAGATCTAATTATCCAATGTGGGAAGGTTATTTTCACTCATTCTGAAAGGAAAAAGAGATAATCCAATTGGTATCAATGGCTTACAACCTATTTAATGGGGATGCTAAATTTAGCCATGGCTATATATTATATTGTTGAATTAAAAAGTAACTTATACAAGATATCATCACTTAAAAATTATTTTATAGGACTTGTCAATGTAAAATTTTATATGATAATAATGAAATAACTATTTGTCTATTTCTCTAATGTAGACCTTACCATTTAATCTAGGCATTGAGCCCTTCACTATTGTATGTAAGTTTTAATCTAGTTGTGTTCAGGCTACTTTGCAGCTGCATTTTGGCTATTTTTTTGCTTTGTTCTATTTTGTTTCTATTAGGTAGTTTGGTAGTCTTTATTTATGCTTATTATCCATCTGAGGTTTTGAGACTCTTTTTATTTTGTGCTCTCTTTGTTCCATTTGGGTTTGAAGCCATTTTTTGTACTTGGGATATGGTCCACATCAAAAAATCATTTACCAATGATGATGATGATGATGATGATGATGATGATGATGATGATGTAGACCTTACATATTTAATTTTAAATAATTAGACTATATTTTTTGAGAAGACAAGCCCAAATGAATTAGTGAATCAAATATATGTGTTTGATTCATTTCACAAAGGTAAATAAAGTTATCCATTAAGAAATATAAACATTAGTAACTTTATTATCAAGATATAGTTACACAATGTGGGAGGGTTATTTTCACTCCAAGTAAAATGAAAAAGGGATAATTCAAATGGAATAAATGACTTAAAACATATTTAATGGTGATGGTAAAATTTATCCATGGATATATCTTATATTGTTGAATCAAAACAAATAACTTATATAGATAATTAAAAAGAAAATTATAAGCGTTCTAAATGTAGACTTTTTGATGGCATTGAGGAAATGATTATTGATCTCTTTCACTATTGTACACCTTACACAAGTTTTATTTTCAATAATTAGGCTATAATTTTTCATTTATTTGAGGTTTTTAAAATTTTCTTCTTGGTCTATGGATGAATCCTCCCTAACATATGGTAAACTCTTCATTTTGGTGTAATATTTTAAGTGTTTTTTTTTTTAAAGTTTTGGATATATTGTGAGCAGATATATGATCATAATAATTGATATGATACATTATTATGTTCTTTGTGTATGGTTTACCTACTGAATCTAAATGTAATATAAAAATTTCTTTTACCTCTCTAAATTTAACGTGAATTTAAATAGATGTAATGTGAAGTTCAATATATATAATGGAAAGTATAGTAGAGAGAGAGACTTTAGTTTTCTTGATTTTTCCTTCCATAAATATTAAATTTATTACAAATAAAAGTTTAAATCCTGAATTTAATGACTATAGAGGCACCATTTTTCAATATCATTTGTATCTTTTATTAGAAATATATTGTTCATATGAGCAAACTTTTTATCAAAATGTTACTCATGTACAAAAATAAAGCAAGAATTAATTGTAAATTTATGATTATATATATGGTATTTAGTTCTATCAATAATTTCTTATTCCAACACCCTTTCATGTTTGAAGTGGCTAAATAATTTTTTCCAAACTTCCCATGATGCTCATGTATGTACTTTAGAGTTGAGTTTAAATTTATGTCTTCTTAACATCTCCTTTTCGAAAAATAATATTATTATTTTTAAATATTTAATTAATGGTGAGATCCCCTTGTTCTTTCCCATCAATTCTTATTATAGAACCTTTGAATGAAGCTTTTTATTTAGCAAGCTTTGTCTTAAAATAAAATTACTTTAAATTTAAATGTTATCGTAACTTTTTTATCTCCATTTTAGTACCTATGATTTTATTTAAACTATTTTGGTAAACCCACTAATAAATTAAATTCTTTTAGCTCTATAAATTACTTAATTTTTACATCATTGAAGAATTTGAAGTTAAGTGGTAGTGAAGCCTAGGTCAAAAAATAATTGACACAAGGTTAGTGTGAAATTATTTTCTACTTTAGATTAATTATAATTATAAAAAATTTAGTGAATGTACCATAGTTATAGGAAATACTTTGTTTCATAGCTTTGGATTAGGATAGGATTGGGTTAAAACATTTTGATAGTTTTATGTTGCATAATATTATGAATCATTGTACTGTGTAGAATATGACGCAAAATATAATAATGTTCATGTGCTTTTTGTGTTGATACAAAGGGGTCAGTAACACAAGTATAGGAAGAGGATTGTGAAAAATCATAATTTTTGTTATGATCAATTGAATGGATCTTCAATCTTAGTTGATCATCCTCTTATTTCTCCCGTTATAAGATTTATCTCTCAGATCAATTCCTTTTTCCAAAACTAATTATAAATTACTATCCAATGGATGTTAATACCGAGCAAAATAAAATATTATAGTTAATTCTTTTTGTAAAAGAAAATAAAGATATTTAAAAAAATTATGTTCAACATCGGATTACCCAATTTGGGAAGGCTATTTTCACTCATTGTGAAAGGAAATAGGGATCATTCAAATGGTATAAATGGCCTAAAACCTATTTAATGTGGATGCTAAATTTAGCCATGGCTATATATTATATCGTTGATTTAAAAAGTAACTCATACAAGGTATCGTCACTTAAAAATTATTTTATAGGACTTCTCAATGTAGAATTTTTGATGATAATGAGGAAATAACTATTTATCTATTTCACTAATGTTGACCTTACCACTAAATCTAGGCATTGAGGCCTTCACTGTTGTGTGTAAGTTGTAATTTGGTTGTGTTGGGGTTGCTTTACGATTGTGCTCTGACTGTTTTGCTACATTGTTTTTTTTGTTTCTATTAGGTAGTTTGACAGCCTTTCTTTGTGCTTATTGTCCATCTGGGGTTTTGGGACCCTTTTTATTTTGTGTTGTCTTAGTTCCATCTAGTTTTGAAGGCCTTTTTGTAATTGGGGTATAGTCCCTGTCAAAAAACTATTTAACAATGATGATGATGATGATGATGATGATGATGATGATGATGATGATGATGATGATGATGATGATGATGATGATGATGATGATGATGATGGTGGTGGTGATGATGATGATGATGTAGACCTTACACATTTATTTTTAAATAATTAATCTATATTTTTCGAGAAGACAAGCCCAAATGAATTAGTCAATCAAATATATGTGTTGTAAAAGGATTAAAACCCCATTCAAATATCATTAAATAATTTTTAATAGATACATTCACATTTAAAGTAAAACAAATCCTTCATAAAATTGGATTTTCTAATTTCTTAGTTGGTACATTAAAGTTGGATTATAATTCGAGCACTCAATTTTAGTATGATTTTAATGTACAATTTGTTAAAGTTTAACCTAATGTCACTTTAACTTCAACAACATTATGTCAAATTTAAAATCATTTTAAGAAAATATTAATTATAATGTTAATTCCATTTTTAAATAATTATTTAAACCAACACTAATGTCTAGTCTAATTATAATACTCTATATAATATTATATATGAATTTTAGGAGTGAAGTTAGTGTGAAATTATTTCTAATTTCAAATTTATTTTATTTTTAAATATTATAGTTAATAGATCATAATTATATAACCTACTTTCTTTCGATATTTCATAATAAATTAAGAATAAAAGCAAACATTCATTGAAAAAAAGATTGATATTAGATATTACATGTTGGAATCATATACAATTTTATAGATTTTAAGTATATATAATTTATAATAATTAAATATCACCAAACATTTTACAACAATTATTCCCAATTCCAATACTAAAGTTAATATCATCCACCACCAATCTCAATCTTATATATATATATATATATAGATAAAGTGAAAGAATAAATTAAAATCGAGTCATTACTAAAAGAGATTGACACGAGAGAAGATATAGAACCATACTAAAAAAGAAGCAACCCATAATCGAAGGGAAAGATAAAAGTGTTAAGTGTATATATCTTATATTGTATTGTTCAACAAGCGTAAAAGAGTAATGGTGTAGTGTAGAGTAGTAGTGCAGAATGTAAGGCACTGCTAGTTGTGTTACTATACTAAAATAGAGAGCATTATTGTTGATAAGGGGAAGGGGAATGGTAAGGGGAAGTAGGTTATGCATTGTATAAAGCCAGGTTGGAGAGGACATAGGCCTCCATCTTCTTAAAGAAAGTCGTGCTCTGTGCCTTCATGATCTCAATTTGGGCTTGGTCCTGAGGAACACCAGGGAGGGTGTCATAATCGCGTGTATGATTCACAGTGAATCTCCCCTCTGGATTGGGGGTGGTTGTAATTGTAAACAAGGTTTTCGTCATCAAGTAGGTCCACATGCTCCTTCACATACCTAAAATACTTGTTTGATGCATGCATTTCATATTATAATGTTAATGTTATAAGAGTAATGGTAATTAAGTTGTTGATTGAAAAAATATCATGCACACATACCAGGGTTGTAGTTGATTTGCCTGATGATGCCGACCCCTCCGTCACCTTTCAGAGATGTGATGCCTGCACATATCTCTGGCATTTCCTTAGCTGTGAGATCACGGTCTTTCACCACCGCATTCCACAGTCTCTTTGTATACATATCCTTCCCACAACCATCTTCTCTGCTCTACGATTCTTCTTCTGCTTTACGCTGTCTCTAAGAATGGTATTTATAGAGCCTTCCCAGCCTTTGTTGATTTCGATTAATCATCATCGATATGCTTGGTTTGTTCCGCTTTGGATGATTGTCTCCAAATCCATAAGATCATGTTTTTACATCAAACCACACCAAACGATATGAACTGTAGCTGGCCATCCGCCATCTGACATCCATAAAGATTTCTCATTCAACTCAATCTCTCTTTTTAATTAGCATTATGAATGTCGCAACAAGTTCCTTACATTTTCAAGGCCTATACATCATTGTTTTATTATAATTGTTATATCCACATCTATATTAATGTGTATGCGTTAAAATACCATTCCAAGCCATGTTTCTTTTTATATTATTGGTGGTGGTGGTCATCGTCATCGCCGTCAGGGCGGCAGTGGTCATTTTTGTAATATTAAATGTATGTTAAAAACAGTTATATTATTATTTGGAGATTAACACATATTTTCTTACTCAAATTTGGCTTTATTTGAATACCAACATATATTTTCTTACTCGAATCAACGTTTGTTTGGTGACCGACATATGCTCCCATAATCAAATTTTAGACACAAGCATTTTTATGGACTTGTCCATGTATTTGGATAATATTGTATTATGATGAGGATGATAATAGCTTTTTCCTAAATCTCTGATACGCTAATTAATATTATATAAATTAATTTTCAGTGTAGGTTGTGAACACCCCCAAATGGTTAAGACTTAAAACTTATGAACCCTACCTACTATTTGAGAGCTGTTAGGTGAATATTTTGTCATCAACTAACTGACAAAAAAATGGGTATATCAACCACAACACAATGAGATTTATACAGAAAAATGGGTGTGGTGACCACAACTATAATGAGATAAATCTCTCCTCCCAACAAGGGGATGTTCCCTATAGACTATAATATGCTAATATAAACTGAAAATAGATTGAAGGGTGAAATTATACCATCCATCTCTCTTTTTTTAGAGATGATGTTCACAAAACAAAGGAGAATTCTTGTGTAATTTCTAAAGGCATTTCTCTTCTTTCAGAAATGATATTCAGCAAATAGCAAGAATTCTTCCTAGGTAGTAACTGGATCCACAAGAAACCCACGAAAGCACAAAGTCTTTCGTTGTTTTTCATACTGATTTAGGACAAAGTAACATAGTGGAATGAAGTGCAGCACAAAGTCTCCACTGAAAACTACAACAGAGTAAAAGAATATGAAGGATAAGGGGAACTTAAAGTCTCTCCAATATCCTTTACACAAAAACACAAAACACACAGACTAAAGACAATTATGGCAGCACAAAGTCTCCCACAGTCAACTTCAGGACATCTTCCAGATTATTTCAACTTGTTCTGCTTATTTGATTAAATGCACAAGACTATATTTAGGAAAAAGACATAAGAACTATTTCGTGGATAACACAAGCTATTTCAACACAAAGTTTGAAAGGTCACTTGCTTTCTCATTCACTTGATAAAATATGATTAACAGTATGAGCTCAAAGTCTCAGGTATGCCTTTCAATTTGGGCAGAGTTTCACTTCTAATAATAGAGAGATCTCCTTCATTAAAAATGAGAGATTACAATATATAGCATCCAAAGAAAGACTTGGACGCTTGTTTTCACGAAATGGCCTATGTTGTATTGAATGCATTGAATGCATTGGAAATTATGTGAAGGGGCCATGCTAGAACATGTTATCGGGCTTAACTTTGGCATTTTAAATCATCTCAAATGTCTCCTCCGAAGCATGTGTTTCCCAGTCTTCTTTATGATGCTTACATGGATCCATTCGCCTTTACTCAATGAATAAAAATGGGCCACACCATTGAATGCTTGAACTTTCTAAGGTCCTCCTGGTGGACTGCTCCACCTACTGGAATAACTCTTCTGCAAATATTTCTAGATTCTCTGTATTGTTCCTTCTTTCCTTGCTACATTTTGTCTCTTCCTGGTGATCTGAGCTCTTGGGGCTATCTTCTCGCTTTCTACTGGCTCCTTTGACTCCTTTTTCAGTGGATCACTGAGTTTGTCTTTAGGTTTGCATTATTTGAAAATCAGTGGTTATTCCATTACCTTGAAATTGACATCTACATGGATGTCACCGGTCACTTGAACCACATTGAACCTTGAACCCTTTGAAACTTTTAGAGTTCGATGTTTCAAGGTTCAACGGTTCAAAGTTCAATGGTTCGACAGTTTGGTGGTACAATGTTTTGTAAAGAGCTGCATTCACTTAGTCTTCTTTATGATTTCAAGGTGTCGTTGAACCAATTGTTTGAACCATTCAGTTGAACCATTTGGTTGATCCTTTTTTTGGAATATTCCATTTGAATCATTCACTCGAACTTTGAACCCTTTGAACATGTTGAAGCTTTGAACTCATTGAACCTTTGAGAAGTGGAGCTCAATGGTTCAACGGTTCAATGGTTCAATGATTCATTTCAATTCTTTGAACCCCACCATTGAGCCTTTTGATTGAACCTCAGTGTTGATGTATCCTTATAATTTTTAGGAAATGCCTTGAGTGTTTTAAACTTCCCTTTGAGAATGCATGCCTATTGAACCTACAATTTCCTTAGCTGAAAAGGCTTGAGTAATTGAAAATTTTGACTTCTTAGAATATTTTGAGAAATAAAGAGACCATTTTGGCCTGCAGGACTGAAATGGTCATCATGTTGTCCACAAAAACAAGTGACGGATTTTGGGAATAATAGTTGGCTCTAGATAGGGAACTTCCATCGATTGTATTTTGAAACAATTGAAGGGAGTAGAATCCAGACTCTCAGTACCTTCATCTATGCCATTGGGCTACAGAGTCATGCCATCCAAAAAGAGAAAGACACCAAAAACCAAATGAATAACACAAAATAAACAAAGACTATACATATGTAAAACTAGACTTATCTGATACTTCAAAGATTGAAGTGCTTCATATGTTACCCACTGTGAGGCAGTGAAACTGGCATTCCATATTGATACTTCAACAAGAAACTATTTTCACCATAGACCTGATGAATGGTAAATGGACCTCTCCACAAGGAATCCAATTTTCCATGCATTCTCTTTGGTTCTCTCCTCTTATCCCATAACAATACTTGATCTCTAATCTGAAAACCATGAATCATTGCTCTTTTGTCGAAGAGTTTCTTTACCAGACTTTGATATGCAGCAATACGATCCACCACCATAGTTTGTTGCTCATTTAGTTTAGTCAAGCACATGATTTTCTTGTCGATGGAACTTTCAAAATTTTAATCTTCTACTACCTTTGCCAACCTTAATGCTGGTAATTTTTGGGTGATTGGTATCTTTGCATTCAAACCATATAGAAGTTGAAATGGTGACATACCTATCGCCCTTTTGGGTGTAATCTTGTCTACCCATAAAGTGTCAAGCAATGCTTTATGTCAGGTTCTTTGATTGTTATCTATCAACTTTCTGATAATGGTCACGAGGTTCTTGTTTATTGATTCTGCTTGACCATTTCCTTGCAGGTAATAGTCAGAAGAGTAGGAGAGGATAATCCCATAATAGTAGCATAATTGGGTAACCCCATGAGAAGAAAAATAGGTTGTATTATCTATTAAAATCTTGGTTGGGACTCCAAACTGGGAAATAATATTTTCCTTGAGGAAATTACATACCACTTCTGAAGTAGCATGCTTGACTGGAATGGCTTCTACGTACTTGGTAAAATAGTCTATGGCTATGAGAACATAGTCATATATAGCACTCGAGGATGGGTTTATAGCACCAATGAAATCAATACCCCATTTCTAAAAAGTCTCTTCGATCACAACATTCTTGAGAGGTAATGCATCCAACTTGGGTTTCCCAACAAACTGTTGACACAGCTCACATTTACGCACCCAAGTGTATGAATCTCAAAATAGAGTAGGCCAATAGTACCTGGCTCATAGAATATTATGGGCAATCACAGGTGTAGAAAAGTGTCCTCCAAAGATAAATTGTGGAAAGACTCTAAAATTTTTCTCTGTTACACTTTATCCACGCAACGAAGAAATACCCCATCAAGGTTCCTCTTGTACAAACCGTTGTCCCACATGACAAAGTTAGTAGCTTTCAACTTAACAGTTCTCTTTTTATGAGACAGGTGGGTAGGACACTCACCATAGGTAAGGAAATGAGCAATATTGGAATAAAATAAATTAATAGTGGTGACAAAGAGGACTATAGGCATGTCTTCAACCTCTATTTCTTCATGCCATGCTTTCTCTAGTATGTTATCAGCAATCAATTGGCAGAGACCTCTTCCCTGCATAAGCTTTGTAGGTTTGATAACAAGATCAAACTCCTAGATTTTAGTAATCCAGTTGCCCCTTTTAGTTCCAAACTCATGTTGAGTTAGAATGGAATTTACTATTGTATCATGAACCAGAACAACAGTGTGTGATTTCAGGAGGTAAAAATGGAAGTATTTTATCGCCTTAACCACAGCATAAGCATGCTTCTCCATGTTTGAATATTTTAGATCATGAGCTTTGAGAGGACAACTCATGAAAGATATGGGGTATTCCACACCTTTGTTCTACTGAACCAAGATGGCTGAGAGCGTGTATTTAAAAGCATAGTTATTTATTATGAAGTTTTTGTTATAATCTGAACAAAACAGGATCAGGGCATGGGCTATAGCTTCCTTGATATCTTGAAATACTAACTTGCCTTCTTCAATCTAGTGGAAAGTAGCTTTATCCTTCATCATGTTAACAATGTGGTGAGTCTTCTCTACGAATTCAACAATGAACCTTCATAGAAAATTTACCTTTCCAAAGAAAGAATGGACTACAGTCTTACTAGCAGGAAGAGCAAGCTCTTGGATGGATTTGACTCTTTCTGGATCAATCTTTATGCCTTTTGGGATACAATGTAACTGAGAATTTTCCCTTCTGTAACCCCAAAAATTGATTTCTTAGGATTGAGAGAAATGTCATTTTGTCGACATCATTTCAACATTTATTGTAAATGATGCACATGATCAGGATGATGTTTGGAAAAGATAGTAATGTAATCAAGATATACCATAATGAACTTCCCCATTTCATTTTTGAAGGCAAGATCCATCTCTCTCTGGAAGGTGGTGCCAGTGTTGATCAAATCGAAAGGCATTTTTGTGATATGCAAAGGTGCCCCAAGGTGTAGTGAAAGCGGTCTTATATTGGTCTGCTTCACCAACTTCCACTTTATTATATCTTGAAAAGCCATCTGACATTGATAACATCTCTGAGCCAGTCACTGTTTGTAGCAGCTGATCCATGATGGGCAGCGGATAGTTGTATTTTAAAGAGGACTGATTTATATTCCTGAAATCAACATAGAGGCAAATTTATCCATTCTTTTTTCTCATAAGGACTATGTTTGAAATCCAGGTGGAATGATGGATTGGAGAAATTATCTTCTCATTTAGCATTTTTTAGATCTGAGAAAGAATAGTACTTGATATCCTTGGGTTGTACTACCTTTGTTTCTGGTCAACCTTGAGAGAAATTTTGTACCGAATTTCTTCAGGCCTGGGAGATTTAAGATCATCATAAGAGTACTCCAAAACATCAATGTAATGGTGAAACAGAGTAATGAATTTGAGTTTTTCATCAGGAGTGCAACAATTCTCGATGTTGACCATTTTGGAATTATCTTCTGTACTCAAATTTATTTATTCAAAATCTTTGGAGGAACTTGAATCCATTTATTTCTTCTTGATAAACCTATCATGCTTATCAAATAGATTTTCAAGAGAAACTAATCCTTTGGTAATTTTATTCCCTTTGAGCTGAAGGAACTCTTTACCAATTTTTAAATTCATTTTGGGAGCTGATTCCCGTGGTGGAGATTCACTGCCTTCAAAATAAAGCTTCTCAAAGCTATCTATCTGTTCTAAAAAAGTAATGATTTGGTTTTCACCATTAAACACCTACCAATGGTTATCATTATCAGGTACACTTGGTCTAAAGACTAACTTAATAGTGTACTTGTTCCCTTTAAATCTTGATGAGGAACCATGAGAGTCACAGAGACAGCCAAGGAATCTGCTCGATCATTGAATTTTTTGGGTACTACAGAAATATTGAAAGCGTCAAAACTTTCAAGGTAGTTCCACATCAGATTTTGATAATGTCACAATCTTTTATTCTTGGTTTGATACAGGTTCCTCACCTAACAAACCGTCAGTTCAGCATCTCCTCAGGCGTGAAGAACTTTGACACCTTTAGCTTGAGCATCTTTCAATCCAAGTAATAAAGATTCATACTCAGTGGTGTTGTTATTGTTGTTAAACTAAAACTTATATGAATAGGGGAAAATATCTCCTTAATGAGATACCAAAACAATTCTAGCTCTAGAATCGATAGAGGAATTGTTGCCATCAAATTCTATAATCCAGACATCATTAGAATCTGATCTTCTTTCAGATTTTTCTTCACTAGGGAGGGAAGATATTTTTTCATTTGAACTATGCTCTACCAATTCTTTTGATGTCTTGTCTAAATTTTTTGGATTGTCACCTAGTAAACTTTTGTCTGATAAAATAGAAACATCTTCAGTAGTCAGAAAGTAATTACTCATTCCTAAGGATTCAAACAAAATTTGAGCTTTAGGGGCTGATGTTTGGGTGAAAATGTATTTTGACTCCTTCTCAAGAAGTAGTCTTTGCATGATGACTTTGACCGGTATCCTTGCTTCAAATAGGTCCATGTTCAATTCTCCACAAACATCCTTGCAAAAATTTCATCCAAGCAAAATGCCATAGGATGTTGGAATGTCAGCCACCAAGACTGTCATTTTAATTCTTTTTTTTGGAAGGCCTCAAATGTGAATTGGGCATCTTTGATTTGACCCAAAAGTGGCACTTTCTTTTTTTCCATGGAGAAACGTCTCCCAAAATTTTTAATCAAAGTGTGACCAAGAGCATCTGCCACCTTGGCCGCCATCACATTGTCAGAGGTGCCAGAGTCTATTATGCAGTTATTGACCTTATAACCATTTATAAACAGGGAAACATAGAAAGGTCATGTCTTTTTAGGGAAAATAGGAGTAATAACAAGATTATTTTAGGTAGATGTGTTCTTTGGGAGATCATGAGTTACCTTTGAAATATCTTGTCCTCCAGGGACGGTTTTGTTCTTGATGCATTCAACTAGGCTATCCAACTGCTCAGGGTTGGCTTATAAGTATTTAAACTCAGACATTTGGATCTTGGTCTTCCTAGTATGATCAATTATGTTAAATAATTGAAATGAACTAGAAAAGAGGAGGAAAGTCCATTATTTTAGGTTTTGTTGGGGATGGTAATGGTCTGAGAAATTGAAGTAAAAGGTGCAAGGTTGTTTGAGGTACTTAATTTTTTATTGATCACTGGGTCCTATGATTGGAAAGGTAGTGAAGTCCCTCATTTAGCAATTGAAATTATTGGTTGAGATTCTTCCCCTATTTTTTCTTTATCAGCTTGTTGAGTTGAGTGGTTTTGGGACCTGGTAAATACAGCTTAGGATCCATCAAACACTTCTCTCTTACATCTAGCTTCATCCTGGTAATTTAGGAAACCAATGTTGGAGTCACCAGCTGATTATTCTTCACCCTCTACAAAGAGATCAATGTCATCTTCTTGGTCTAACTCAGGTTAGAAAGATAAATCATGTTCAGCTTCAAGATAACCAATTGCTGAGTTAGTTGGTGCTACTTCAATGGCAAGCTTCCCCTATGAGGGAGGAAGATGATTTGGTTGCCCTTGATTCCTGGTAGCATTTCCTTGATATGACTGGATGAGAGACATCCTCCTTGGTATATATTGATAAGGAGGGGTAGACATCCCTTGTGCCATTTTATTTTTCAGAGCTAGCAATTCATTTTCTAGCTTTTGCACCATAGGATCAGTGGTGCCTGTAGAGAAATTTTCAAAAAATGAAGAATATTTATTTCTATTAGAATCTCTTCTTATCTTTCCTGCCAAGATAATATTATCTTCAACTTCAGTGGCCAAAATCTAAACTACAGCAAGATCTATGTGGTCAGCCTGCCTCAATAAGAAACTCACTTTAGGAAGCTGAGAATTGATGAAGAAGCATTTAAGATTTTCTGGTGTCGACTGAGCAATTATAGGAATCCTGTTTCTCAGATTGTCAAATTTAGCAATGAAGTCTCACATGGGTTCATGAGGCTCCTTCTTCATTTGCGTAAGCTAGGCTAATAGGGTGTGTGCATCTTTTGTGACTTTGAACCTAGCCTCAATCTTGGCCTTGAGAGTGTTCCAGTTGGTTACAGTCTGAGCTTGTAGATGATAAAACTATTCTATGGCATCACCTTGCAAAGTTTCCATAAATAGCCTAACTGCTATATCTTCAAATTCAATGCCTATCACACCACAGGTTATGCAGAAGGCTGCAATATGCTTATCAAGATGAACTCTCCCATCACCATATAACTTGAAAAAATTCTTTCTTAAACTACAATGTAGTTCATGTAAAGGTGGGGTTAGATTCAGAGTGCCAAAAGTGTTACCCCAAGGGCCTTGGGTTGCCATGATATGATGATTGAAGGGAGGGATAACAAACCTTTGTGGAGTATGTATAGACAAAGCTCTACTATTAGAGGAAAGGGAAGCTTTGCCTGGTATTGGGGACCTGACGTTGGTGGGAGGAAAACTTCTGGTTCACTGAAGGTGAGATTGTGGAGGAGAAAGGTCAAAATTATTTTTCTACACAAACTCGAATACAGGGTCAACAATACCTTTGGCTCTCTGGCTTCGCGTATACCATGTATCTACCAGAGTGTGAAATGGAAATGCAAAAGAATTAAAACTATTTCAATTTGAAGCTTGAGGCTTCAAATTGCGCATTCTTCCCCAATGGAGTCACCAAAAAATTGTTGGGTGAACATTTTATCATCAATTAACTGATGACAAAATGGGTATATCAATCATAGTACAATAAGATTTATATGTAAAAATGGGTGTGGTGACCACAGCTATAATGAGATAAATCTCTCCTCTCAGTAAGGGGAGGTTCCTTATAAACTATAATATGCTAATATAAATTGAAAATAGACTCAGTGGTGAAATCATACCATCCATCTCTCTTTTTTTAGAGATGATATTCACAAAACAAAGGATAATTCTATCATAATTACTGAAGGCATTTCTCTTCTTTCAAAAATGATATTTAGCAAACAATAGAAATTCTTCCTGTGTAGTAACTAGATCCACAAGAAACCCATGAAAGTACAAAGTCTTTCATTGTTTCTCCTACTAATTTAGAATAAAGTAACATATTAGAATGAAGTGAGGCACAAAGTCTCCATTGAAAACTACAATAGAGTAAAAGATTATGAAGGATAAGGGGAGCTCAAAGTCTCTCCAGTATCCTTTACACTAAAACACAAAACACAGAGATTAAAGACAATTATGGTAGCACAAATTCTCCCACTGTCGACTTCAAGGCATCTTCCAAATTATTTCCACTTGTTCTGCATATTTTATTAAATAGACAAGACTGTATTTAAGAAAAAAACATAAGAATGATTTCTTAGATAACACAAGTTATTTCAACACAAAGTCTGAAAGGTCACTTGCTTTCTCATTTACTTGATAAAATATGATTAACAGTCTGATCTCAAAGTCTCATGAATGCCTTTCAATTTGGGTAGAGTTTCACTTATAATAAAAGAGAGATCTCCTTAATTCAAAATGAGAGATTACAATATATAACATCCAAAGAAAGACTTGAGCGCTTGTTTTCATGAAATGACCCATGTTGTATTGAATGCATTGGAAATTATGTGAAGGGGCCATGATGGAATAGGTTATCGGCCTTAACATTGGCATTCTAAATCATCTCAAATGTCTCCTCTAAAGCATGGGTTGCCTAGTCTTCTTTATGATGCTTACACGGCTGTCTATTCACCTTTACTCAATGAAGAAAAATAGGCTGCACCATTGAATGTTTAGACTTTCAGAGGTCCACCTGGTGGACTGCTCCACCTTTTGGAATAACTCTTCTACATATATTTATAGATTCTTTGTATCATTGTTTCTTTCATTGCTACATTTTGTCTCTTCCTGGTGATCTGAGCTCTTAAAGCTATCTTCTCACTTTCTGCTAGCTCCTTTGGCTCCTTTTTCATCAAATCACTGAGTTTGTCTTTAGTTCTGCATTATTTGAAACTCAAAAGTTATTCCATTACCCTAAAATTTATGTCTACGGGGATGTCACCGGTCTCTTGAACCACTTTGAACCTTGAACCCTTTGAACTTTTAAGATTTTGATGGTTCAAGGTTAAATGGTTCAAAGTTCAATGGTTCGACAATTTGGTGGTTCAATGTTTTGTATAGAGTCGTGTTCATTTAGTCTTCTTTATGAGTTTAAGATGTGATTAAACTAATTGTTTGAACCATTCGGTTGAACCATTTGGTTGATCTTTTTTTTGGAATCCCTTTGAATCTTTTTTGTTTGAACCATTCGGTTGAACCATTTGGTTGAACCATTCTGTTGAACCATTGAACCCTTTGAACACATTGAATATTTGAACTCATTGAACCTTTGAGAAGTGGATTTCAATGGTTCAATAGTTCAATGGTTTAATGATTCATTCCAATTCTATGAATCGTTGAGCCTTTTGATTGAACCTCAGTGTTGAACTATCCTTATAATTTTTAGGAAATGCCTTGACTGTTTTGAACTTCCCTTTGAGGAAGCCAACCTATTGAACCTACAATTTCCTTAGCTAAAAAGGCTTGAGTAATTGAAAAACCTGAATGCTCAGAACATTTTGAGAAAGAAAGAGTCCATTTTGGCCTGTAGCACTGAAAT
>JARHVA010008001.1:275000-322500 GCA_037957365.1 Torreya grandis | reverse complement strand
ATGGTTCATATGATCACTTGTTAGAGGAGCTCAATTATTGATGATCATTTCTGCATTGCATATTTCCCATGATTCCTCAAGCTTAAAATTTAAAAGAAATGGGTTGCTACATCACAATCATTGTTTTTTGGGTTTCAACTTAAAACATAATGTGAGTATCCTTTAGAAGTGAAACACATGCAATAAATGAGGATCACTCTCAAATTAAAACATCGGAAAAGGTTTATGTTTTATTAGTCTTTTATTTTGCATTGAAAATTTTTATTTGATATTCTTTTCCCTTATACAGTTTGTAACTATAGCTAAATTAGACGACAGGTAATAATAGATTCAAAATATTATGATTCTCATACCCTTCCATCACTTTACAGTTAGTGTATAAGAAGGGTTCCATTTACCATTAATTTTTTATCCAAAATAGAACCTTAATGTGATATATATATATATATATATATATATATATATATATATATATATATATATATTAAAAATAAGTAATTATACATCGAATTTTTTCTAGTTTATAATATATTCACTTTTTTTTAATAGTTATTTTAGGTTTCAACTAGACATTCATACAAGCAATCTTTTTATCTAATCTTGAAAATTCCTTAATAAAATTCATCCATGATATCCTCTACTCACAATTTTTTTCACATCATGGAGGTAGAAGGTGTCATCAACAATGAGATCATCTAAACAACTCTCCTTCCATTTATACAAGAAAGATCATCTCAACAAGGCTAAAAATTGAAGCTCTTCTTCTTTCATAAGGGGATATATGATCATAATAACTAATATGTGGCATTATTACTTTGTTTATGTATTTTTTACTTACCTAACCAAATGTTAATGTGAAAAATATTTTTCTCTTTCTAAATGTAATGTGAAGTTCAACAAATGTAATCTAAAGTTCATATTGGAAATGTAAAGGTCCATATATCTAATGAAAAGTATAGGAGAGAGAGACTTTAGACTTATTTATTTTACCTTCCATAAAGATTAAATTTATAACAAGACAAAGTCTAAAACTTAAATTTATTTACTATAGATGCATCCTTTTTCAGTACTATTTTTCTCATTTTGTAGAAATAAATTGTTCATACAAGCCAAAATTTTATCAAGGTTCTACACAATATGTCTTATAATAAAATTCATTGTGTGAGGTTTTGTGTTAGACCGTTTTGGTTCATATTTGAAGAACAATCCAAATGTTTGGGAGGATTTAAAGTGGTATAATTAATTTTGATATGACATAGCCAAGTAAGTCTTTAAAGATAATATACAATGAAAATTAAATTATTTAGAGAGTTTATGTGGTTATGAAATTTAACTTTTTTAATCTATTCATTTTATCCATTGCTTTTTAGTTATTAATTATTAAATTTTATAATTATTTGTAGACTTACTTTTCCTAAAGACAATAGATGAGAAACCCCAATGCATCCACCCTCTCCAACTACCTTACAAATATATAGATAATATAATTTCATTTTTTATTTTAGTTGTCTGTATGTTAGTATGGATAAGTTTGAAATTAGGATTGAGATTTTTTTTTTAAAAATTAAAATCAAAGTTGGATTTATTTTGTTTAATTTTCATGAATTCATAATTACGTAAGAATGGATATTTATTGTCTTTCAAGTCAAAAGCAGAAATAGAAGAGGAAACCGAAGGTATGTTGAAACAATTTTTTATATATTTCTATTAGTCTCATTCGTAATAAAATACATTTTTTATAATATGTTTTTTTAATTTCAACAACCTTTTAATAATATAATTAGTGAATGTCATGAACTAAATGAAAAAATCCATAACTAAATTTTAAGTGATTGATGACAAGATACAAATCTATAAACTATAGATTATTGAATAATTTTTTTTTTGGTATTCATCATCTAAAAATATGAGGTTGATAAATTTTATTTAAATGTCAACATCATCTTGAAAATCTAGTTGAACATAAGAGAAACTAAATAAAATGATGTTGAAAATAAAGAGATCGAGCGACAAGGAAAAATCCATAAAATTTAATTTTTACCTTCTTAATATTGTTGTTTAAAATCCATTCCCAATTTATGAAAATTTGATGAGGTGTAAGGAAGTGATTAAATACACCAAGGAATATATTATAATCCAAGACATGGTGCAAGACAAATTATCCTTTTGTTAGAAAATGTAATTATTGCCATGGAAATGGTAAAAGGTTTTTGTCAAAGAAATAAACTTGGCTTGAATCAAGTGGATGAACATAAGCTTCCTCCCATATTTTGGAGAAAAATTGTATCAAAAAATATAAGTTATATTAGAGGTAATAAAATATTCATCTTAAAGGGAAATCAATGTTGACTTATAGATTCTACATTTATTGTTTGTAATTGAAAGTATGACATCCAAATATATCTATGGGTGCCTACTTTAGATATGGATTTTAATAGTTTGCAGTGTTATAGTGACTCATAATCCCTAGGTCGAGGCTATTAAATCTATGAAAACTTCTAAGAGCCTTACTAGTAAAAAATCAAAATAAACTAATGAAGAGCATCATCTGAGGATAAGAACCTAAAAAGTACCAAGTTTTCAATCAAGAAACACAAAATAAAATAGATTACACCATGGAAAAGAGGCAAAAAGGTATAACACATCATTGCACTAATAAAATTGTATCCATGTCTTTGCACATATCTCTTTTTATTTGGCTCGACCCATTTCAAGAGACCCTAAAAAGACCAATATTAGCAAACTATATATTCCTTGCCTACCCAAAAAATTCATTATGGATATTTTAGGGTCAAAATTCCTATATTATTATGTTTTGCATCATTATAGCCTCTGTAAATGGCTCCATGATATGGAAATATGCATATGAGTATGGACTAAATATTGAAGCGGTTTTTTCAGAATAAACTTTAACCTTTTATTGACCATGCCATTTCCTGTGCCATAGAAAATAACATCATTAGAGGCTAGAACATTTGTGATTTTTTTATGCACTGGTCAACGAGTAAATTTATGTATATTTTGTCTTAACCATATATGATATACCTGTTTAAAGCCTTAGAAACAAAGCATGGATTGATTAGAGTTATTTTTTATATGCATGCATATTATGTGTTAAGTTAAACACTATAATAAATTTTAGTTGGAGATGCATTGCATTTCAAGTAAATAAAATATTTAGTTAGACCCATTGCTTTCATATAAATAATGTTGAAACCATTACAAGGAGTTTTACATCTTGTCTTCATACCTTTAGCATATGAATAAAACAAATAATGTCTTAATACTTTGCTTCCATGTAAAATGTTCATATTTGTATTGAGGCTTATTTATATACATTGTATCTTTCATACCAATCTCTAAAACAAACTATTGTATAGACAGTCATATTTCCCAACCAAGTTCTTGTACATCATTGGATTTATTTAGTATGGCCTCTTTCCACATGAATCTCCTATAAACAATATAGAAAATAGTTAAACACTATTAATGGTCCACAAGAAAAATATCTAGTCCATGGGCTGATGAGTAATACACACGATAGAAATCATCATTATCTAGGATCAAGAAAGCTTGTGACACTCCAGAAAAGCTTGAGTAGAAATATGATTTTATAAAATTAAAAAATTCTCAAGGAAACTATTAGCCAAGTCTCAGATCAGAGATAAGATTCCCTAAGATCAATATATTTATTTACCTATGCTCTTAAAGTGAAATAAATATATACTAAAAGGCAATTATAAGGTTTGTACATATCTCCAAAAGTGTAGAATAAAGTCAGAGGGAAATGTGTATGGAAACAACGTGTATGTAGAGGAAATCAAATGGAAATCCTATCACATTTCTCTAAAACTCAAGTTGCAGAGGCAATTTTCATATGACATTCAAAAATATCAATGTGTGAATAGAGAAATGAAAAGTTTCTAGTCTAGTAAGACAATTAATCTTAGAAATTATCTCAAAATGTCCAGCACCAAATTCATAAGTATATATAATAATGGTCCAGTAAGTTTGAACCTGTCCAATTTTCAAGAAGATTTGAGACATACCTAATTGTAGTGTGAAAGAATTTTAGGCAGAATTTATCCCTATCTAATGTGGTTAGTGGCACAAGTAGTACAACAGGTGGCATTACAAGTAATGAGTCGCTATTTAGTTTTTATCCTCCTATCCATCCCAGTGCCACACATAGGTAAGCTATGTTGTTAAAGCCCTCCATAATGCCATATTCTACCAACTAATATTTTTATAAATTTGTTTCATGCATATGGATTTCAAAAAAATTAATTTTCTTTAGTCCATCAAACTTAATAACCATTCAAATTAAAATGGAAAAAAATAATTAAATATTCATGGACATTGCAAAATCATGATTTTTACATCCAATAATCAAATTCTCATTGGCTAGTATGATTTCGTTGAAAAAATTAAAATCCACTAGAAAAAAAAATATATTACATAATGGTAAAAGCATTTTATCAAGAAATCAACTTAGCTTGAATCACGTGGATGAACATAAGATTCCTCTCATATTTTAGACAAAAATTGTAGCAGAAAACTTAAGTTCTTTAAGAGATAATAAGATATCCATCTCAAAGGACAACAAGAGCTAAGTTGAAGCTTCAGTACCTATCAAATGAAATTAAAAGTATGACATCCAAATAGATCTATGGGTACCCACTCTAAATATGTATTTTCATGGTTTGCAATGTTCGAGTGACTCGTAATCCCTGGGTCAAGGGTAGTAAATCTATGAAATTTTCTCATAGTTTCACTAGTATAAAATCAAAATAAACTAAACAATAATTTTTTCTCATTTAAAATAAAAATAAAATTCAAGAATATCATCTAGGGATAAACCCCCAAAAACTACCAAATTCTCAATCAATAAACCCAAAATAAAATAGATTAGTCCATAGAAAAGATGCAAAAAAGTATAACATATCATTACACTAATAAAACCATATCCATGCCTCTATGAATAACTCTTCTTATTTGGCTCCACCCATTTCATGAAACCATAAAAATACCAGCATTAGAAAACTATATATTCCCTGCCTATCAAAAAATGTATTATGGATATTTTAGGGTCAGTATTCCTATGCTATTCAGTTATACATCATTGTAGCATATGTAAATAGCTCCACAATATGGAAATATGCATATGAGTGCAAACTAAACATTTAAGCAATTTTTTAAAAATAAAATTTAAACTATCATTAACAATGCCAATGCCTATGCCTCAGAAAATAACATCATTTAAGGCTAGAATATTTATGATTTTGCTATCCGCTGATCAATGCGTAATTTTATGTATCTTTTCTCTTAGCCATATATGATATACCTAGTTAAAGCCTTAGAAACAAAGCATGGAATGATAAGAGTTATTGTTTATATGCATGCATATTATGTGTTAAGTTAAACATTGTCCTAAACGTTAGTTTGAGATGAATTACATTTCAAGTAAATAAAAATTTTAGTTAGACCCATTGCTTGCATATCAGATCATGTTGAAACCATTTTAAGGAGTGTTACATCCTGTCTCCATACCTTTACGATATGAATAAAACAAATAATGTCTTAATACTTTGATTCCATGTCAAATTTTAATATTTGTATTGAGGCTTATTTATATACATTATATCTTTGACACCAATCTCTAAACTGGACTATTTCATAGGCCATTGTATTTCCAAACTAGGGTCTTGTACATTGTTGGATTTATTTGGTCAGGCCGCTTTCAAAATCTATCTCCTAAAAATTCTATAAAAACAGGTTAAACACTTTTAAAAGTCCACAGGGATCATAACTAGCCCATGGGTTTATAAATAATATACATGATAGAAATCATCATTGTCTTGGATCAAGAACAACTGTAACACTATAAAAAAAATTTAGAAAAACTTTGTTTTTATAAATAAAAAAATTCCCAAAGAAACTATTAAAATAAAATTGCCAAGTATCAAATCAAAGATCTAAGATGTCCTAAGATATTATATTTGTTTACCTGTGCTCTTACATTGACATAAATATATACTAAACACCACTTCTCAATTTTGTACATATCTTCAGAAGTGTATAATAAAGTTAGAGAGCGTTGTGTATGGCAACAACATGTAGTGTAGAGGAAATCAGATGGAAACCATATCACATTTCTTTAAAATTTAAGTTGCAGAGGAAAGTTTCAGATGACATTCCAAAATAACATGTGAAAGAGAAATAAAAAGGTACCATTCTAGGAAGACAAGTAATCTCAAAAATTATCTCAAAATGTCCAACACCAAAGACATAACTATATATAATAGTGCTCGAGTAAGTTTGAACCTATCAAATTTTCAGGAAGATCTGAGACATACTTAATTGTAGTGTGAAAGACTTTCATCTAGAATTTAGCCCTATCTGATGTGGTTTATGGCACAAGCCGTATAATAGGTGATGTTACAGGGAATGAATCATTGTTTATTTTCTAGCTCCCATGTCTATCACAATGTCATATATAGGTAAACTTTGTTTCATGCATGTGACTTTCAAAAAATTCAATTGGTTGTAGTGCATCTAACTTAACCATTTAACTTTAACTAAATAAAATAATTAAATATTCATAAACATTGAACATCATGAATTTTACATGCAGCAAGTAATCTTCATTAGTTGAGATCCATTGAAAGAATTAAAATACTCCATCAAAACAACAGTACAAGCCTAAAAACAAGTATTAAAAATCTGAGTACATTGAATATCACCCTATCCCATACAATATAAATCAATAAAGATAAAATTTCAATAGGATACATTGGCTCTTGTGGATACGAGTGGATAATTTCAATGACACTAGTCTCCTTAATGACGTAGGGAAATAATAAGTAAATAGAGTGATCAATGCCTTTAGTTTTCTTGAAAATAAAGAGAGAAGGTTGTGGAAGTATTTATAGGGGGTTCCTTGAGGTATACATAAATTTTGTTCTCTTTTTTCCTTTTTTTTAAAAGGGTTTGAACGTGCTATATAAATTGCATTACTTATATGAAGTGCTTTTAATAATATGTAAATTTTGGTTAATTAAGATGTTTTTGAAAAATAATATGTTGATGTTTAAGTTGGTGTAGGTGTTGTTGATGATGATATTAATGTTGATGTTATTGATGATGATATTTATGTTGATGTTATTGATGATGATTTTGGTGTTCATGATAGTGTTTATTTTTTTGTTAGTGTTTGAATTGATGTTGGCTATATTGTTATCCCATGTTTTTTCACAATTAAAATGTTATCCATATATTTTCAGAAAATATTTTTATTTGAATAAAAAAAATTCATAATTATAAATTTTTCCCATATACAAAAATATAATATGAATTAATTATAAAGTTTTGATTCTATCCATAACTCTATCAATCATTGCATGTTTCTTTTATGTTTACATGGCTCAATAAATATTCTCAAATTTTCCATGATGCCGATTCTTGTACTTGACAGCTGAGTTTGAATTAATGTTTTCTTAACTTCTACATTTATAAAAAAAATATGAAACATTTTTAATATTTAATCAATGATGTGAAATCCTTGTTCTTTCCCTTAAACTCTTCTTATCAAACATTTTAATGAAGTTTTTCCCTGAGCATTCTCCATCTTAAAATAAAGGGTCTTTAAATTTGAATGCTCCCGTAATTTTATTTAAAATAGTGGGGCGTAAACTGATTAATAAAATAAAAATATTTTAGCTTTAAAAACTAATTGTTTTACCTCCATAGATAATTTGAAGCTTTAAGTATAGTGAAGCATGAGGTGAAAAATAGTTAACATATTATTTTCTACTTTTGATTAATATTAACTATAAAAAAACAATCTAATGGATCATAATTATAGTAAACACTTTATTTCAAAGATCTCGATTAGATTAGGAGCGGGATAATAAATTTTGATAGTTTTATGAGGATTATCTTCTATAGTCCAAAATTCAAGGTTATGGTTTAGTTTTAATCAAAATATTTAGTTTTAATCATAATATTTAGTTTAAATCATAATAGTTTTGTCATGTATAATTATTTTATATTTTAATATATATTAATGAAATATAATTATGAATGTAATTGGTAGAGTTATATTTTATAATGCAATTTATTATATTTGGGAAGCATTAAGGAGATTAATAATCTTATCTTTGTTAATCAATAGTTTGATTTTTATATTTTTTTGACATTAGGAATAGACTAGAAATAGGTATGTATTGTATCTATGCGCATAGGTTCAATACTATTCGTTAAGGGCATGAAATTTGATGTTAGTGATTTGGGTTGATGTTAAAATCATAGGAAAGTTTGTATCTCTATAACAATACAATGTGATGTTCTTGTTTGGAAGTATCGATTTGTGATTTGTTACCTTTGACTGCATGCATAATTATAGAAACTAGTTTCTTTATCTTTAATCCATATTTTTAATTATCTTTGTGAATGTCACAACAAATTACTTACATTTTAAGTCTTGTACATGATTTTTTAATTATATTGTGATATACATAGTGTGATAATAACAATTTCTATGAATGTGTGTTAAAATACCATTAAAAGCAATGTATGATGTCATGTACCTTTAGTTTTGTCACTTTTTTCATAATCCTCTAACTTTATTATAATAAAATTTTGACAGAAAAATTTGATATCCTTGATGATACCTTAATAAAATTACAAATTAGTTATATAAATTAGTAGTAAATGCATAAATTTGAAACCCTAATAAAATAGAAGGAAACCTAGAGAATCTTAGAGTTTATTTTTCCCAATATAGTTAATCCAAAACTTAGAAGTTTTGATTGACAGATGTTTCAAGAACATAAAAATAACATAGTAATAATGATTTCTCTTTGAAGAGATGTTTTATTACTCAAGTTTTCAATACAACCATATGCTTATCTCTGGGAAGAGATGTCTGATTTCTATTTTGGGTTACATATTCATTTATACACATTTTGAAGGTAGGAGGAGGATTTGGAAGGTCACCAATATTGAGAGAAATTAAGTGGTTTGACTTCCACAATTTACAACAATACAGAATTCGAGTAATTATTATTTTTAGAAACTTACTATTTTTATACTGCACTACTAAAATTAAAATTTGGTGCACTTTCGTTGGGTTTTTGGGGGTGAAAAATAACTAAGCAAAGCTCTGTGCCATCTCTTCATTTTTCTTATTTTTAGCTTTCCAATGATTCAAATAGGGAGTCAATCAAAGCTATGGTTTAAAAAGTATGGCTTCTAGAAGTTCCATCATCAATTGGGGTAGAATCATCACCCGAATTGTCACATAAATTGTTGCCCGAATCATTCCTACCACCTTGAGATGCAATAGACCCCATTGCATCAATATTCCTCATCAGGTGTGGTAGTTGTGTCCTAATTTGATTCTCTATGATCCACTCACTTTGGTGGCTAAGCTGGCCCCTTTTGACTACTCAATAAAGTGAAATAGAGCATCATTTTGTTATCTTCATCTAGGTGTCCACAATATGATCCTCCTCCACTGGAGCAAAACTATGTGGATCAAGCTCATCAATGTCTAGTTATTTTTTTGCGACTGAAGTGTCAAATAGAGCTGTATGATATGGTTTGAGGAGCTCCACATTGAATATTGGATGTAGACCAAGGTAGGCTGGTAGGTTTAACTCAAAATTATATTCTCCAACTTTTCTAGTGATGGTGTAGGGACCATATCGTAGAGGCTAAATTTTTCTGTGTGGGCCTGAAAGTCATTCCTTTTAAAGACACAACAAAACTTTGTCACCCACAACAAAATGGTGTGTAATCTTATGCTTGTCACGACATTGCTTATACTTATTATTCATCTTCTCCAACATGTCATGAACCTGCTGCTAGATGTGTTGCAATTGTTTAATGAACTTTGCTATTTTTTCTACCTCATATTTCCCATGAGGTGTGTATTCCATGGTGGATAATGGAATGACTATATCAATTGATTCCATGGGTTGGAACCTAAAGCATACTTGGAATGGATTGTGATTGGTCAAGTTGTGCAGGACCTGATTGTATCTATGTTGTATGAAAAGAAGACCCTCATCACATGTGCATGGATGTTTGAAATGATACATCTGAATCATGTGAAGAATCAAGTAGTTAAACACTTATGTCTAACCATTAGTCTGTGGATGGAAGGATGTGGACTTCATCAACTTGGTATCTATCATCTTCCATAGAGTGGACCAAAAGATGTCTAGGAACCTACTATCTTTATCTGAGATAATGGACTTGGGAAGACCAAAATGGAGCCATACATGACTAAAATATAGTTGAGCAGTTTCTTCAGCAGATATATTTTTGTTACAAACAATCATGATAGCCATTTTTGAAAAATGATCAACTACAATAAAAATACAGTCCTTGACATGTTTTGAAGTGGGTAAACTTGAGAGAAAATCCATTGAGATAGATTCGCAAGGCCTGGTTAGTTTTGGAAATGGCATGAATAATCTTTCATTCTTATTTGTTGGCTTGGTTATTGCATATGGGGTGAAAGATTTAAGGTACCTTTCACATCCTTTTGCATATTTGGCTAGTAGAATTGTTTTTCAAGAACTATCAATGTCTTCGCTATACCAAAGTGTCTAGATATCCTACTGAAATGTGCTTCCCATTTAATATTTTATTGATCTACAGCTAGAACACAAATGTGCCCCATGTGATAGAGGACATCATCTTTAAAATAGAAAGCATAAACATGTTTACTTTATTGAACACTTTATATGTATCAGCAAATGTAGGATTTGCTTCATACAGAGCACCCCAAGTGGTAGTCTTGTGTCTACACAAGTCAAACCTATTGTGACTACAACAATTGGTGGGTGGATGACTGTGTCTTTCCCCAAGATGCAGTGTTTGCATTGTTTACAAGCTTACATAATGACATAGATCTCTTTGTCATATGTCAGTGGTTTCCTAATTGTATCATTAAAAGTTTCATTGTGATATGTAATAGGATGGCCATGTTGCATGATGAAAGCTCCCACGGCATATTTAGATGCATTTGTCATCAAATCCAAAAGTTGATGCAAATCTAGTAAGGCAAGAACAAGTGTTGAGCAAAGTTTATTCTTCAAATTCTCAAATGACCTTTATTATATTTCTCCCCACTAAAATGTAGCTTTATCTCCTCCTTTAGTCACTTTGGTTAGTGGTCAAGCAACATGTGAGAATCCAAGAACAAGCCTAAGATATAAAATAGCAAGACCCAAGAACTGTGAAGTTCTATTGGAGTCCTTTATCTAGGCCATTCTTGAATAACTTGAATCTTCTTTGGATTGACTTAGACCCCTTCCTCACTCACAACGTACCCTAGGTATTGAATTGTTTTCATCCTGAATGTGAATTTGTTGATATTTCCATACAAATTGTGCTCTTGAAGAGTTTGAAGTAACTTACAAACATGTTGCAGATGTTCCTCTCATGTTCTACTATAGATAAGTATGCAATCCAGGTAGACAACTATGAATGAGTTAGGGAAGGGTCACAAGATATCATTGATCGTCCTCATGAAGGTTGCAGGTGCATTAGTCAATCCAAAAGGCATTACCAACCATTTGAAGAGCCCCTCCTTAGATTTGAATGTAATCCTTCAGAAATTGGTGGGATTGATGGGAATTTGGTGATAGCTAGATTTGGGAACAATTTTTGTGAAGAACTTCACACCATGGAGTTGGTCCAACATGTCATCAATCCTAAGGAGGGGGTATGATATCTTCACAATGATTTTATTCAAGGCTCAATAGTCAATTAAAATCCTCCATGTTCTATATTTCTTTACTGCTAGGATAATCAAGCTACCATAAGGTGAAGAACTTGCCCTGATGTGACCCTTTTGAATCAATTTCTAAATCTACCTTTTTATCTCATCATTCTTCAAAATTGATCTGTGATATATAGGACTATTAGGCACAGGTGATCCTGGGATCAAATTGATAGAATGTTTTACCTGACAGTGAAGTGGAGCTCTTGTGGGTGATTTAAGTAAGTCATCATATTCTTATATGATTTGTCCCATCTACTTTTGTTGTTGTGTTGATTGTGTAGTTAGGACTGCAACATTAGCCTTCTTGGATTTTTGTGGTGTGACCACCATGAAAACACATTGCTTTGTCTTATCCACCAATCTCTTACATTGATGGACACTAATTAGGGAGACAGATGTACGAAGTGGTACCTCTAGTACCCTATATTGCCACATTCCAGGAGTTAGGGTGATTCTTTAGGTTCATGATTCATAGATGCCATGTTGATCATACATGAATGGCTAACCAAGGAGTACATCAAAAACATCTAGATTGACCACATCACACAAGAATTACTCTTGGAAAAGTTTTATTGCATACGAAAGAAGACACTAATGAGTGACACAAAGGTCTCTCCTTAGGCTCAACCATCTAATACTGGGTTGAGGATTCAAGTATAGATATAGACTTTTCACAACTCTAGTAGAGATTAAATTATTTTGACTTCCACTATGAAGAATGAAATGCAGAGACTTACCTTTTACATATAACTTAGATTGAAACAAGCTTTCCTTGTCATCTGGCCTTTCTTCACGAGTCTATGATGAAATAATGATGTTATCAAGCTCAACATCTATAATGTATTCTTCATCCTCTTAGAATGTAGGTTGTGTATGAGACAAAGTGGTAGATGTCGAGTATTGTGACTCAGAAAGTAGTGACTTGATATCTTAACATTATTCTTTGGAATGAGTTCCAGTTTTGTGGTAATCACACCATTTTCCAATCTTCCACTTCTAGACTTTCTTATCTTGGTACTCTTTTTGCTTCCAATTTTGGCCTTGTGTTTGACCTTCCTTGTCACTTTTCTATTTCAAAGGTTGATTCTTCATATTCTTTCTTCCATGCTTCTGCTCAATCTTCACAATGAACTTGTATGTCTCACCGAGGGTTTCTAAATTGAAGAGTTCCATTTCCCCCCATATGTACCATTGTAGTCCACCATGATATTTGAGAGTCTTATGTTTCTCACTTTTTTGGATGCCTAATCTCGTAAACAGAGAATGTAAAATGTCAGTGTAATCTTGAATATATTGGTCGTTATCTTGGTGAAATTGTTGCCACTATATGTACAGATCATCATATGCTCTAATGGGATAGTATTATTCCTTTACCACTTCCATGAAATCATCGTAGGTAGGTTCCACTGCAAGGCTAATGTCATCTATACTAAACCTTCTTTTGTACACTTCCCACCAATTTTTCATGGATAATAATTATTTTAAAAGAGCAAAAGTGATCTTTTCTCTATCAGTGAATCTATTTACAGAAAAGTAGGAATACAATTGATCCAACCAATTTTCTACTACTTCAGCATTGATTTTGCCTTCAAATTTAGGGATATCAAAATTCACCTAAACCTTGAAGGGTGTTGGGGCAATAAAAGGATGCTCCATGGATGAGGAGCCAAAATTTTCCAGCAAGATTTGTCTGCACTTGTTTCTATTGGAGGGATTCATTCACCATTTCCTAAAAGGGATTAGACGTCTCTGTGTCATCTATAATTTTAAGTCATTTGAAGTGAATAGGTGGATAGTTTAGAAGCTCTGTTGTTTTCCACCCAAGCTTCTTTTAGCTTGACCTCATCCTCAAAATCATACACTCTCAAGACAATCTATTTTAATACCATTAATCCAAAACTCAGAAGTTTTGATTGATAGATATTTTTAAAAAACAAAAATAACACAGTAACAATGATTTCTATGAGAAGAGATGTTTTATTTCTCAAGATTGTAATACAACCATATGCTTAACTATGTGAAGAGATGTTTGATTTCTATTTCAGGTTACATATTCATTTATACACATTTTAAAGGTAGGAGGAGGATGTGTAAGGTCACCAATCTTGAGGGATATTAATTATATTGACTTCCATGATTTACAACAATACAGAATTTGAGGAATTACTATTTTTAGAAATTTACTATTTTTAGACTACACTACTAAAATTAACATCTGGGGTACTTCTTTTTTGTTTTTGGGGGTCAATAACCACTGATCGGAGATCCATGCCATCACACCACGTTCTTCCCATTCTTATATTTCCAATGGTTTAAATGGTGATTCCATCAGTGTTATCATGCAAAAGTTATGGTTCCCAAAATTTATATCATCAATTGAGGTAGAACTGTCACCTAAATTATCACCTGAATTATTGCCTAGATCAATAGTGGAGTGGGTTCATAATTTTCTTGGCCAATTTATAGATTAATGAAATCCTAATAGGATGAATTTTGGAACATAAATCTCTATTGAGAAGGTGGGTGAATCAATAGATTGATTTATGATTAGTCCTTTAATACTTTTAATGCAAATTAGAAGGTATATGCAGACATCATCCACATAAATAGATATAACACTCAATCTACGTTGAAAACCCAATATGGAAAAAACCACAATGAGAATAGTTATTAGAATGTAATGTTTTAATTTAGCTTCACAATCAAAACCTCACTAGTTACAATGTTTAAGGGCACCAATCCTAAGGAGACACGAATCCCCTAATTTAAGAGCACCTAATATAAGGAATCACCTACTCCTTAACTGAGCACCAAATAAGCTTTTCTAATGGAACCTACCAGTCAGATCTATTATGGAGCTATAAATCTAGATTACAAAATTTATTCAAAAGTGAATCCAGTTTTATGTTACATACCTATTTTGTAACTACCCATACTCTAATCTGCATCTCTCTTCCTCTTTGCCTCTCTCCCTATAAATTCACCTCTTCATCCCACTTAGTGTATATGTTATATTATATATATGTATTGGATCTAGGTCTCACTTCTTCTCTATGTTCACTTTGGTTATTAACACATCATGCTTTATTTTTGGAACTCAGTTCATATTTGTTTAACAACAAGTTTCTTGCTTCTTGAATTCATGCACCAACACCATAATTCCTGGTATTTTACTATTTTTATCATATATTAGGCTCAAAATTTTATAAACATGCCATTTTACACAATTTTGATTGATCATAGTGATTTATATCATTGTCTGTGTCATATAATGCATCTTTCTTGGATGTTCCATTGCTTGATGGTTGAGATGAACAAAACTTTATATACTGGCCATTCATCTTAAGTTTGGCACTGTGATCCAATGATTCTCGTTCAGTTAACCCAAATTTTAAATGCAACCATTAGATCAAGCTTAGCCTTTCTGTCAGATCCTTGCAAGCTTTTGAACTTTGATGTTTTAAATTAAAAAGCATCTATTGATATGAATCTGATAAGCTCACGCACTCTATTAGATCTTTGTCTACTTCTAAAGTTTAATGTTTTAAAATTTAAATACATCCATTTATCAAACTCTGAGACTCACACACTCCATTATATCTTTGCCTTTGATTTTGTTGAGATTAGAGAGAAAAAATTACGGAAGCATTTATGGGGGATGAGTTTCCATGAGGTATTCGAAACTTTTTTCATTTATTTTTAATGTCATTTATGAATTTGTGTCCTTCCATTAAGTACTTCTTACATTATCTAATATTTATCTATGATAGATGTCTTGGAAAATGAATAGGTTGATGTTGTGGATGTTGAAGTGTTTATTTTGTTGACAATGATATTGGTGTTGGTTTTGTTGATGACGATTTTGGTGTTCATGATAGATTTTATCTTATTTGCTAATTTTTGGTTTGAGATTGGTATTATTGTTGAGTATTTCATATATTTTCAGAATGACAATGTTGTCCATGCATTTTCAAGAGATGTTTTTTTTTTCTTTAGGGATAGAAAGGGTTCATAATTATAATTTTTTATCCATGTACAAAATCAGATAAAGCATTAATTGTAAATTTACAATTATATACATGCTATTTAATTTGATCAATAATTTTTTATTCCAACATCCTTTCATGTTTAAAGTGGCTCAATAATTTTTTCCAAATTTCTCATGATGCTCATGCTTGTACTTTGGAGTTAAGTTTGAATTTATGTTTCTTTAACATCTATTTTTATAAAAATAATATATATGTTTTTTTAATCTTTAATTAATGGTGTGATCCCCTTGTGTTTTCCCATAACTTTTTCTTATAAAACCTTTGAATGAAGATTTTTCTTTAGCATAAAATATTTAATATGTTAATATTTAATTAATGGTGGGATCCCCTTGTTCTTTTCCATAAGCTTTTTTTAAAAAATCTAATTAATGTTGATACTGATCAAAAAAAATATTATTGTTAATTCCTTTTGTAAAATAAAAGAACGTGCGCGCGCGCGTGTGTGTGTGTGTGTGTGTGTGTGTGTGTGTGTGTGTGTGCGCGCGCGTGTGTGCGTGCGCATGTGTGTTTGCATGTTTTCAAGATCTAATTATCTAATGTGGGAAGGTTATTTTCACTCATTTTGAAAGGAAATATGGATCATTTAAATAGTATCAATGGCTTAAAACCTATTTAATAGGGATGCTAAATTTAGCCATGGCTATATATTATATTGTTGAATTAAAAAGTAAGTTATACAAGATATCGTCACTTTAAAATTATTTTATAGGAATTCTCAACGTACAATTTTCTACGATAATGAGGAAATAATTATTTATCTATTTCACCAATGTAGACCTTACCATTGAATCTAGGCATTGAGGCCTTCACTGTTGTATGTAAGTTGTAATCTAGTTGTGTTGGGGTTGTTTTGTGGCTGCTTTTTGGTTGTTTTTAATTACTTTGCTCTATGTTATTTCTATTAGGTAGTTTGGTAGTCTTTCTTTGTGCTTATTATCCATCTGAAGTTTTGAGACCTTTTTTATTTTGTGCTCTCGTTGTTCCATCTGGGTTTGAAGCCCTTTTTTGTAATTGGGATATGGTCCCCATCTAATAATAATAATAATAATAATAATAATAATAATAATAATAATAATAATAATAATAATAATAATAATAATAATAATAATAATAATAATAATAAATTTTTTTTAAAAAAAAGGATGTAGACCTTACACATTTATTTTTAAATAATTAGGCTATATATTTTGAGAAGACAAGGCCAAATGAATTAGTCAATCAAATATATGTGTTTGATTCATTTCACCAAGGTAAATAAAGTTATCCAATAAGAAATATAAACTTTAGTAACTTTTATTATCAAGATCTAGTTACACAATATGGGAGGTTTATTTTCACTCCTAGTAAAAGGAAATAGGGATAATACAAATGGAATAAATGACTTAAAAAATATTTAATGGGGATGGTAAAATTTAGCCATGGATATATATTATATTATTGAATGAAAATAAATAACTTATATAGATAATAAAAAAATGATTTTATAAACCTTCTAAATGTAAACTTTTTGATGACATTGAGGAAATGACTATTCATCTATTTCACTAATGTACACTTTGCACAAGTTTTATTTTGAATAATTAGGCTATAATTTTTCATTTATTTGAGGTTTTCAAAATTTTCTTCTTGGTCCATGGATGAATCCTCCCTAACATATAGTAAAGTCTTCATTTTGGTTTAATATTTTAAAGTTTTTTTTTTGTTTTTTTTTTAAGCTTTGGATACAATGTGACGGGATATATGATCATAATAATTGATATAATACGTTATTATGTTCTTTGTGTATGTTTTACCTACCGAATCAAAATTTAATATAAAAATTGTTTTTACCTATTTAAATTTAATGTGAATTTAAATAGATGTAATGTGAAGTTCAATATATATAATGGAAAGTATAGGAGAGAGAGAGACTTTAATTTTCTTGATTTTTCCTTCTATAAACATTAAATTTATTACAAGTAACAGTTTAAACCCTGAATTTAATGACTATAGAGGCATCATTTTTCAATATCATTTGTATCTTTTCTTAGAAATATATTATTTATATGAGCAAACTTTTTATCAAATTATTACTCATGCACATAAATAGATGAAGAATTAATTGTAAATTTATGATTATATACATGGTATGTTCTATCAATAATTTTTTATTCCAACATCCTTTCATGTTTAAAATGGCTAAATATGTTTTTTCCAATTTTCTCATGATGCTCATGTTTTTACTTTAGAGTTGAGTTTAAATTTATGTTTCCTTAAAATCTCCTTTTCTAAAAATAATAATAATTCTTTTAAATATTTAATTAATGGTGGGATCCCCTTTTCTTTCCCATAAATTCTTTTTATAAAACCTTTGAATGAGGCTTTTTCTTCAGCATGTTTTGTCTTAAAATAAAATTACTTTAAATTTAAATGTTATCATAACATTTTTATCTACAGTTTAGTACCTATGATTTTATTTAAACTATTGTGGTAAACGCACTAATAAAATAAATTATTTTAGCTCTATAAATTACTTAATTTTTTACATCATTGAAGAATTTGAAGTTAAGTGATAGTGAACCCTAGGTCAAAGAATAGTTGACATAAGGTTAGTGTGAAATTATTTTCTACTTTAGATTAATTGTAATTATAAAAAATATAGTGAATGTATCATAGTTATAGGAAATAATTTGTTTCATCGCTTTGGATTAGGTTAGGATTGGACTAAAACGTTTTGATAGTTTTATGTTGCATAATATTATGAATCATTGTACTGTGTGGAATATGATGCAAAATATAATAATGTTCATGTGTTTTTTGTATTGATACAAAAAAATCGGTAACACAAGTATAGGAAGAGGATTGTGAAAAATCATAATTTTTGTTATGATCATGTGAATTGATCTTCAACCTTAGTTGATCATCATCTTATTTCTGTTTTTATAAGATTTATCTTTCGGATCAATTCCTTTTTCCAAAAATAATTATAAATTGCTATCCAACGGATGTTAATATTGAGAAAAATAAAATATTATAGTTAATTCATTTTTTAAAAGAAAATAAAGATATTTAAAAAATATATGTTCAACATCTGATTACCCAATTTGGAAAGGCTATTTTCACTCATTATAAAAGGAAATAGGGATCATTCAAATGGTATCAAGGGATTCAAACCTATTTAATGCTGATGCTAAATTTAGCCATGGCTATATATTATATTATTGAATTAAAAAGTAACTTATACAAGGTATCGTCACTTAAAAATTATTCTTTAGGACGTCTTAATGTAGAATTTTTGATGATAATGAGGAAATAATTATTTATCTATTTCACTAATGAATACCTTACCGTTGAATCTAGGCATTAAGGCCTTCACTGTTGTGTGTAAGTTTTAATCCGATTGTGTTTGGGTTGCTTTACAGCTGCATTCTGGTTGTTTTGCTGCTTTGTTTTTTCTTTGTTTCTGTTAGGCAGTTTCGTAGCCTTTCTTTGTGCTTATTGTCCATTTGGGGTTTTGGGACCCTTTTTCTTTTGTTTTGTTTTTGTTCCATCTAGTTTTGAAGCCCTTTTTGTAATTGGGGTATAGTCCCTGTCAAAACACTATTTAACGATGACGACGACGATGATGATGATGATGATGATGATGATGATGATGATGATGATGATGATGATGATGATGATGATGATGATGATGATGACGACCACCACCATACACATTAATTTTTAAATAATTAATCTATATTTTTCAAGAAGACAAGCCAAAATGAATTAGTCAATCAAATATATGTGTTGGAAAAGGATTAAAACCCCATTCAAATATCATTAAATAATTTTTAATAGATAAATTCACCCTTAAAGTAAAACAAATCCTTCATAAAATTGGATTTTCTAATTTCTTAGTTGATACATTAAAGTTGGATTATAATTCGAGCACTCAATTTTAGTATTATTTTAATGTACAATTTGTTAAAGTTTAATCTAATGTCGCTTTAACTTCAACAACATTATCTCAACTTTAAAATGGTTTTAAGAAAATATTAAGTATAATTTTAATTCCATTTTTAAATAATTATTTAAACCAACACTAATGTCTAGTCTAATTATAATATTGTATATAATGTTATATATGAATTTTAGGAGTGAAGTTAGTGTGAAATTATTTCTTATTTCAAATTAAATTTATTTGTAAAAATTATAGTTAATAGATCATAATTATAAAATCTACTTTCTTTCGATATTTCATAATAAATTACGAACAAAAGCAAACATTCATCGAAAAAAAGATTGATATTAGATATTACATGTTAGAATCATATCAATTTTTATAGATTTTAAATATATATAATTTATAATAATTGAATATCGACAAACATTTTACAACAATTAATCCCAATCCCAATACTAACGCTAATATCATCCACCACCAATCTCAATCTACAAGGTGTGTATATATATATATATATAAAGTGAAAGAATAAATTAAAATCGAGTCATTACTAAAAGAGATTGACACGAGAGAAGATAGAACCATACTAAAAGAGAAGATAGAAGCAACCCATAATCGAATGGAAAGATAAAAGCGTTAAGTGTATATATCTTATATTGTATTGTTCAACAAGCGTAAAAGAGTAATGGTGTAGTGTAGAGTAGTAGTGCAGAATGTAAGGCAGTGCCAGTTGTGTTACTATACTAAAATAGAGAGCATTATTATTGATAAGGGGAAGGGGAAGGGGAAGCAGGTTATACATTGTATAAAGCCAGGTTGGAGAGGACATAGGCCTCCATCTTCTTAAATAAAGCCGTGCTCTGTGCCTTCATGATCTCAATTTGGGCTTGGTCCGGAGGAACACCAGGGAGGGTGTTATAATCACATGTATGATTCACAGTGCATCCCCCCTCTGGTTTGGCGGTGAGTTTGAGAGTGAATTTAGCAAAAGCCAATTTTTTGCCCAGCTCTCCCCCTTCAACGCGCTCCTTCACATAGCTAAAATACTTGTTTGATGCATGCATTTCATATTATAATGTTAATGTTAGAAGAGTCATGGTAATTAAGTTGTTTATTAAAAAAATAACATGCACACATACCAGGGGTGTCGTTGATTTGTCTGATGTTGCCGACCCCTTCGTCGCCTTCCAGAAATGTGATGCCTCCACATATATGTGGCATTTCCCTAGCGGTGAGATCACGGTCTTTCACCACCGCATTCCACAGTCTCTTTGCCTCCACTTGAGACTCTACTTGTATACATATGCTTCCCGCCACCATCTTCTCTGCTCTACGATTCTTCTTTTCCTTTACGCTGTCTCTAAGGATGGTATTTATAGAGCCTACTCAGCCTTTGTTGATTTGGATGAATCATCATCGATATGCTTAGTTTGTTCCGCTTTGGATGATTCTCTCAAACCACACCAAACAATATGAATGGCAGCCGGCCATCGGCCATCCGACATCCATAAAGATTTCTCATTCAACTCAATCTCTCTTTTTAATTACCGTTATGAATGTTGTAACAAATTCCTTACACTTCCAAGGCCTATACATTATTGTTTTATTATAATTGTGATATCCACATCTATATGAATGTGTATGCGTTAAAATACCATTCGAAGCCATGTTTTTTTTATATTATTGGTGGTGGTGGTGGTGGTCGGGGTGGCAATGGTCATTTTTGTAATATTAAATGTATGTGAAGAATAGTTACATTATTATTTGGAGATTGACACATATTTTCTTACTCGAATATGTCTTTATTTGAATACCAACATATATTTTCTTATTCGAATCAACGTTTGTTTGGTGACCAACATATACTCCCATAATCAAATTTTAGACACAAGTATTTTTATGGACTTGTTAATGTATTTGAATAATATTGTATTACGATGAGGACCATAATAGGTTTTTACTAAATCTATGATAAGCTAATTACTATTGTATGAATTAATTTCCAGTGTAGGCTGTGAACACCCCCACATGGTTGAGACTTAAAACTTATGAACCCTACCTACCATTTGGGACCAATTATCTTAATTGGTGATTCCTCTACAATGACATTCACATTATATCACAAACTATGCCCCTTATACATCCATGTGGCATGCACTTTGCAACTTTGACCCTTGAAGAATGTAACTAATCGCATAGACAAAACCCTTTCGAAAGAAATGCATAATTTTTTTATTTCTATTTCTAGAGTATATTCCCCTTTAGAATGTATGATGTGGGCACCCCCTAATGCTTGAGAACTGAACCTACCATCTCTCTTTCTGCACCACCTTGGACCGATTCATTCAATCAGTGACTCCTATAGCTTTTACATAGTGATTGGGCAATGAGACTATCTCTTTCCACGAAGAATGTAAGCGATATATGTAGACAAAAACTTTGCCTATCGATTCAGATCCTAATTGATCTTCTATCCATTCTCTAGTGATGGGATTATAAATGTAATATACATTGAAGGAGTTTAATTCATGCATTTATGTCGTAGATGGATTTAAAGTTTATAATTGCCACAATCTGATTACTTGTCAGAATTTCTAGGTCAGTATGCTCAACTATATACACCTCCATATCCAACACAAGAGTGGTGATTACACTTGTTGAGTCATCAGTATGATCTTCACAATGTTTGATAGCATCAAAAGTGAATATCCATAATGATTGATTATAGTGGCATGCTAATAAAACATAAGCAAAACCTATATGGTCAAGGTTTGTTCTACTTGTTGCATTAGTTAAAAGAGTGTGAGAGCATCCTTGCAAAAGACATTTTGTGCATATACTAAAATCTGAGAACTATGGGTCCCTCTTGTAATACAATCATATCTTATGAATTCTCCATCTACCTTTGACATTAGAAAATTGTTAACCAATGATGTCACCAGCATGTGATTTATGTATTATGGATCTCTAGGAAAAATAATCACAAATAGTCTGAGCGTTTACTACCTCAATCTGAATATTGATAAAACATAGGTGAAGCTTACGTTTTCAAGGATTTTTCTATTCTGGTAAAAATCCTCTCTCTTTCCATAAAGAATGTTATTCATCATAAACTAAAGCATTACAAGGCAATTTAGATTCTAAGGGGTCTGCCTCCATAATTAATTTACACAAACTTATTTTGACAATCTGAATACATTTTTACTGAGCATGAAAGGGGTTAAATATTTGAAGGTGAGTTGGGTGATGATGATTTGCTCTCATGAAAACTACACCATTAGCACCTGGTGGAAACCTTAGACATGTGTTCAATAAAAAAATAGCACTTGTTTCCCTGCATGGTCATTCGATGATGTTTAAATGAAACAAAGTACTTTGGCCTTTTTAATTTGCATCATGTGCATGGTTTTGTGCTTATTTCTTAGGTCATTCAACTCCATGTGACTAAATTTATGTGTTACTTCAGAATTTATTTCTTAAGAAGCAAAATCCACATAATAGGTATGAATTTAAGGTGTTATAAATCATGAAATTAGCTACCAAATTCCTTGGGAATTCATTTATGTTTCAATTTCCATGATTGGTCCCAAATAATGGACAACACTTCTTAACAATTTTATCAGTTAAGAGTGACTTAACCACAATCAAAATTTAGCTAAAGGAGAGTTCATAGTTCACCCCATTTCAAATCCAAGCATTGAGCAAAGCAAATTGAATTTTACTTCTAGAATTGGTAATAAATAAGTTGTTTCAATAAGATCCCTCAACCTAAGTAAAATCATCATATTTTAAATTATGAATACAAGGAACCTATTTTAAAGCTGAAAGTAATGTTTCACATAGTAGATACACACATTTCTTTTTTTATTAAACAAGATAATAGTTTGAATTATACAACATAATAAATCACCTCTTACAACTCAAGAGAGATTCGACAGACACATAATCTATCTATGGCTCATATGACCAATTGTTAGAGGAGCTCAATTATTGATGGTCATTTGTGCATCACCTATTTGCTACGATTCCTCAAGATTTAAATTAAAAATAAAAGAATTGTTACACAAGCAATGTTGTTTAATTTTCAAACTCTGAACATATTAGATTCCCCTGTGTTATGTAAAGATCACACAAATAATGTGAGCAAGATTGGAATGATAAAATTGATCGCATGTAGGAAATATTATTGAATAAAGTAATACTTAGTAGGTAAGGAATCCATCTTATCTTATGGATCATCTCATTCATTCATTCATTCATTCATTCATTCAATTCATTAGTAACTTCATCTTCTTGTTCTTGGTATTTTAAATCCTAGATATATAATCTACCTTTCATTCTTCATATGAATTACTAACAATTGACAAAATAATACTTTCTAGATATTCGATTTACACTCTTTTACTTTACAAAACCCATACCTTCTAGATATTTGATTTACACTCTTTTACTTTACAAAACCCCTCTTACCATTGTGTGTGTGTGTATGTGTATGTCTGTGTGTGTGTGTGTGTGTGTGTGTGTGTGTGTGTGTGTGTGTGTGTGTGTGTGTGTGTGTGTGTGTGTGTGTGTGTGTGTGTGTGTGTGTGTGTGTGTGTGTGTGTGTGTGTGTGTGTGTGTGTGTGTGAAATTAAACAATGTAAGAAATTGTCTCTTACAAGTTGAGAGATATTAAATAGACATATAATCTATCTATGACTCGTATGACCACATGTTGGAGGAGCTCAATTACTGATGATGATTTGTACATTTCCTATTTCCTATGATTCCTCAAGTTTAAAATTGAAAAGAAAAGGAGAACTACACAATGAAAGTTGTTTGGGTTTCAAACCTTGAACCTATTAGATTCCCCTTTGCTAACCAAAGCTCACATGAATAATGCAACCAAGATTGGAATGATAAAGTTGACCACATAAAACAAATATGATTGAATAAACTAGTACTTAATAGGCAAGGGATTCATCTTCACTTAAAAATCAACTCATTCTTTCACTTGATTCATTCATAACTCCATCTTATTGCTCTTGGTATTTTTATTCCTAGACATATCATCTACCTTTCTTTCATCAGATGAATTACTAACAACTTACAAAATCATTACATTCTTGATATTCAATTTACAATCTTCTGCTTTACAAAACACCTCTTTTATATATATATATATATATATATATATATATATATATATATATATATATATATATATATATATATATATATATATATATATATATATATATATATATATAATGTAAGAATTTATCTCTTATAAGTCAAGAGAGATTCAACAAACACATAATTTTCTACGGGTCATATGACCAATTTTTGGAGGAGATCAATTATTGATGGCCATTTCTGCATTCTCTTAAAAAACCCCTCTTACCACTCTGTGTGTGTGTGTGTGTGTGTGTGTAATGATTTTGTAAGAGATATTCAACAAACACATAATCTATTTATGGGTCATATGACCACTTTTTGGAGGAGATCAATTTTATATAGTCACAAATTGTTCCAAGTGAGTCAAATTATCCTCAATTATCTTTATGATTGACCCTGTGTACCCTAAACTATGTATATACATTAAAACCTAGAATCTATAAATAATAAACCCTAAGAACTATACCCTAAATTATAAACCATTTACTTTCTAGGTATTTACCAACTTCAATTTAGTCCTAATTAACATCCTTTGTAGTAAGAATATGGTTTGAACACATGGCATATCTAGTGATTATACATTAATATTCAAGTCCTTAAACCTAAAGCCTATGACCTAATCCCTAATGATCCCTAAAACATAAATTGTAATCCCTATGCCCTAATTCTGACTACATGCCACAAACATACATGCCTTATGATATAACTGATTTTATCATGAGATGTCATTAAATGTACTTTTTAAACCTATGGATAAAGCCTTTATATTACCAATCTAGCATTGCATCTATTTAGTAAATTGGAGCTATTTTGAGCCCATTCAACCTAATTAACCAAAGAGGAGGAGAGATAGTTGATTCTTTTAATCAAGGAGGAATTTGAGGCTAATTGAACCCCTCAATAACAACATATCATTTAAGGCAAAATCAAAAGAGAGATCTTCTATCATGAATTGATCCAATTAGTCAATTTTTGCAATTTCCTACATGATCTAGGTAAAATTGAGCCCCTAAACCAAATTTATGGCTCAATTAATTGTATAACATGTATACAACATATACATGGCATAATTGACCCTCTTTTTATAACAAATGCAAAAATGAAGGTAATCAAGTCATAAATAAGTGTCATAAGAAGCTCAAATTTTATTTAATTACCTTAGTGAATTGACCCTACATTCGATATATTAAACCCTAAATTACCCTATACCATTTATCTTTAACCCCAAACCCTATACCATTTACATTAAACCCTAATCCATAAGCCGTAAACCTCAAACCCTTTAAATTATAGACCCTAAACCCTAAATATATAAATTTAGCCCCAATTAACATCCTTTATATATATAGTAATAATTAGGTTCATAGGGATTAAATTTGTTAAAATTGCATCACTCATTACTATTGACCATTTTGTGAATCCTACATGCCAAAATGGGCACCCCCCTTCTTTTTCCTTGAAGCCTTGTTCTTCATTCCCTTTTGCCCTGAAACTAGGTCCTAACCCTTTAAAAATCAAGGAAAAAATTGCTTTTGTATAGGTGCAAGTCTTGTCTCATCAGGCATTGGTCTTTTCCATCACTCACAGAGAAACTTAGGTTCTAAGAACAACATTACTTATAAGCTTTACAATTAATAAGTAGGAGCACTTGATAAACCTAAAAGGGTAAGGAAGAAGTAGTTAGGTTTTGAGACATCTTAACTTCAAATATTTTTGAGTATGTCCTTCAAAAGATCCTGAATTGGTCTTAGACACTTCTTAAGGCAAGTGTTTTTTCTACAAAAGGCACCTAGGCATTTTGTAGGGTCATTTACAATTTCCCCGAAGGGTATGTGCCCTTATGGGAGGCACTTCAAAGATAAAATGTACCTTTATAAAAAATTTGAAGGGTATGTTGGAAGGTATAATGTACCTTGTAGAGGGATTTTCATTGATGTAAGGACCCATGCAAAAGGTTTGAAGGGAACTTTGGGCTTAAAATGCCCTTGTGGATGGCAGTCAATTGAGGAAAATGGGCAAAGACAAGAAGCCCAAAGGGAACTTACCCTTCGAAAAAAAGTGACAAGTAGAAATAATTACTTAAAAAAAAATTCTAAAGAAATTCATTCAGACTTTTTGTCCTAAGGAAAATCGAAGAAGAAAATCCAATGTCAAATTACTTTAGACAAAATGGCCAAAGGAATTCCTTCAGACATTTTGTCTGAAGAAATTCGACAGTCACAAAAAGTGTGAAGGGTAGGTGTCCTTGTAGGGGGCCATTTGGTCATGAAAGTGGACCATTTAAATTTTTTTTAAGGGTCACTTTCTTTTCAAAGTGGACCATTGCAACTTTTTTGAAGGTATTTTTCAAATGTCGAAGGACCATTCAATATTTTTGAAGGATCACTTTCCCTTTTGAAAAGTTCAATGGTAAAAATGTTGAAGGATTATCTTAGAATTTTTGAAGGGCTCTTCCCCTTCAGGAAGGTTCAATTTCAAAATTATAAAGAGACACTTTAAAAAATTGAAGCAATTATCCTAGTGAGTGATGATTGTATGGATGTCAATTATATGATGGAGGACTATCTGTTGGGATTCAAATGTCCAATGGCAGGCCCATGAACATCAACTTTAGGGTGATAAACTAGCCATTGGGAAGTCATAAAACTCAAAAATCTTGAAGGCCCACCAAAATAAAGCCAAAGATTACAAGCCCAAATGATAATTACTTTAGACAAAATGTTCGAAGGAATTCTTATGGACATTTTGCCTGAAGGAATTTAGAATCAAAATTCCAAAGAACAAATAAATGAGTAAGCAGAGAAAGGAACCTAGGATAAAATAACAAGTGCCTAAGAGCCTGAATGGCTAAGGATAAAGGGGAAATAGAAAAGTAAGAGAAAACAAGGTGGGTAACCTAGAACGTGACCACATGAACAATAAAACAAAACCTAAAAATGTTCCAAGTGGTGTGACAAGTCAAAGCACAAACCCAAGGATGAACCATACCAAGGCCATTTATCTCTATTTAAGCAATTAACCACCATGAAGAGAGCCCCACATGAGTTTATGCAATATTTTAACATTAGCTTTCAAAAGACTTGGGATAAAATCCTAATTCTTGTGAGGCTAACCCCAAGCTATGATTTCCTTTACTACTTAAATGCCCTAAATAGTGACATTATTTTCATGATACATTCTATGGGTGGGAACACTCTGCTCATTGCTTATGAGATAGCCATAGCTGCTAAAAATTTCCTTGTTCAAGTAGGAAAGATAGATCTTATACCCCATATACCACTCTTTCCTAATTTATATCCCTCAGTCCAGCCTATTGTGCCCACCCTATCTCCTTTGCCTAATCAAGAGAACCTAGATGCTACCCCTAAAAAAGCTCTCCTTGAAGTTAAGAGCCTATTGTATAGTGTTACAAATGAGTTAGTGTCCCTTAAGAGACAACAAGATTAGAGTTATAAGCTAAATCAAGGGTAGCAGTATTTTAGGCAAGCAAATAAACCTCCCTTCTATAATTATAATCAAGGGTAGGGTCAAATTACACATGTCAATCCTTATCAAAGCTATAATCCCAATGCCCTTTCATCTTCTAAGGCTCTTGTCCCCACTCAAAATAATTTGGTATAGGAGTAGCCCAATTATCCACCCTTAGAGCATGGTCAAGAATAGGTTGCTTATGCTAATGAGATATCAAATCAAAGCATGACCACATAAGGTGATCAGGTAGCCCAATTCTCAAATTTTAAGATATTTACACAACTTAGGATGGATAGTAGGTAGGCTCAATCTGATTCCACTCTTATGAATCAGTTGGAAGGAGAGTTCTACATAGTCAACTATGTGGGGAGCATAAGTAATCAGAATGATTTTGTTGCATCTAACACTAGGTCCAAAAGGAGAGCTATTGATGAAGCTCAAGCAACCACTCAAACACCTAGAATGTCTCCTTCACCACAAGCAAATCAAAATTTTCCCAATTATACGTTGTTGGTTGTAGTTTCAACTTCTTAGGTTATAACACAAGTTATGAATGTTCCCTAGGAGAACTCTAAAGAGGGAAATCCTTCAATATATGTAGTGGACCAAATGAATAAGCTACACACTAACATCTCATTGTGGGATTCTATAGCACTTCCAAGACAAAAGGATATACTCCAAAATGAATTGCATGGGCTAGGTGAGCAAGCTATCCCAACAAGAAATGATAATGTGTTGATAGTAAATGGGGATCCTCCCATGAGAGGTCAAGAAAAGAAAGATGAGAAGGTCCCTCCATTATATTTATCCTTGATTATTGGTGATTTCTTGGTCCATAATTACATCATTGATAGTGTAAAAAACACCTCAGTTATGCCTAAATGCATAGCTAATAAGCAAGGGCTCAAGTATGAGCAAATGACCAAAGGAGTTCTACTATTGGATTTATCACTAGCTAAGACCTTAGGAGTGGAAAGAGGCTTGAATTTGACTCTCCATGCCTATCCAACCTTCCTAATTCCCCATGATTTGGTAGTAGCAAATATTCCTCCTTACTTATCTCTTTGCTTGTTAAGGGATTTCACATCCAAGATAGGTGGATACTTGGTAGTCAATTGGTCTTACGTAGTTCTTAGGACAAAGTATGGAACTAAAGTAAAGATTGAGTTAGATCCCATCCATAAGGATCACCTAGATCCATACTCACCCAAAGTAGTGAATGTAAACTATGCAATCATTGATGAAGAAGATCTCTAGGTGGACCAGTCTCCATTATCTTCCCTTATAGGAGTTGCTGAACTATTCCTAGATGAATGGGGAAATGACAAGTTTAAGTATGATCCTTAAAATTTCATTGAATAAGATGATCTTGGAGTGTAATTCATGTATGAGAAAGATGATTTCATGCTAAAATTGATCAAGATAGATGAAGAGGACTATGGTTTATGGTAGATGTTCTTTGATGAATCTAGAAATGAGTTGGGAGTTTGTGTTGCGAAAATGTTGGTTTCACCTTCAAAATATAAATAATTCCCAACTATTAGGTTTCATTTCTCCTACTCTTGTAACATAGCAGAGTATGAGTCCCTTGTTCATGGCCTATAATGGGAAAGGAAGAGAGGAATAAAAAAATTACAGGTGTTTGGAGATAGTGAGTTGATTGTGAACTAGGTGAGAGGTCAAAACTTGACCAAAAACTCCTTACTCGAGTCTTACAAGCACAATTTGTGGGACCTTGTGGATAACTTACTTCATTTCAACATCACTTCCATTCCAAGAGAGGAGAACAAGCATGAGGATAGACTATCAGCAGTTGGTGCTCAGTTTGATACCTAAATGGGGTGAGACAAGGTAATAATTAGCATCATTTAAAGGTGATCATGAGGCCCTCCATATCGAACAATGTCACCAATTAGTAGGTGTTTGAAAGTGACCAAAAAATAACACTTTTCTTGAAGGAAGATTTTGAGTTCACTTCTAAAAATTAGTCCAAGCTGCAGCAATAGTATGATGGGTAGATTGTTCAACTAAAGACCAATAGGCTTCCCAAAGGTTTGGTATCTCTTGAGAGCATATTCAACGAAGATCAACAACTCAAGAGAGACAAAGCAATCATGTCAACCAAGAAGGAAAATTATGAAAGGGTAGAGATCTACAAGGATAAGTTGATTTCACTTGGGAAGGTATGTACCAATGAATAAAAGAATGTTTTTATTATGTTATGCCAGGATTTTACTGATGTCATCACTTGGGAGTATGGTGGTTTGAAAGGCTTTGATCGAATCTTGGACCAACACACCATTCAACTAGAAGAAGGTACCAAACCCATCAAACAAAATCAAAGGCTAATCAATCCAAAGATCAAGCCTCTCATGAAGAAGGAACTCACCAAAATGATCAAGTCTAGGATCATCTTCCCTATCAAACACTCTTATTAGTTGGCCAATTTGGTCCCTGTTAGGAAGAAGAATAGAGAGGTCAGATTGTGTGTAGATTTTATAGACCTAAAAAGAGTCTCACTGAGAGATCACTATCCCCTTCCATGTATGGAGTAAATTATTTAGATGGTGATAAGTACTAAAATATTCTCTCTCCTAGATGGCTACTATAGGTATAATCAAATCTTGGTACAAGGGTGTGACCAATACAAGACAACTGTCACCACCAAGTGGGGAACATACACCTATAGGAAGATGCCTTTTAGATTGTTGAATATTGGAGCTACCTTCCAATGTGTTATGGATATGGCTTTCCAAGGTTTGATCAATGACAGTGTGCTAGTTTATCCTGATGATGTGATAGTCTTCTCTAAGGAGGCAAGTCATAATTTGAAGTACCTCAGGAAAATATTTGAAAGGTGTAGAGAGTTAAATATCTCTCTCAACCCAAATAAATGTGTGGTTTCCATCCATGAAGGCGAGCTCTTGGGCCATGTCATTTCAAAATAAGGCTTATCCATTAATCTAGAAAGGGTGCACACCATCTTAGCATTGTCCTTGCCTAAGCACAAGAAGGGCCTAAAAACTTTCTTTGGTAAAATAAATTTCATTAGGAGATTCATTATTAGCTTTTCTAAGTTGTTCAAGCCACTAACTTCCATGCTAAGGAATGATGAGACATTCACGTGGATGGAAAGAAGAAGAGAAAACTTCGAAGGTATCAAGCAAGTTATTTTTCAAGTTCCTACCCTGACTAGTCCAAACTTCTCCAATGAATTCAATCTATAGACCTTTAGGGATTAACAGGTAATCTTTGTTATTTTCATTCAAGCAAATGATGAGAATTTAGAACAACCTCTTGCTTTTTTCAGCCAAGGTTTAGAAGGCTATGAGGTTAGATACACGTATGTTGAGAAGCAAGTGCTTGAAGTCATATGAAGTTTGAATAAGTTCAAAAATATGTTGTCTAAAAATAAAATTAGCATCATGGTGCCACATCCTAGTGTAAAAGAATCCCTGTTGAGTTGAGACTTGAATTAGAAAAGGGCAGGTTGGAACACCAAAGTAATGGAGTATGACGTAGAGATAAAGACCACCAAGCTGGTAAGGGGAAGAGGGTTGTGTGAACACCTTGATATAGACTTGAAAGAGCCAAATGAGGACATTTTGGTACTCCATGATGAACCTACATCAGTTATACCTACAATCATGAAGAGTTGGGAACAAGACATGGTTCATTTCCTTGGAAGTGGTGAGTGTCCAAAAGGTCTTGATAAGACCAAGAGGAGGTATTTTAGACTCCAATCTCTTCCTTGTGTCCTAGTTTATGTATTTCTATTTAGGAAATAATTTTCAAGGGTACTATTGAGATGCACTGATTTAGACCAAGTCGACTAGGTGTTGTTTGAGTTCCATGATCAACCAGTTGGTGGCCACATTGCTCCCATGGCCACAGCTACAAGGATTATGAGGGCTTGTTACTTTTGGCCTAGGTTTTTTAGATACACTCATGCTTGGGTGAGAAAATGTAAAAAATGTGTTTTCTTTGATGGGAAGCAATGGTGATTTGCCATGCCTCTTCATCCTATTCAAGTAGAACAACCATTCATTCAATGGGGGTTGGACTTCATAGGGTTGAACAATCCACCTTTTAGTTCTAGCCACAAGTGGGTTTTGACTACCAAAAAATATTTCACAAGACGGGTAGAGGCTGTAGCTTTGAAAGAGGCCAGCGAGAGTTCAGTCTTAGACTTCTATGAAGGCATAGTGATAAGATTTGAAGTCTTAGCCACAATCATTTTAGACAATGCATTAGCTTTCTTACGCATGAAGATAAGTGAGTGGGTATTAACATATGGAATATATCTGAGTACTTCTTCCAAATACCATCCATAAGGGAATGGGTTGGCCAAGTCCACAAATAAGAATTTGATTCTGATCATAAAAATGACAATGGAGGAAAATCAAAGGACTTGACATGCCAAGTTGAAGATAGCTCTTTGGGTAGATAGGATCACTCAAAATAGGGTGATCATGAATTAACCATACACACTTGTGTATGGAATGGAATCTAGAATTCTTATCTCATTGGATTTACTAGCCTTGGATCTTGCCCATCAACTTAATTCATTAAGAGTGACAACCTAGAAGTCAAGTATTATGAGATAATAGAGCTTCAAGAAGTGAGAGACCAAGCCATGGATGCAAGACAAGCCACCAACATCAAAATAAGAAGTATTTTTACAAGAGGTCTATGCCAAAGATATTCTTAGAAGGTGATATTATCTTGAAGTGGAATGAGGACCAAGCCAAGCCTGGAAGGCACATGAAGTTTGATGCCTTATGGAGTGGCCTATATGTCATCACCTAGTACAAACAACACAATGCTTTCCAACTCACCAAGTTTTATGGTGAAGAGATACATATCCCAATGAATGGGATATATCTTAAGCATTATTACTAGTTTTATTTTGTTATGTACATAGTTTCCTTATTTATCCTCATTTTCCCTAAGTGTTGTTGTGCATGTGTGTAGTGTTTTTAGGCTGTGTGTGTGTGTGTTTTTCCTTGTTGTTTGGTGTAAAATATTTGTTGGTTCTTAGGTACTTACAAGTCTATTTCTAACTTTTCAAGATGCATTCTGAATCCATGCCTAATGGAATTTTAGGACACCATTCTTCTCAAGCATAGCAGGCTTGCTTCCCTTATGAGTTACCAATTTGATGACCATTTTGTGAATCCTACATGGCAAAATGGGCACCCACCTTATTTTTCCTTGATGCCTTGTTCTACATGCCCTTTTACCCTAAAACCAGGTCTTAACCCTCTAAAAATCAAGGAAAAGTTTACTTTTGTGTAGGTGTAAGTCTTGTCCCATCAAGCATTGGTCTTTTCTAGCACTCATAGAGCAAATCAGGTTCTCAGAATAACATTACTTGTATTCTTCATAAATAATAAGTAAGAGCACTTGACAACCCCAAAAGGGTAAGGAAGAAGCAGTTAGGTTTTAAGACATCTTTACTTTAAATATTTATGAGTAAGTCCTTCAGAAGAGCTTGAATTGGTCTTAGATGATTCTTAAGGCAAGTGTTTTTTCATGGAAAGTACCTAGGTGTTCTGTAGGGTCATTTTCAATTTCCCCGAAGGGTATTTGCCATTGCAAGAGGAACTTCAAAGATAAAATGGACCTTTACAAAACTTCTAAAGGGTATGTTTGAAGGTAGAATGGACCTTGTAGAGGGTTTTTCCTTAGCATGAGGACCAATGGAAGAGTTATGAAGGGCACTTTGGGCTCAAAATGCCCTTATGGAGTGTATTTTTTGGAGGCAAAGGGGAAAAGACATGAATCCTGAAGGGAACTTGCCCTTTGAAAATAAGTGACATAGGCAGAAAGAATTCCTTTGAACAAAATGTCTGAAGAAATTCTTTTGGACTTTTTGTTCGAAGGAAAACCAAAGAAGAAAATCCAAGGTCAAAATCATTTAGACATTTTGTCCAAATAAATTTTACAGTCACAAAAATTTTGAAGGGTAGGTGTCCTTGCAGGGGGCACTTGGTCATGAAAGTGGACAATTTCAATTTTTCTGAAGCGTCACTTTCTTTTCAAAGTGGACCATTATAGCTTTTCAAATGTCGTAGGACCATTTCAATCTTTTCTAAGGGTCACTTTCCCTTCAGAAAAGTTTTTTTGCAAAAATGTTGAAAGATTATTTCAAAATTTTCGAAGGGCACTTTCCCTTCAGGAAAGTCCATTGTCAAATTCTTAAGAGACACTTAACAGACTTGAAGGAATTGTCCTAGTGAGTGACAACTATATGGAATTCAATTATATGATAAATGACTATCCATTGGGATACAAATTTCCAATGATGGGCCCATAAACATCAACTTCAGGGTGATAAACTAGCCATTGGGAAGTCATCAACTTGGAAAAGCCCAAAGGCCCACAAAAAGAAAGCCAAAGAGTGTAAGCCCAAAAGAGAATTCCTTCAAACAAAATGTCTGAAGCAATTCCTTCAAAAATTCTGTTTGAAGGAATTTAGAACCAAAATCTCAAAGAACAAATGAATGAGCAAGCAAAGAAAGAAACTTGAGAGAAAATAACATGCGCCCAAGAGCCCAAATGGCTAAGGACAAAAGGGAAATATCAAAGTAAGAGAAAACAAGGCAGGTAACCTAGAACATGGCCATGTGCACAATAAAACAAAATCTTAAACCATTCCAAGTGGTGTGATATGTCAAAGTATAGACCCAAGGATGAACCAGACCAAGGTAGGTAGCACAGGTGTTGCCAACAAGAGGAGTAAATGAATTTAGGTGAAATAGTCCCTACCAAAAACCAATAAAAGGATTTATTTTTAAACTATAGAGTGGAGAAACTCATTTTTCATTCTTCACCATTACTGTACAACTAGTTGCGCTCAACATTAAAGATAACATGGCCCAGTCAACAAAACTTGGGGATGGCCTTGTTAGTTACTAGTAGGAGTATCCCATGCTTTTGCAGGCCCCAGAAAACAAGGGTAGTGACTTGGACACTTACAACATGGCTCTCCTATATGTAATTGGAAGGATACAGTAGAAACGTCGGCTTGTGGTCATTGTAGAAGTGTTTAATACAATATGGGTTTCAATCCCTTGACTTGTCAATTATATATTTCCAAGCTCTCTAAATATTTGTAACTTCTCATTTGAAAGTAGATCTCTTAACATTGTATGGTGAACCCTTGAAGAAATTTACCTTGAATCTAAAGAATCATTTTTACCTCCATTTGAGCTTGTAATTTTTCATATGTTTATGGTTTTATCTTATGTTACGTCATTTCCTTTTCATGATTTGATAAGTTTATGCCAACATATCTAGTTTATTTTGAGTTCTTCTCTTGCAGGTCAACAATAAGTGTCTAGCTTAGAGTATAGGTGCATGTGAACAGGCTATCCATAGTGTGTCTTAGAACACATATGGTAGTTCTTCCTCCCTGTATCTCCATAGGATCCCCTGCTAAAACACTGATGCAAGAAAGGTTCTCATTTGAATGAAGTGTATGTTTTCTTCTCTCTGGTGTAATGTGTATGTCAAAGATGAGTAGACCAACTAGTTTGGTGCATCACCGCATTAATTAGGTTCTATTATTAGTATTTCTATCTTTTCACCCCTCCCCCATTATTAGCAGTAAGAAATCTAGGGCCTCAAGGTCCATCAATGGGAGCTATCCCCTGATCTAGAGATCCATTCATCAAGTTTTCCACCCACATCAAGAGGAATCTCTCTATTGTACTGCATGGAGGAAGAGATATGAGCCTCCTTTCAGAGGGTACAATCCACTGCATCAATAATTACCACAATGTACTTTATAAGATTAATATGTGATGATGTTGGGGATAATTGATTCCAAATTCACATTCTGTAATCATAGATATAGGTTCAAGGCTCGCAAATTTTCCCAAATTGCCTACATGATTATATAGACATACCCTAAAATCTATATCCTAAGCCCTAATCCTTAATGTTATTAATACCTAAACTCTAAATGATAAATATAAATTATTTAATCCTTGATCCAATAATTTTAACCCAAATTAACATCATTTATAGACTAATAATTAAGTTCACATTGCTCAATTTGGCCTAAATCACATGACTGATAGCCCTATTTGACTAATTCACTCAATCTGCATGATGACATCTAGGGTATAATGACAACCCAAAAACACATTTTATTATTAATGACTTATTATTATTTTTTTGGGCCTTGATGGTCTTAGATCTTCTTTCTCCAAGTATTAGTAGAAGCAAGAAATGACTTAAGAAGTAATACCATGGCATTTAATGCACTTTGGGAAACATATGGGTTGACCACTTAAAAATTTAAATCACAAGTGATATGGCATTTAATGCACTTTGGGAAATGTGCCCAAAAACATTTTTGTGCCATGTATGTCACAAAATCATGTTACCTACTAATTTATTAAATGAAAATGTCATTTCAATTTATGGGGATCCATTTCCCTTCCATCATAATGTCATTTCAAATCTATTAGTTTTAACATAGGGAGAGACGTGAGTATCCATCAATCCAAGCCATTCTAGGGGAAAGGTCCTAGTAGCCATGCACCTTCACATTGGACCTTAATTGTTATCCTTAATCCCTAAAACATAAAATGTAATCCCTAATGCATAAACCATATCCACCAATGCCTTAATCCCCTATCCATAATACCTTATCTATATTAAGTATAGCATGATCACATTATTATTAACATAGGTAACTCTCGGTCCTCATTCCAAATCACCAACCCCAAAGTTTATATTGATAATAGCATGATGGTGTTATGTAATAACACTATTGCATTATTATCGATATGAACTTATCAATGGGTTAGATAGGTTGGGACCTTATAGAAAACATAACATGATCACGTTATGTAATAACATGATCACATTATATAACATGATCATTTTATTATTATTTTTGTGATAATTTCATTTATCAGTGACTATTTTTATCCCAAATCAAGACTTTTATCCCCACAAACATTCTCTACATACTTTGTGAGATCTATGTACCTATATACTTGACCCCACCTTTGAAATGTTGTCAATTGTCCCTTCTGATGGGTTCCAAATCATGTTTGAAGAGGAAGAGGAATTTGTTGAAGAAAAAAAAACCAAAGTAATTATAATATTTCAAAGAGAAATAAAATCTACTAATGTAAAAGTTTCATGGTAAACAAGGTACAAAACCTAGTCCTTATTAACCAAATGCCATAGATAATGAGGCAATTGATGATAATGAATTATGAAATGATGAAATTTACTATAATAAATTGAATGATGTTGAAATTGACCATAATGAAATGAATAATAATGAAATTGACCATAATGAAATGAATAATAATGAAATTAAAAATAATAATTTAGTTTTAGATTAAGGTAAAAGCAGGTTTTGAAGGGACCCTGAAACCCTTTAATAGAATCAACAAAGATAAAGCATTAAGAATCACCAAGAAAAACATTCCTGAAGTCTACTAAAAAATAGTACCAAATCAAGTTTTACAGGGACCAGAAACCACAAACATAAACCACTAAAAGCACCTAGCTTTTACAAGGACCTGAAACCTAAACAAAACTAGGTTTAACAACTTAAAACAAGTACCCAAGTTTTACAAAGACCTGTAACCTTAAGAAACTTATAGCATAGGGAAAAGAATGCTAAAAAATATATATCTTTAGCATTCTGCCCTATCTAACAATGCAAGTTGCCATTGCAATAATGACAAACAAGCATTTTTCGTGACAATAAAAAACCCCAAAATACCTTTGGTTTCTCTATCACAAAGATTGAGGAACACACCATCAGATCTAGCAATAATGATGGCCATGCCCAGGTTCGGTCCAGCAACTCCTAAAACACAAAGTCAAAGGAATTGCTAGCATATGCTAGCCATCAAAATATTCCTTTTCAGGAGCACTAATTGATTTCCACGATGTCCAACATGTCGTTCTCCCTATGTCCAGAAAAAGGCCGTGCTCCACCATGCCCTAAAACCCTAAAAATGCACTACCCACAAAAAATAGCACCATAAACAAAGAAACAAACCCCAGAACTAGCATTGCCAATGCCCATTCCATCCACTCGATCATCTGCCCAATCTCCCCCTTTGCAAAGGATTCGCTGCCATGGCAATAAAAAATCATCAAAGAAATCCCTGATGTCTAAAAGCACCTCAATATGAGCCATAACCCCAGTCAATAGAATGTGATGGCTAATAAGGCAGCCGCAAAGGTTAGGGCTTTGGACAGCACGACGGCCACTAATTAAGCACCCTATGCAGCTCCACCGCAGGGGTTCCCCCCATTTGATCATTATTTCCTTGGCTACCCTGGTTGGGATGGCAGTCCAACTCGAGCTAGAAATCCAATCTGCATTCAATCCGCAATATGGAAATCCAAATCAAAAATAAAGTTCCATGTAGTAATAGATCTCACATTTCAGTAATCTCCATGCAGACACTTAGCGTTTGGGGGGGCTATGCAAACGCGAGCCTCCCTCTCACACTTAGGTTAGGGATTGGAAAACAAAATAATAATAGTTAATATTAGAAGTTCACATTCAAAGTTCCAAGTTTTTTATTTTGTTGATGATGAGTCTATGTATGATGCTTCACACCCCATGAATGGAAAAAAATTTGATGGAAATAAATAATGATAAAATTAACCATCAATAAAATTTCATGGAAACATATAATGAATAAATTAACAATCAAGAATTTAATGTCATCTCACCTCTATGAAATTAAAGTAATAACGGTTTTGAAACACCCTCTCAACAAATTCCATCATTACCAATACTTTCAATAATCATGCCTAGAAAAGATAAGTACTTAATTGAAATTGATGAAACTATTTAAAAACCAATGCATAACAAAATGTCTAATTTCCATTCAAGAAGACTGGATCAACAAATTTTGGATACTTTCTTTCATAATTTGGAGTATGATAGTCAAGTATGTCAATTATTTGTTTCACTGATAAAATTGATTAAGATGAGACCTATAATATACATATTAAGAATAATAAAATCTAACATGGATGATGAAAATGATGAAATTGTTGAAAATATGCATGATGCATATCATACTATAGGCTTGAGATCACACAAAAAAGATTGTAATGCTTTATGACGTATAACGACAACTTGTGTAGTAAATGCTAAAATGATGAAAAAATGATTTATTTCAAAAACAAGTTGAACACTTGATATAAACAAAAAAATATTCATGAAAGTAATTTCATGATGTGAAACACTTAATGAACCTAATACCAATAAGCTATGGACATTCTCTAGTAGACTTCCATGAAAGGACAAGGCTATAGTCGATACTCTAAAAGAGTTACTCAATTTTGGAAAGGCAATACAAGAGTTTCAGCTAATGCAAGAGATGTTGTGAAAAGAAGAGTTGGTTCTCATAACTGTGAACTGCATCCAAATAATTTATTATATATGACTCAAACACAATTTTACTCTAAATTTTTGGAAAAACATTCACAAATTTATATTTGTCAAAGATATTTTGAGATGGCAAAACCTTTTTATGTTAATATAAATAACACATGCACCAGTTGTTATAGGCAACATGTTCAATTTTCAATGCACTATGATATGTTTCACCATATTTGTTGTAATTTACATACAAACATTTTCCAGGAGTGTGGCATTGAAATGCCACCGAAATCATCTAGGGAATTTATTCCAACTATCTTCTACAAAATATTAAATGGGCAATTATTTTACAATAAATCATGTTTAAATGGAAATTGTAAAATTTGTGGTGGATTTCCAAATTTTAAAAAAATGTATCCATGAGGATATTACAAGTGAAATTGGGCAAGAATTAGTTATTTTAATAAAATATAAATTAGTAACTTATCAAGGTAAAGATGGCAAAAAATCTAAAAGGTGTGGTCTTTTTACAAAAAAGATACTTGTTTCAGAATTTTTGGTCAAATTTAGGGAGAAGATTATTTATGACTATGCAAGACACACACATAGGGATAGATGGTTGGATGAACATTTCAAGATATGAAAGGATACATTCCCACATAGTTTCATTATTTTAGTAGTTGATATTGTAGATAATTAAACATTTAAACCCCGAATGGTAGTTCAATCATAGTATTGCAACTCACCACAAGTTGCCATATTCATGCATATATCATTCATGTATGCACCTGATAGTACAAAACAATAATAGAAAATATTAATGGGGTACCATTTCTATAAAAGAGATGACAAATCACATTGTCTAGAGTATGTGCAAGGTTATTTTTAGAAGTTATATGAACATTTGAGTCAAAGGAAAATTACTTTCATTCAACATTACATTTAGTCAGACAATTACAAATCATAATTAAAAAATGCACAGATGTTTTATTGATTGAGCAAGATGCACATTACCATAGGGGTAGAACACATTTGAATTTTAAATAAGGATAACCTCAGAAAATTGGAGCATGATGGTGTTAGATCATGTGTAAAAGGATCTATTACAGGGGAAGAGTTGAAATTTAAAGAGGGTGTTCATTTGATAGATGCAAAAACTATGGTTGAATGGTGTAATGAGAACATGTGCCATGGTTCTCAACTAAATTATACTATTCTTAGACATTTTTGGTTAATGGAGAAAGAAAACTTGGTAAAATATGAGGATTGCATAACTCTAACAGGTTTAAGTGACCTCCGCTCGTTTCATATCTCAAACACAAGTTTTTATACTATTCATATGAGATACTTGGCATGTTTCTATTCTGCACACATCAACTCTATTCAGAATGAATGTGAGTTATAAGAGTGGGTAGATGATTGGATTTACAAACCTCTAATTTTGATTAACACACATCGAGTTCCAATAGGATTGCAACTTATAGATATGACATCATCAGATGACTTTGACCATATATCTAATCTAGTGCAGCTAGGTAGAATATTTTTCATTATGTACAATTTATTCTCATTATTTATATATCTTCATATTGTCACTAAAAATCATTTTTTGTGATGGATAGGGAATGTTTTTTTAGTTATTATAGATGAGGATAATGAAGAAGGCAATGATTACTACTTGTGTCGATGTGTAGAGAGAGAAAAAATTGACATCCCCAGTTACAGATGGAGAAAACATTGACTATCCCACCAGCTTAGTAGTAGTCACCAAAACTTGGTTTCAATGATATCCTATAACAAAATTCATGTCAATGGTTGTTTAAATAGTTTGAAATTCATGGGAAGATACTGCACTATTCATATTTGATTCTTGCAATAAATATTCAATTACAAAAATATCATGGGAGGCCATTAAACAAGAAACTATGGAAAGGTTGAGAGTTAGATCATGAAGCTATTCTTGATATTGTCAATGTTAGAGTAAATTCTAGTGGTTCATTGGAATGAAATATATAGGTATGTTGACTTTGTAAATATAGATGTAACTAATTTTACCAAATGTTTATTATTTTTTAGGTAGTACAAATATAAATTTCATTTTTTATTTATCATTAACATTTTTTTTAGGTTAATGGTACTAGATAAGCTTCCAGTTTCATGTGGTTGGCACTGTCAATAAATAATTATATATTCTTGAATCCAAGAAAAGCTTAGGTTTTATGGGTATTTGAACTTACGCTAAAAAATTATATTTTTCTTGTAAATTGGGTAGGGTGTTCTTGAGGTAAGAATGGGTGGTGGGTTTGTCAATTAGACCTGATGAGAAGCCATGTACCTATTCCTAGATTTGATCTACCCCCTAGATATGTTTTTGGTGTTAGTTTTTACTCAATAAGCATCGGAACCATAGTTTTCCAACCACAACTTAAACTTTGACAATATTTTTTGTCAGTGTTTCTACTCTCTGGAGTGGTAGTGAAAATGCACTTATAGGCGGATTCAAACATCATGTCATTGTGATAATATGTAATTTTATTATGTAGATGTAATAAAAGTGATAGATTCATAGGTGGAGGTCCCAGAGGTAGAAATACCATTTGGAGCTCAAGAAGTTGCTTGTTCACTGACAAAAACTTACATTTTTGGACCTATCACTATAACTTGTCTAACAAATTGATCTCAAATAATCCACTTGAGTGATTTGGAGTGAAATTAGAGGGATTAATTATTTATTTGATTTATTTTATGGTTCACATAAATGACTTACATTTTTTATTTTATCCATGTTTGAACTTATCCTAAAATTTTAAATTTTTCTTATATTGTGAAGTGTGTTCTTGAGGCTAGAATAGGTGGTAGGTTTGTCAATTGATCTTGTGGGGAGGATAAGAACCTAGTAATATATGTTATATTTCCCCCTTTATGTGTTGGTTGTGTCATTTTTCACTTAGGAATCATTGGAACTAGAGTTCTATAACCACAACTTAAACTTTGACAACATTTATTGTTAGTGTTTTGCTCTCCAGAATGGTAGTGAAAATGCACTTTTAGGTGGAATAGAACATCATGGCAGTGTGATAACATGAAATTTTCCTATTTATATGTGATAAAAGTGATAGATTCATAGCTAGAGGTCCCAGAAGTAGAAATGTTACTTGGATCTCGAGAAGTTACTTGTTCATTAACAAAAACTTGCATTTTTGGACCCATCACTACAACTTGTATAATGGATTGATCTCAGAGGTTCCACCTGAGTGATCTAGGGTGTGATTATAGATATTAATTAGGTATCTGAGGGATCTGATGGTTCACAAAAATGACTTATAGTTTTTATTTTATGCATGTTTGAACTTAGGCTACAAATTATATTTTTCTTGTATTGGGAAGTGTGTTCTTGAGGCTGGAATGGGTGGTGGGTTTGGCAATCAGGCCTGACGAGAGGCTAATAACCTATTACTATATGTTATCTATCCCCCTCCAAAAAAAAATGTGTTGGGGGTTTCATTTTTCACTCAATAATCATTATAACTAGAGTTCTGCAAACACAACTAGGACTTTGACAACATTTGTTGTCAATGTTTTCGCTCTCTAGAATAGTAGTGAAAATGCACTTCCATATAGATTAAAACATTATGGAAATGTGATAACATGTAATTTACCTTTGTTTATGTGATAAAATAGATATATTTATAGGTGGAGGTCTCGAAGTTAGAAATGCCAGTTGGAGCTTGAGAAGTTGGTTGTTCATTGAGAAAAACATGCAGTTTTGGACCCATCACTACAACTTGTCTAATGGATTGATATCAAAACTTCCAGCCAAGTGATTTGGGGTGAAGTTATAGGGATTAATTATGTACATGAAGGATTTTATGGTTCATGTAAATGACTTATATTTTTCATTTTATGCATGTTTGAACATAGGCTTAAAAATTTTATTTTTCTTGTAATGGGAAGGGTGTTCTTGAGGCAAGAATGGGAGGCAAGTTTATCAATCGGGCCTGATAGGATGATAAAAAAATGGTCCTAGATGTTATCCACCCCCCTCAAACATGTTGATGATGTAATTTTTCACTCAAGAAGCACTAGAACCAAATTTATGCAACCACAACTTGAACTTTGACAACTTAAACTACAGACCTAGAAACTTAATGAGTAATTGATCTATTGACATATTGACAACTTTTACAACTATGAAAACTTTGACTTTTTTAATAATTTTGATAACTTTGACAACTTTGACAATTTTGACAACTTTGACAACTTTGATAACTTTAACCTATTGACCTATTAACCTAGTAAGTGTCATTGAGTAATTGACTTATTGACCTATTGACCTCTAGAATAAAGAAACCCTATCTATACCCTTTTTTGGGTTAATAGTCACATTGAAAAGGGAAGTAAGATTTATTTCTTAATATTTTCAAGTATGCCATTGACTAGATATTGACTTTGAATATGGTCCCATCAACAAATGAGGTTTTTAAGCTCTTATAAAATGCATGAGAGATTTGAAATTGAACTAATACTCCATGTTATTATCACATGCATCTAGGTTGCTTTGTTATATAGGGTTCCCTGTGCTATCTTGTTGTGTCCTATATGTGGAATTGAATGTTGAAGTGTGTTTGAGTGATTGTAATAGGTTAAGGTAGGTCTGATTTGACCATGTAATAACATCTATGATAAAATACAGACTCCTTGAGACCTATATCATGTTTTGGTAAGTTTGAAACCTAAGAAGATTGCCTAATGAATAGATAGTGAAAGAGTGAGAGGATGTTTGTGAATGAAATGTATGAAATGAGTTAGATAATGAATTTGAGAGGTTTTAAAGAGGTCTAATGACACCAATAATTATCTCTAAAGTTTACAAGAAGTAGGTACAAATATAAGAAGGCCATTAAGCCTAAGTGATAAGAGTGTCATTAGTCATTTCCACTACAGACAATGAAATAAAAATTTAATTTAAAAAAATATGTAAGATCCAAGATATATATCATCAAAAAGAATAATTTTTTAATCCTCATTTATGCATGTACAACATTAAATACAAGATCTAATAGATAATAATTTAGAAGATCAAAAAAACAATATAAAATAACACACAATGAAATAAAAACTCAATATAAATGAGATATATTACCATGATAGACATACAATATAGGCACATACATGTCCAATGTCAATAACACATAGATTACCATCATAGGAATACAAAAAATTACATCTACCAACATAGTGTATAATATTGGTTGAATGTCATATGCATATATACAATGCCAAAAATGCATCAATTGCCATATAGATATACAAAAAAGTACATATAACGTGTAATACATCCTATTCATCAAATAGTCTCCCTCTATATGCCTTTCCTAAAGAAGGCTCTCTCTGGGATGCCCTGCTAGTAGATGGATACCCCTCTAATGACTTGGATTGTTTCAAGATTCGACTGTGGGTCCTATGCTCATAGCTAGCTTGTAGTTGAGCCTACTCAAATACAAGAATTATTACAAAATTATCATACAATACATTCAAAAAATTGTTACGAAATTAATTTTAAACTATAATAAAAAAATCTTTTGAACATGTACACTTACTACAAGCTCGAGATCTTGCTCAATCTATTTTTCACACATAATCAAGTCAATGGTAGGCTTAGTTGTCTGAATAAGCATCTCAAATATGGGAGAAACATGAGAAGTTACCCCAATCACCATTTGACTGGGACTCTCAGTTTTCATAGGATAACCTGACATACATAATACATTTACATAAGTTATATTTTACCTAAGTACATGTACTAAAATAATTAAAACAAGTCTCTTTTTAAAATTCAAAATTACAAGAACTAATATATACCTCTCTCAACACCTATGTAGATAACATTGAAGCAGTAATACCTATATCTGTCTTAGCTCGTAGAGAGGGAGGGGTGTCAGTACCATCCATAAATATTCATGTAAACAAGGTCTCACTTAGTTTTAGATAAAGTATATTGAATCTTATATATGGAAACCAAAATGATTAATAGAAACACTTGTATATAAAATGTGTGTCTATATAAGTACATGAATATAATGACACATTATATGAAAGAAAAATAAAATCATGCATGTGAAAATACACTTAGATGTAAATTGATAAAACGTCTACTGAACTTTTAAATGTGCATCCTTGTACCAAAACCAAAATTAGAGGAATAAAACTGTGAAAGGGAATATATAATATACTCATTTCTTTTTTTTTAAATTGTTAAATATAAATATATTTGGGTCAAGATATTCAATTTATTCTATATTACATGTTTCATTATATTGGTTGTTGATTTATTACTTGTTTAAAAATAAGGGTTCGACTTAGGTAGGACCCTCATAACTAATTAATTTTGGATGAATTTTATAGATTAACTTAGAGTATTTATGGATATTTTAAGTGACATTTTAAAGGTGGGTCTGCATTTAATGGAGTAGAGTGATGAAGTATGATTGGTTGAACCTAGGATTATAGAGAAATTAATGACTAATGATTTGGCCACACTATATATAATAGGGATACTCTAGATTGTGTAGGTGGGGATTATTGTCCCATCGAGTAGATTTATTTGAAACCTATTCACCAACTAAGATGTGTCATGTAAAATTGTTTAATTTTCCCATAAGTCCCTTGAGAGTGGACTATCACTTTTCAGATTTTTATTAGGATACTAGGCTTGTCAGCTAAAGGCAAGGTTTTGACCTTGATATAGGATTCTGATAGAGGTAAGGTTGTTAATTAGGTGTAATACTTTGGTGATGCTGATGTACATAACATAGGTTTTAAGTATGGGGTAAGACTAGTGGGGGTGAAGTGGGTAGTTATCCTGACCCTCTAAAATGATATTAAATAGGGATCTTTTCCTCCCATTTGGCGGGAAACAAAGGGACATATTTCCTTTTATATAGATGACCACCTATTGTTAGGATTATTTAGGAGAGAAGATGGAAATTTTCATGGATCTAAGAGGTTTTAGCATATTCTTACTTATATAGTTTACCTAGAATAAAATGTGGTTGGTTTAGAGTCTCAGGTGAAGACTCTCAATGAGATTCTTAGGGCTAGGGGGGTTGGGCTCCATCTAGCCAAAAAATTGTGGGAGGTACATCACCCATGTAGGTATAAGCAAGAGACACAGAATTAGAGAAATCATATCCCACATCACTCATAAACATTGGGACATTATCATAGGAGTAGGAGTAGGATCCCTAGGCACAACCTCTAGATGGGGACAACTACCTCTAATAGGACATTAGGGTCACACCATTGTATCTATTTTATGGAATAGTATAAAATTATTCCATGAGTGTGATTATGAACATAATGTTCAAAAAGAGAGAGAGATACTAATATATTACATTGAATATCGTCCACTGGGGGAGCACATGATAATGGTGGCATACATCAAATCTTGCATAGAATTACCTGCAAACTAAATAAATTGAAAAGGATCTTATTTTCAATGCTTTAATATTTATTAGGAAATTTGATGCTTGGATAATAGGTATGAAAAGGTTCATTGGGATAAGATATTTTTCAATAAATAGTTTGGACATGGTATTTATTTTTAAAAAATTAGATGAAGTAGCCTTGTGTTAGGACTATCAAGAAATAATTTTGAATTTAGATATGCCCATAGTCACTTGGGTGATGTTCAAGGAAATAAAACACTAATTTTTGGA
>JARHVA010008001.1:247500-272500 GCA_037957365.1 Torreya grandis | reverse complement strand
CTAAACTTGGATTTAAGTAACATAATCACTTTAATTAAATAATGTGATCATGTTATTAATTAACAAGATCTCATTATAGGTAATGTCCATGGAATTGTCCCCCAACTTTGTGTATTTGCCCCTATCTTTTAATTCTTAATTATTAAATTTCGTAATTATTTGTAGTTTGGCTTTTCCAAATAACACTGGATGAGAAACCCTAATGCAACCACCCTTTCTAATTATACTATAAATATATAGATAATATGTTTACATTTTTTTATTTTAAATGGTTATATGATAGTATGCATAGGTTTTAAATTAGTATTGAGATTCTATTTTAAATTGAAATTGATGTTGAATTTATTATGTATAACTTTTATGGTTGCATAATTATATGAGAATGGAAAGTTGTATTATTTCATGTAAAAACTCAATGTAGAAGGTCGAACCATAGGTATATTGAAACATTTTTTTAATGTTTGGATTAGTTTTATTGGTATTGGAGTACATAGTTCATAATATGGTTTTTAATCATATCAACTTATTAATAATATATTGTAGAAGTTTGATTGATAATGGCATTGGTTCAATGATATTTTCGTACATCATGGGTTGAATAAGCCAATGATTTATAATGGAGCCTAAAAATTAGTTGTCAATATAGGGGGTCTTAAAATGCTAGAGTTTAAAGGGATGATTTTGAGTGTGATGGGGGATGATGCCTGGGAAGTATCACTTCTAGATGGGATGCATCAAATACTAAGCAACGTGATGTTTATTCCTAGTGATGGACATAAAATAGAGATTGAAAAAATGCTTGATTTGATGGACAAGACTGACATTGGTGGAAAAATGTTCCTAAAAGGGGATCTATGGGGATCAACAAGGGTTTGATTCCATCACCTACTTTTCTAGATCTTATGATAGTTGAGGTAGAGATAGATAGATATTTTATTGTTTTAGTTTCATGAAAATATCCTAAAATAGGTGAGATAGAGAGAATAAAATCATCTTATGTGGGGGGACATATAGGCACCTGGTTAAAGGTAGCAAAATATTTTAATAACATGATACCATCTTATGTATAGGCCATTTGAAGGAAAGGATAGATTTTGCCTATATCCATTGATAAAGACATCCCTTCTATTACCTTTGAAAAGGATGAGATAAAAGTGATAGAAGAGAGGGAAAATTGAATCTCTTTTAATAGAATGATTTATTGGCTCAACAGCCTATGGCCAAGTCTACATAATCTTCATGATTATATAAGGAGACACTTGGAGGCTCTATTATAAGCAAAGATTGAAATTAGTCCTTGTGATAAAGGAATATTAATTATGATTTTTTATTTTATTTAATATAAAGGTGATGTCACTAAGGAATATACATAGGCTTGGGAGGAGCACCACATGATTCTATTCAATCCCTGATATCCAAATTTAAACCCTCTCATAGAAAATTTTAACTCACAACCAATCTAGATTTGTCTACTAAACCTTCCTCTGCAAATTTTGGGCAAAAAAGTTTTCAAAGCCATTATAAATTCTATAGGGTAATTTTGGTAGGAATATCCCTTAACCACAAAAATGGGTCATTCAACCTATGCCTCAATTTTGGTGAATCTATATATATCTAAGTATTTAGTAACCCAAGTGGAGATGAAAGTAAAGGATATAACATGGGTTCAATCTTGAGACTATGAAGGGTTACCCTTTTGATGCCATAGGTTTTTTCAAACTAGACATATGGTGAATAATTGTCAGAGCATTAAACATAAAAAAACACTTGGTGGAGGGATGTTGGCTTACAACATATAATAGCTAGAACATATACTTAGAGAGAGAACCTATAGGTGGTTCTTAAAAATGCTTTTGGAATAGGCAGGTCCAAAAGACAATACTAATAGTGTTTCAAAAAAGGTCAACAATAGGCCTATAGAAAAATTAGCTCTAGGAGGGAAGGTAGTGGCCAAAGAGATGAAGGATTGGGATCCATTAAAAATTCTTTTAGTTTATTCATTTGAAGTTAATATCCACATTTTCATTGATGAAGGGGATGGGGTAGATTGGATGGTAGTAAATAAAAATAAAAAGGGTCATGATAATAAGGATATAGACCCATCCATTATGACGCTTAGATCTAGAAAAGAGAATATCATGGGAGGATCCTAGTTGTTTTTTCTATTGCTTCTTTGTTATTTTTTTGAGGTACAGATGGATATGTACATGAAGTTGGGGAAAAATTCCATGAACATAACCCATAATGCATACACATCATAACATAATTCATACGTTATATTTTTATAACAGGTACATGTTATGGCTCAGGATTCCAAAACCATAACATGTATGCATTGTAATAATAGCATGTATGTGTTATGTAAACTAATAAGAATTCATATGCATTATATAAATGTGTATGCATTCCTATAAGTTAAAATAACATGTATGTGTTATTGAAACTATAAAACAAATCAAAAAACTCATCCTCCTCATTATTTTCATTCATATTTTTTTGATTCCGATTTGTTTTTTTCCCTTATAAGATCATGTTTTGCCCTCCAATATCTCATTTTGTCCTACAAGACTTGTGTTTTGCCCTCCATTTTTCAGATTGATGATGCTTCTGTGAAGAAGAGGCTTGTTTTTTAGTAGATTAAATCAATTTTTTTCATTTATTATTTATTTATTTTTTGAATGTAAATTGCATCTGGTTTAGTTGTTATTTATCTCCAATAAGTTGGCATGCTCAACCTAACCCTCCACCTAATCCTCTACCTAACCTTCCACCCAACCCTCTTAACCCTCCACCTAACCCTCTTGTAGTTCCCCTAAGGTATCCAAGAGGATATAATTGCTCACATAGTGGAGAATAAAATTGAAATTGAGAAAATAATTAGGACAACAAGGGAGCCCACTTCCACAAATACCTATGGCACCTATTTGAATAATAATCTAGAGTTAGTATTAGGTCAAGTTGACTTGTTAATGATTCAAATTTATATATGGATGTCATATATGGATAGTTGTAGGGAGTATTATGCCAATAAATTGTCAACATCTAGGGTGAGTAAAAAAATATAACAAAAGATCAAATTTATGACTTATTTATCGACCTAACCACCAATGCCCCATTTCCCATAATGATCAAATATTTCCCAATCCACCAATGCCAACATGATTTAATTCAGGCCAATTTTTGGGAGTGATGGTGGATGGTGTTTGACTATCCCCATTGTAATAACCATGAGGTCCCTTTGTACTTCTTGAGGAAACTCTATTGTGAGTTTGTCCTTAATCAAATTCCAAACTAATTTGACTATGGTAAGCTTCAAGGCCAAGGGAAAGGCTCTGCATAGGATCTATTAGGTACACATCATGTACCTAATCAACCTATAAGGATCCCTACACAAAATAAAATTCATCTAGAGATTCCATTTATGGTGATAGAGGTTGTGGAGATAGACACTTTGTATGAATTTAGTGTGCTTACTGATATACTCGATCATATTACAAGTATACTTTTAGAGATAGATTCTTGAGATACTCTAGATAGTGGTCATACTCAACCCCACCCATGTAGATGTTGTGGTGATATATGTACTAGACCTTTATATGATGATGGTGGTGTTTCAAGGGGCTTGGCGGATATGGTCTTGACTAATGAGTTATTAGCACACACATTTAGTTTAGATACATTAGGAGTCTCTATACACATGCAGGTATCTTATATATAAATTTAACATTAAATTTTTAAGTTATATTTGAAATTAAGAAGGTGAAAACTAATTTACACATTTAAATTGAATAATATATATGTAATTTTTTTGCGTTCTAAGAGGAGGCATTTCCTTCAAAATTATAATTAGGTAGTGGGCCAACCTGGGCTACTAGATCTATTCATGTCAGTATGACACAATATATAATTATAAAGGTAAAATTTCAAGTGAATCTTATATACTCTAGATGTACATTCATACACCTTAATTGTATCCTTGGTAGATTTTGTATAAGAAAATATAAAATATGTAATATAATTTTGTTGGACTTTTTTATTGTTTGATGTATTAACATGAATTGGTGTAACTTATTAGACACTCATCCTCCATCTCAACTATGTTTTCAATAACCAAAATAGAAAGTTGAACATTTTATTTATATCCCATTATATGTAGTTTCTATAGCAGGTCAATCCCAATTAGTAATATTGGATGTACATATATATATAATTCATTTGATAAAATTTGTTTGGTACAATATATTTCTATCAATTTCCCAATCAAGAATAACATGTCTTCATCAATATGCACACCACTCCTTTATTTTAAATACTGGCCTCATAGCTAGGCACTTGATTCCTTGTTATCTTAATCACATATAGTATTTTAATATCTATGATCGATATCTAAAATGGTCATAGCTAGAAATTCAATTCCCATCTTGATTCCATCTAAGCATAATAATTTCATCTCTATCTATGGAGTTATAAAATTAGATGGAATAGCCTTTTGATCCCATTGTACCGAGTTAATTTCATTGGTTTATTGGGAGAGTCTCCATTAGATCCCATTGGTTTTTTGGGAGAGTGTCAACTATAAACTATAGCCTATATGTATATGTCATAGGCATTGCAACCATGTATAAATATTGGACCTCAACCCCATATAGATAGATGGGGTTGAGTAGCTTGTTACCACCACCTACTTGGGGGCCCAAAAACCTACTATATCTAGATGGGGGCGAGGTCTTATCTATATCCATTGATGTAGACCTATATTAAATTCTATACAAAACTTTGCCTATATTCCTTCCTTTCAAGGTTCTCCTTCATCAATTCATAACTCATTCCCTTAGTCCTTTGGGAAATCAAATAAAAATGATAATATTAGTAAAATTAATCCTTATATCTTTTTATAACTCTCTCTCTACATCTTTGGTCATGTCACTAACTCAAAATGTCTGTCTATTTACCCCTCACATACAACTTTCTAGCTTTACCTTCTACTAGCCCTATTTTTGGGTAAAGCTCTTTGTTGGGAGCATTTGAGAGATCTTAAATAGAAAATAATGACCTATTGAAGGACCCATTTTACCCATATAAATCCTACATTAACAAGTTATAATACTAAACACAAGGCACATAATTTCTTAGATTACAAGCTATATGTTTTTCAAGAACAAGGACTATGGACAAATAGGATTTTACCACTTCTTAACCAAGTAGATTCCAAAAAATAATATTTTTAACACTCTTATGTGTTCCTTAGTTAATCTTCCACATAAATTTATACCAAAATAATCAAATAGTTGGACTATAGTTGAATCTTGGAATGCATACAAGACTAATTTTGTTAGCAACTTGTTTAATCAATGAATTTCCCAAGTTATTAGTTATTAGATTGTTTGTTCAGTTGATAACTAGGGTGGACACTCCTCCACCATTATAAGTCAAGTTAGAATCGAGAATTGTTGCTACAATATCATCTGCATAGGCATTTATTGAGGTATGTATATTCATTTGTAGTTTTCAATTGTAATTTGGTACTTTTATTTTATTAATTTTACTATATAATTTGGAAATTGTGTATGCAGGGTTGTCATATGACATTTGATAGTCTGATTCATATGAATACTATGATAACTCTTCACATTTATTCATCATTTTACACACCTATTCATGTAGCTGAACCTAGTAGTGACCCAGTCAAGTGTCAACATAAAATTTAGGAGGACCATGAGATTATGGTAAGTGCATGTTTAAATGATTTCTTTTATCATAGTTTAAAACATAAGTTTCTTAACTTGGTTTCATGTGTACTTGTTAATTTTATAATAGTTTTTGTATTTGAATAGGTCTAACTGTAAGTGACCTATGAATTTATTATCTATAGTCAAACGTTGAAGCAATATAAGGCATTCAGGATATCTCCATCTACAAGCAAGGCATCCCAAAGAGAGTCTTTCTTGAACAAGGCAAAGAGAGGGAGACTATTTGATGATTAGGATGTTCTAGATGATGTACTTTTTTTTATGCCTATATGGCAATGTATGCATTTTTGGTATTTTAGATATGTATATGATGTATTCACCTAACATTATATATTATGTTGTTAGAAATGATGTAATTTTTTTGTATGCCTATATGGCAATGAATGTATTATTGACATTGTATGCCTATATATGGCATTCATACATAGAATTCTTATTTTATACATTAATATTTTAGAAAATAAATGAAGTAAATCTTGTTTGAATCACTTGTGTTTAGAGTATTATATATGATTGGTTTTGATGTATTCTTAAGGATTACAAATGTTATGAGATTGAGAATAACTTGTTAAAATAAAGTTTCAAATTAGACCTAGTACTTAATTTAGCTTATTATACTAATTAATTATTCCTTGTACTCTTAGTATCACCTCCTTGATGGCATTGACCTCTTTCCATACATATTTTTCCTCATTCAATTCATGTCTCATTCATAAATTTCATCTCAATCTCCTTCTAGTTTCTTACTAGCCACCTTCATTAGGTCTCAAGGACCAAATCTTGGTCTATGTTTCAAGAGCTCAACCTATTATCAAATATGGTCTTAGATGATCATAACATACTTGGTATAACCCCCTTCAAGTACTCAAACAATAGAATACTCTCATTCCACACTTTATGGACACAATGCTCTCTTATGGCTTATAACCTTTTTTTATTGTATTTTTTCTTATACATAAATTTTACGATCAATTAAGAGATTAATATGGTATTTATAGATACACTCTTATTTTTCATGTCTATGTAAAATTTAATATCCCAACTCCACCTCTAACTATCACTTCATTAGCCTTCCCTCATTTATTCCTAATTAACCATATTCCAAACCCTCAGTCCTAGAATCTATACACATTCATACAACCATAGGTTAAAACTATTTGATTCACCTTGTACATGTATATGGGATCAATATTACAAAGTTTCATTAAATTCTCATGGTTAAATCTCTCAAAAATGCCTAAAGCTTGCTAATCTAGGGTTTCTCATGCCCTGTACATACTCTCCAAAGGAAAAATTTGACCTTACCACTAATAATAATATTTTTGGAAAATATACTGATGACATCTAAAACATCTCATAACACCTTTCCAATGATAAAAAAACTAACTTTGCCTTTATGCCTTTGAGACTACCTATGGGGATTGCATGAATTTTGGAGTGTAAACAACCTTGAAATGTCTTTAAGAGGTTTAAAACCATATTAACCTAATTATAAAATACTTATCTAAGCTTATAACCCTCAAAAACATCTTAAAATTTCAAAAATTATGCCTGCATGAATAATGACCATTATGAGACATGGAGGGGATTGAGACAAAACTGTGAGCACTTCCACTTGTCATGACCTTTCCAAGATTATATATGGGTATATTAGGACATTAATACCAATATTACCAATTTTAAATTCATTTGGATATGTACTTTATCATGTAGACCCTTTTTACCATAATTTACCTTGAGTTATCTACATGATTCCTTCATGCCAAAACTCATCTTTCTTAAATTTTTTAAAATAAAACCATGAATGTGATCACTTATAGGGGAAAATATAGGTTTCCAATGTCATATTTTATTTTTTTAGGATCTCCCTATGTCCTAAACTACTTCTTAACATTTAGAACTTACAAAACTTCCAGAAATCTCCAATGGCCGCCTTCTTGACTAGAAGAGGATTGTATCAAAACAATGGGAACTTTCACTCTTTTTAGGATACTGAGGATGATATGGGATTTTTTGGTACATGTGTACCATTCATATCAAATTTTAGGCTTTCAACTTGTAGAAGCCCCATACTAACTAATTTTGACAAGGTAGACTCAAATTTCAACTGTGATTTGACATAGGGTTGACATTACTAAAATAGTGAATATTTTCCATAGTAAAAAAACCAAAAAAAATATTGAATGGGTATATAAGGTCATAATTATCCTCTCCACCAAATTTTGTGATTAGATCTAGTATCTTTTGGCCTGTAGGGCTAACTTGGAAAAAGTTAGTGACACATGTCTTCTTGGTCAAATTTCACAAATGAGTCATCATCATCTTTTACCTTGGTTTGTGATGTAGATAATTGAGTATAATTATAAAACTCATCATTCCAACTGGTTTCAATGTACTTGATGAATTGATGCTTATCTATATACACTCAGAGTCAAATACAATAGATTATAACCTCTTACCAAATCCTCAAACATGCCAACCAACCTTCATTTAAGGCCCCAAGTCTTCCTTGTAACTATTTCCCACTTTTTTCCAAGTAGGAATATAAGGCCTAGTAGGCATAATTCATGGTCTTAAAGATTATTTTTCCCTTGTGACCTTATTGCTCACTCTTGACCCCACTCTCACACATATAATACTTATATATATTAAACAACAATTTTCACATGCTTAGACATCCACTCTTCCAAATTATCCACTTATTTCCCATTATTGGATTCAAATACTAGGCCTAATGACTACACTCTATTATAAACTTGTCACACTAGGGTTTTAGGCTTCTTTGGGAGTGATGTTTGGCCATATCTCCTCCCATAGACTTACCCCAACCTCCAAACCACCTTCAACACGTGAAGTAAAAAAGCTATGCATTTATTTATCATAATTTTCATTGAATTATGTTAAATTTATATGTTGTGTGAAAAGAGGGTTTGTGGGTATAAGTTCGGTGGATTGGCATAATTGATCCATCTTTTTGCTCCTCACCAAAAGTTCTGTCATAATATCCTCTACCTCCAACTAGCAACTTTGCCTCTAGTATTGACAGGTGCAAATACACTAGTTTTAGCATGTATATGTAGTTAAATTATACATGTTCCAATAACCTTAACACCCACTTCCACCTTCAAGTGCATTTTCACTAATGTTCTGGAGCATGGAAACACTCACAACAAATGTTGTTAAAGTTTAAGCTACAGTCTGAGAACTTAATTTTTGATTCTTGTTGGCTAAGAAATCACATTTAAAACATGTTCAAAGGGTGAATAAATCCTATGACTATGTTTTTTACCTCCCATCTAGCCTGAACAACAAACCCGCCACCCATTTTGGGCTCTAGAACACCCTTCCCAATACAAGAAAGATGTTGATTTTTAGCCTAACCTCAGGCATGGATAAAACAAAAACTATAATTCATATGGAGGAAACATAAGGTCCCTCATGTTCATGTGAAATTCCTCTAATTTCACCTTTAATATAGTTTGAATCACCTCTAAGAGTAGTGCATGGTATAAGTTCTAGTAAAGGTTTCTAAAATGCAATTTTTTTGTAGTGAAGAGACAACTTCTTGACCTCCAACTAAAAACTTTGCCTTTAGAACTAGTAGGTGAAAATAAACCACTTTTATCACACACAAATATATATATATATATATATATATATATATATATATATATATATATATATATATATATATATATATATATATATATATATATATATATATATATATATATATATTACATGTGTTAAAATAACCATGACACCCACTTTCAGCCATAAGTGCATTTTCACTACTATTTCAGAGCACGGAAACACTGACAACAAATGTTGTCAAAGTTGAAGCTACAATCCAAGAACTCAATTTTCGGTACTTTTTGGCTGAAATATGACATTGAAAACATGTATAGAGGGGTGAATAATTTCTATGACCAAGTTCTTGACCTCCCATCTAGGCTAGATGATAAACCCACCACACATTCTGGGCTCAAAAATGCCATTGCCAATACAAGAAAGATGTTGATTTTTATCCTAACTTTAAGCATGCATAAAACCAAAAATATAAGTTGTATGAATTAAATATAAGATCCCTTGTTCTCATGGTAAAGTAATATAATTACACATTGAATCTAGTTTTAATCACTTCAAAGAGTAATACGTGGTAGAAGTTGGAGTAAAGGATCTTAAAATGCAAATTTTTGGCAGTGAAGAGATAACGTTTTGACCTCCAACTAGAAACTTTGCCCTCAAGAATGATAGGTGAAAATATACCACTTAAAAAACATATATATAGGCAAATTACATTTTTTTCAACAACCATAACACCCACTTCCACTTGTAAGTGCATTTTCACTACTATTTTGGAATACGAAAACACTGACAATAAATGTTGTCAATGTTGAAGGTACGATCCAAGAACTCAATTTTTGGTGCTTATTGGATGAAAAATGGCATTTCCAACATGTTAAAATGGGTAAATAACATCTATGGATAGGTTCTTGGTGTCCCATCTAGCTCAAATGACAAACCCACCACCCATTCTAGGCTCGAGAATGCCCTTCCTAAAATAAGAAAGATGTTGATTTTTAACCTAAATTTTGGCATGCATAAAACCAAAATTGTAAGTCATATGGAGGAACCATAAGATACCTTTTATGCATGGAAAATTCCTCTAATTTCACCCTGAATATAGTCTAAATTGCCTCTAAGAGTAATGTGTGGTAGAAGTTGCAGTGAAGGGTCCTAAAATGTAATATTTTGGTAGTAAAGAGACAACTTCTTGACCTCCAACTAGCAACTTTGCTTTCAAGATTGTTAGGTGAAAATCCACCACTTAGATCATGTATATATAGGCAAGTTACATGTGTTCCAATATCCATGACACCCACTTCTACCCACAAGTTAATTTTCACTATTATTTTAGAGTACATAATGTTAGGTTGTGGAGCTAAAAGCTTCACTGATGCAAATAGGGAAGGATGTTACTGAGTTACAGAGCAACTGACGTTGGTCTGATCAACCGATGTTGGTCATATCCGGTGAGTAGAGCAACTGACGTTGATCATGATTCGGCTGATGTTGGTCACCTCTAGGTAGACAGGGACCAACGTTGGTCACCTGTGTGGTTTCAGAACTGCTAGTTCACAGATAGTTAGTTAATGAATTGGTTGTTTGCATGTAGAAGGCCAATTTTATACTTGAAGCTGTGGATCTAATTATTGTAATTAGATGTCTAATTATTGTTTGCATGACATCTATTTAAGAGACTCATGGGTTGTATTATAAAGTGTTCTAGTTTTAGAGTTGAGCTTGGTTAGCTCCTTCAGTGTGTGAAGAGAGCAAGGGTAGCTCCTCCTAGTTCCATAGGGGTGTCAAGTGTGTATGATCAGGTAGAGCTGTAGGTTGTTGCAAGTTCTGGTAGAAGATCCACTGGGGTACTAGTTTGGAGAATCATAATAACTTGGTGAGGCAAGGACAACGGTTCTTCATGTGTGTGTGCGAGGTCAAAGGAGATCTACGAGGTAGCAAGATCAAAGGTGACAACAACACTTCAAAAAGGAATAGAGGAAGGCAAGGTAGATCCTTCCATAAGTAAGATCATTTGAGTTGCAAGTATTTGTGTGTGTGAGATCTAGGTTTGTAGGTGTTGCAAAAACCAAGTTTATTTGTAGGTGGCAGCAAGATCAGGAAGATCAACAACACAACCAGTGTAACAAGGTCATGATAGATCTACTTGGAGTATGGTATGTACTCAGTCATGGAGTACATGGAGTACTTTTGGAGTACATGGAGTACTTTTGGAGTATGTGGAGTACTTGTGTACTGATAGTAGTGATACTGACTAGTGGTACTGGCAGTAGTGATACTGACTAGTTGGAGGTGAACACCAACTCTATGTTTGAGTTGTGTGTTGGGACTGTAATTGAGAGAGTGAGCTCTTGAAGAGAATTACTATTTATGCCCTAGAGGTGTGGGAGCCCTAGAGGTGTGTAAGGAAGAAGGAGGCATCTTATTTGTTGTATTTCCTTCTAGAAGAGTATTAATACAATTGGGTATTGTCTCTCATATTCTGTGTTATTTTTGGATTCGAGTTACTTGTGCATTTTGGTTAAATTTTGCATTTAAGTTGCTTGGTAATCAATTGTGCTTTGGGGATCCCAACAAGTGGTATCAGAGCTAAGGTTGTAGGGAGCAGGTTTGTGTTTGATTACAGGTCACTCTTAGGGGTTTCTGATTGAGTGGAGTATAGCAATGGCAAAAAAATGTACACTAAGAATGGAGGAATTAAAAAGCACAAATGGTCAATTACGGTGTTATGGAAAGAAAGAGCAGGTAAAGAAATATTGTTGGTTGGTAAAAGATCAGCATGAAGGAACTGAAGAAGCAGATGTTGTAGGTGTTGTTGCATAGGATGCTCTTGTATGTTCCTTGGATAAAGTAGAATCTTGTTTTATAGATTTTGTTGCCTCTTTCCATGCAGCTCGAAATAGAGTATTTTTTCATATTAAGGTCTTTGGAGACTTTGGAAAGATTTATTTAGGAGCTGGCGTGCCTTGTCAAAGTATTGGCAAAGGGGAAGTGAAGCTGAAATTATAGGCGGCCAACACATGGGTGTTGAAGGATGTCATGCAGGTCCCAATTATGAAGATAAGGCTAATTCCTTCAAGAAAGTTGGGTGATGAGAGATGCATAAGGACTCTCACAGCAGATGCACTTGAATTAGTGTGTGGTAAGAAAGTAGGTACTCTTTATCTACTTGCTTGTATTATTGATTTTTCTTCTGTTGTGAAGACGTGGCTTTGTAGGCTTGGTCACATGAGCAAGAAGGAGATGCATGTTCTTAAGAGGAAGTCAGATCTCTTTGATAGACGTAAGAACTGGAAAGCCTTGGTGTTTATGGAGGAGATGATGGATAGAGATCAACAGATGGGACTGAGTAACTCTGAGCAGAGTAGTTTGGATAGGGTTTTGATCCAAAGAGAGCTCGCAAGTAAAAAGTCATCACTCACAGGAAAACATAGGTACCAGTGTCGGTCAGGAGGAACCAGTGTCGAACAGATAGGTGCCGATGCCAGTCATGTGCAGACCAGAGCCGATGGTGTCGGGCAAGGTGGTTATCAGCATCAGTCAAGGAACCGATGTCAGTGACCAGGTAAGACTGATGTCAGTCAAAAAACTGGTGTCAGTAGAAAGGACAGTCACATGGAACTGATGTCGGTCAGATGCAGATTGTGTGGTGACCAAGGTCGTTCATTGAGACAGATTTTGGGTGGACAACAAGCTGTCAAGGAGTCTCAAATGCCCATATGGAGGACTAGAAGGGTAAGTAAGCCTCAAATTCATTGTTCCTCTTCTTTATACTCGTTGCTCACTGTAGAGCAGGAAGGATCTAGGAAATAGTGGGAGCATGGCATGAATAGGATGCAGAACCAAATGGGAGATTTGGAAGGGTTGCCTGTCAGTATGAAAGCACTAAAAGATGAATGGATACCTTAGTTAAAGAATAGAGAGAATGGACACGTGAGATGGAAGGCTAGGTTATATGGTCTTGAGGAAGCTGTAGGACAGTGGTACAGGTTTGACAGGTGGATGACAAAGCATGGCTTTAGTCAATGTTAGTGTAACTATTGTGGTTTTCTTTACCAGGTGGATGATGATCGCGACATTATCCTATTACTGTATGTGGATGATGAGCTTGTTACAGGTTCATACATGCAAGGTTTTTCTAAACTAAAGGTAAAGTTAGTTCAGTGGTATGTCATGAGGAATATGGAGCAGCAAAATTATTTGGCATAAGTGTGTTCTAGAGACATGGAGATCACAGATTGATTTTGTCTTTGGATGATTGTGTGAAACCAGTTAGCATGCTGATGGGTTAGATAGTTCTATGAACAGTGTCTTGATTCACATGATGAGGTTAAGTACATGCGTACTAGACATGGGTTTGCCTATGCAGTGGGAGCTGCCAGAAAATTTGGAGCCAATCTAAGAAAGAAGTACTAGAGGGTAGTTCAGTGGATTCTCAGGTATCTGAGAGGGACCAGTAGCAGGTGCACATGCTATGCAGGGTCAAGTTCTTTTCTACATGTGTTCGTAAATGCAGATGTAGTAGGTTACATGGATGACAAGAGGTGCACCACAGGATTTGTGGTGGTTGGTCTTCAAGGTTGAGCTTGAAGAGGGATACAAGCCAGGAAATAGATTAGACAGTGTATAGGTACAGGTACAGTGTAGTTGTTTGTCTCCAAGTGGGAGATTGTTAGGTTTTGGAGATAAAAGCCTCAATGATGCAAATAGGGAAGGAGGTTGCTGAGTTGCAGACCAATCAACGTCGGTTCGATCAATTGATGTCAATCATATCTAGTGACCAGAGCAATTGACATCGATCATGAGTCGGCTGACATCGGTCACCTCCAAGTAGACAGGGACTGACATCGGTCACATGTATGGTTCCAAAATTGCTAGTTCATGGACAATTAGTTAATGAACTAGTTGTTTGCATGTAGAAGGCCAATTTTAGACTTGAAGCTGCAGATCTAATTATTGTAATTAGATGTCTAATTATTATTTGCATGAGTTCTATTTAAGAGACTCATGGGTTGTATTGTAAAGTGTTCTAGTTTTAGAGTTGAGCTTGGTTAGCTCCTTTAGTGTGTGAAGAGAGCAAGGGTAGCTCCTCCTAGTTCCATAGGGGTGCCGAGTGTGTATGATCAGGTAGAGCTGTAGGTTGTTGCAAGTTCTAGTAGAAGATCCGTCGGGGTACTAGTTTGGAGAATCGTAAGGACTTGGTGAGGCAAGGACAAGGGTTCTTCATGTGTGTGTGTGAGGTCAAAGGAGATCTATAGGGTACCAGGATCAAATGTTACAGCAACACTTCAAAGAGAAATAGAGAAAGGCAAGGTAGACCCTTCCATAAGTAAGATCAATTGAGTTGCAGGCATTTGTGTGTGCAAAATCTAGGTTTGCAGGTGTTGTAAAACCAAGTTGATTTACAGGTGGTAGCAAGATCAGGGAGATCAGCAACACAACCAGTGTTGCAAGCTCATGGTAGATCTAGTTGGAGTACGGTGTGTACTCAGTTGTGGAGTACGTGGAGTACTTGTGGAGTATGTGGAGTACTTTTGGATTACATGGAGTACTTGTGTACTAGCAGTAGTGATACTGACTAGTGGTACTGGCAGTAGTGATACTGATTGGTTGGAGGTGAACACCAATTCTGTGTTTGAGTTGTGTGTTGGGACCGTAATTGAGAGAGTGAGCTCTTGAAGAGAATTATTGTTTATGCCCTAGAGGTGTGGGAGCCCTAGAGGTGTGTAAGGAAGAAGGTGGCATCTTCTTTGTTGTATTTACTTCTGGAAGAGTATTAAGACAATTGGGTATTGTCTCTCATATTCTGTGTTATTTCTGAATTCTAGTTACTTGTGCATTCTGGTTAAATTTTGCATTTAAGTTTCTTGGTAATCAATTGTGCTTCTGGGATCCCAACACATAAACACTTACAATAAATGTTGTCAAAGTTGAAGCTATAATCCAAGAACTCATTTTTTGTTTCTTTTCACATGAAAACTGGCATTTCCAACATGTTTGGAGGGTAAAATAACATCAAATACTAGGTTCTTGGCCTCTCATTTGGCCTGAATGAAAAACCTACCACCTATTTTGGGCTCAAAAACACGATTCCCAATACAAGAAAGATTTTGATTTTTATCCTAACTTCAAGTATGCATAAAACCAAAATTGTAAGTCATATGGAGGAAGCATGATATCCATTGTGTGTATGGTAAATTCCTATGATTTTAACCCTAATATAGTATTAATCACCTGTAAGATCAATCTGTGGTATAAGTTGTAGTAAAGGGTCCTAAAATGAAAAATTTTGGCAATGAAAAGACAACTTCTTGACCTCTAACCAGTAACTTTGACTCTAGGACCAGAAGGTAAAAATACACCACTTTTAACACATCTATATATGTAAATTACACATGTTCCAACAATTGTGACATCCACTTCCACCTGTAAGAACATTTTCCCCACTATTCTGGAGAACAAAAACATTGACAATAAATGTGTTTGGAAGGTTATACAAAGAAATAAACTTGTCATGAAAAATTGTTTAGGAGTGTGTAAATTCCAAGTACTTTTAGTAAGCTTCTCTTATCTTCAATAATATGAAATTATTTACTAATGGTGCCAACCACATGATGGTGGAAGCTGATTTGGCACCACTAACTTACAAAAAAATGTTATTAATCAATTAAAGATGAAATTTATGCATGTACTACCTAAAAAATCAAAAACATTTGGTAAAATTGATTACATCTACATTTTACAAGTCAACATACCTATACATTTCAATCAAATGAACCACTTGGATCTACTCTAATCTAGATAATATCAAGAATAGCTTCATGGTGTGACTCACAAACTTTCCATAGATTCTTGTGTTTTGACCTCCCATGATATTTTTGTAATTGATTATTCATTGCAAGAACCAAATTTGAAAAGTGTAGAATCTTCTAGTGAGTTTCAAATTCTTCAAATAACCATACATTTGAATTTTTTTATAGAATATCATCAAAGCCAAGTTCTAGTGACTACCACAGACCCAGTGGGATAATCAATGTTTTCTCCATCTACAATTGTGGAAGTCAATTTTTTCTTTCCATTTACACATTGACATAAGTAATAATTTATTCCTTCTTCATTGTCCTCATCTGTAATAACTACAAAAACATGGTCTACATCATAAAAAATAATTTTTAATGGCATTATGAAGATAAATTATGAGAATAATTAGTATATAAATATTAATCTTCTACCTAGTTGTACTAGATCGGATATATGGTCAAAGTCATGTGATGATGTCATGTCAGTAAGTTGCAATGTTGGTGGAACTTGATACATGTTGATTGGAATTATAGGTTTAGAACTCTAGTCATCCACCCACTCTTTTGACTCACATTCATTCTAAACAAAGTCCATGCATGCATAAGAAAATCATGCTAAGTGTCACATATGAATAGTCCAGGAACCTGCATGTGGGATATGAAATGAGTGGAGCTCACTTAAACCTGTTAGAGTCATACAATCCTCATAGTTGTCCAAGTCTTTTTCTTACATTAACCCAAAATTTTTATGAATCTTAGAATTTGCTTGACCACCATGACATATATTCTCATCACACCAATCAACCATAGTCTTTACATCAATCAAATTAGAAACATTATCATATTTTAGCTCTTCATTTACAATGGCTCTTTTTATACATACTCCAACACCATCATGATTCACTTTTCCATGGCCAACCTCAGTAAAAATCCAAATATGTTCTACACCAGTGGTAACATGCATCCTACTCAACTAATAAATCATCTATGCATTTTTGAATTGTGATATATAATTATCTAACTAAATGTAATGTCATTGGAAATTAATGTTCCTCTAAGTCAACTGTCCATAGAAATTATCAAAACAACCTTGAACTGATATAGAAATGGTACTCCCTTAATATTTTTTTTATCTTATTCAAAACTATCAGGTGCATGCATGAATATAAAAATTTGTGTTGAGTTGTAATACTATGATTGAACTTCCATTTGTGATTTGAATGTAAAATTTTCTACAAAGTCAACTAATGAAACAATAGAATCAAGTAGAATTGTATTGTTTCTTATCTTTAAATGTTTATCCAACCATTTATCTATATGTGTGTGCCATGCATACTCATAAACAATTTTCTCCATGAATTTGACCATAAATTATGAAACGGGTATCTCTTTCATAACAAGCTCACACCTTTTAGATTCTTTGCCATATTTTAATTAATAAGTCATAGATCTGTATTTGTTCAAACCAACTAATTCTTATCCAATTTCACTTATACACTCCTCATGGATATATTTTTTCAATTTTGGTAATCCACTATAAATTTTACAATTTTCATCCAAACATGCTTTCTTATAAAAGAATTTTCCATCTATTCTTTCACAAAAAATATTTAAAATAAATTCCTTGGCTGATTTTGATGGAACTTTTATGCCACAATCTTAAAAAATGTTAGTAGAATGCAAATAATAATTAATATGGTGAAAAACATAATAATTCATTGAAAATTCAACATATTTCTGACAACAAGAAGTGGTTCATGTGTGATTTATTTTTACATAAAAAGGTTTGGCCATCTTAAAAAGTCTTTAACTAATAGTAATTTATGGATGTTTTTCCAAAAACATAGAGTAAAATTGTGTTTAATTGATATCCAAGAATTTTTTTGGATTTGGTTCACGATTATGAGAACCAACTCTTGTTTTCACTATATCTCTTGCATTGGAAGAAACTCTTGTATTATCTTTCTAAAATTGTGCAAGTAACTCTTTCGAAGCATCAACTATAGCCTTGTATTTTCATGGAATTATATCATATAATGAATATAGATCTTTCATATTATGTTTATTAATTATTTCATGTCTTGAAATTGATTTCATTAATGTTTTTTTATTTATATCAAGTTTTCAGGCTTATTTTTGAAATCAATCATTTTTCCACAATTTCAGCACTTACTGCATAAGTTGTCATTATACATCAAGCACCATTACAATCCTTGTTGCATGATTTTAGGCCTACAATACGATACGCATCATGTAGATTCTAAACAATTTCATCATTTTCATCATCCATATTAGATGTTCTTAAAACTAATGTGTACATTATAGGTCTCATCTTAAGCAATTTCATCAATGAAACAAATAATTGACATCTTTCACTATCATACTCCAATCTATGAAAGAAATTATCCCAAATTTATTGATCTAATCTTCTTGAATGGTGGTCAGACATTTTTTTATGCATTGGTTTCAAAACATTTTCATCAACTTCAATTAAGTACTTATCTTTTCTATGCACAATTCTTGGAGGTGTTGTTATTGGTGGAATCCGTTTAGAGGGTGTTTCAAAATCATTATATGTTTCCATGAAATTTTCTTCATTATTTGTTTCTTCATTATGTGTTTCCATGAAATTTTCTTCATTTTTAATTCAATAATTATTTGAGTTCATTAAATTTTATTCATTATTTGTGGGTAAAGTATCATGCATAGGCGCTTCATCAACATAATCAAAAACTTTAAACTTTGAATGTGAATTTTCAACATTATCTAATATTATATTGTCAATTTCATCATAATTAAATTATTTATTGTGAATTTAATCATAATTCAATTCATTGTTATAAATTTCATCATTATTTAATTGATTATTGTCAATTTCCTTATTATTTAAGGCATTTAGTTCATTAGGGTTAGTGTTTGTACCTTGTTTGGAATTTATTGCTTGCATTCATACCTTATTTTTTCTCTACACTCTTCTAATTACTCCAATATTTGTTTATTTAAATTATTCCTCCTCCCTGAATGTGAACTAGAGCCCATTTTGATAAAATCAACAAATAAAGTACTTTAAATGTGTGTTCCAAAAAATTGTAACCAAGAAAGTATGTAGGGAATGCCTGTGGGGATATCAATCTCGATTATGAATAAAAATAGACATTTAAAAGTGAGATTTTGTTTGTATTTAAAGGAACACATATGTGTTATAGTAATGTTTATGAATTCCTATAACATGTACATGTTCCTTGAAGTATAGGCATATATTATACAAACAAGCAAAAAGGCTCATATTCAAGCATTTTTTCCATTACAATACTATAGTATGATGTAATAACACTCAATATGATTATAATATGATGCATAAATCCCTAATATGATGTGATAAAACTATATTATGTTGTAATAACGCTATCATATCATGCAATAAGGCTCAATATCATGCAATAAGACTATCATACAATGCAATAAGACTATCATGAGATGTAATAAGACTATCATACAATGTAATAATTATCCAATATGATGCATTTATGATACAATATGATGCAATAAGGTTCAATATGATTTAATTAATCTATAATATGATGTAATAAGGCTTAATATGATTCATAAATCCCCAATATGATGCATAAATCTCTAATACATGATGTAATAAGACTTTTGATAAGACTATGAAGCAATAAGGCTCAATATGTAAGATTAAATGAGTTAATTTTTCCAAAAATCCCATAATAGGTCCTTACAAAACTAGGTGAACAACAATTTCACAAATGAGCACTAATCACATTCATGAATTTATGCATTTGTGATGAAATGAAAGAACTTAGGGGTTGTGTTTTTTGTAAAATTAGGATTTCAGGTTAGGGGTTTAGTGAAACAATTTTGTACATGTGTATATGTCATGAAATTAGGGTTTAGTGGAACTACATACATGTTCAAGTGATGAAATTAAGATTTATGATGAACAAGTCATGAAACGTGACCTAATTTAGCCCTTTCAATCACATTGTAGACATCAATTTAGGTTCAATGGGTTGAAATTGGCCACATTTGCATTCATATTTACATTTCTAATTAAATTAGGGTCAGTTAAGTCATAAATGTTGAATCTATATTATATAATTGATTGGGTCATAAATTTGGTTTAAGGGCTCAATTTTGTCCAAATCACATCTGTAATTGTACCAATTGACTAATTAGTTTAATTCATGATAGATAGAATCATAATTAATTTTGTCCCAAATCATATATATCGTGATCTTATAGTTATGTCAAGAAGGGGTTCAAATTGGCCTCCCATGCATCCTCGATGGAAGTGCTCCTATAATTGAACCTTGTTGTACCATGTGTGTACCTCATACACCCAAAAGTGTTAAAGCTATCAAAGAAGCATCAAGTCATAGAAGTTTTAGAGTTGACAATACCTCAAGAGGCCAAATCCAATTACATATCACCATATGTACCTCGTACATGCTTGGAAGTGTCAAAAATATTAGAGGTGTCAGGTCCTAGAAGCATTAAAGAGTGAGTTATTAGATCCCTATCATTCCCAATCCAATTAGATATATATGCACATGTGTATCTTGTACACACATATATTTGTGTTAGAGATATAAATGTCACTTATAATAGAAGCATCATATTTTTTAGAGCCTTAGGACACCTAGTCCAATCAAATATTTCCACATGTGTAAGTCTGGTACACCTACATAATTGTTAGAGTTGTCAGATATGCACATATTTAATACTTAGAAATGTTACATCACCAAGCTAACCAATCCAAATAAGGCCTATTCATAAATTTATCATACATACATATAATCCAATATTATTTAAATATTTACATCAATCCAATCAACTCATTTCTACTAAATAATTTACATGGTGTGAACCTATAACTTGCCATTACTATATGAAAATTGTCATGTAGAGCCCTTTAAGGTCCCATCTGAATTGAGAAAGCATCGAATTTTATCAATTATTTACATTTATGTATTCAAATTATTTATATCCCTATACCTTTAATAACCTCTAGAGATCCCAAAACTTACATTCATATTAAGTATTACACATAGGAGAGAACACAATTCATCAATGGAGAAGCTTCAACCTCAAATCCCAATTCAGAGCAAGAATTTTGAGACATGTACTAATTTCTTTCAATCGACATAATAAGTTTTAAGCTCATTACAACGAAATATGAATAAGATGATTGAATATATATGTACAAAATGTATATAATCATGAAAACTTTAGTGAGGGGGTACACACTGGTATTAAATTCTGATCGACCATCTATATTAGGTGAGCAATTCATCATCCACATGAATATTTATTGGGTCTCTCTACTCAGCATCATCCTTGAGGGGGAATGAAGTCTCATATTTAGGGGACATTGTCATAGGCTTAATGTGTCTTGAATAAGTTAAGTAGATTTTGAGTTCGAGCAACTTATACATATATCATACTTCATCAATGCTAGGTCTACACCATCCCTTAATCATTTCGAACAATGTCCTTTGATAGTGAATTTAGATATTTTCTAAGCTATACATTTATCACTACGTGAATGACATCTTAAAACCACATCATCACTAATGGAACATGTGACCATTTCAAGTTTATTGATCTCAAAACCACATCTTATACAAAAGAAAATGCGTACCCAACTTGACCAAAACATTTAATAATTTAACATGTAAATAGATTGGAGGTCCACCATCTTAATTTTGTATCTTACCATCCTAATTACACAGTAAAGTATAAAAATCTATAGTATTGATAAACATCAAGTGTTGTCTAGCTTGTTTTTAATCTTTCAATTTTTGCATCCGTTGTATAGTTAGGACTAGTCCCATGTCAAAGACATGATCTTTCGATGACATGGGAATCGATGGAGTGGTTGATGGTTTTCCCATGTGTGATCGAGGGGTAGAAATGAAGGAGGTGCATGGAATGGAAGATTAACCATATTTTCACAAGAGATCTTAATTTTAGGCAAAATTTGAATAATGTATTTGAATACATTAGGGGAATCAAAATTAAATAATTGTAATAATAGAATACTCTTGTTAGACTTTTAATTGGGACCTCAAAATTCACCTATTGAATTAGATGCACTAAATGACCTTAGAGGAAACTTAAGGGATTTTATTCAACACATTTTAGGAATGTTTTTGGGACAATCCAAGGCATGAATCATAGGTATTGGGTTCCATTAAATAGAATTCTTGAAATAGATATCAAAGAGATGTATTGTTGCACCAAGGGATCAATTTGTATTTCTACTTACATAGGATTATCTATACTACATAGTCTAATTCAATGGCTTTGCCACTTAAACAAATTAGTTCAAAATTTATTAATAAAGGGGTATGGACAAAGATATCAAAGAAATAATAAAAGGGTAAGATAGGATTATAGGAAAGTAGGGTAATATCAATAAGAAATAAAAAATTTAAGGGCAAGTAGGATTTTAGTCAAGTAAGGTGGTAAGGTATATCCTTGCCCTACTAGGGGAAAGATCCCAATAGATATGCATGTTTAAATTATCAAAAAAAGATTTTGTTAACATGTGTTCTATTGATAAAACATATTGGTGTGTATAAATATTAAAGTGCACTAGAAGCTAAACATGTAATATGTAATACGTGTTCAACATTTATTCTATAAAATTAAAAGTAACGAATCACATCTTGCCAAGTAAGAGTCAAGTATTGATACTCTAATGCACAAAAATTGGTACACTAAAGGTTAAGTTTTGATCATAGGTTTAAAAAATTCTTTTTATGACCTTTCATAACAAAATTAGTTATATTGTCAAATGTATAATTTGTTAGACATTGAAACCTTAGTTATAAGTAATTAAGAAGACATATTGAAATGGGTAAAAATTTAAAAGTTTAATGCGATGTTATGGCACATTAATTTACTATCCAAAAGTAACGCGACCTTTCTTCTATAACAAACATGAAATTTAACATTTCTCTTATAAGTATGCATGGCTAATAGGACCTTTCCCCCACAATAAACACAAAATTTGTTTGTTTCATTTTATGTCAAAGGAACACATACATGTTATATAACATGTACACATTATTTATTAAGTCATATAACATGTACATGTTATACAATGTGTATGCAATATTTAACTTTAAATTTTAAATTGAGCCTTTAGGCTTGAAAATGACTTGGATTTTCAAGCCAAAGGCTTGGGACTGTGCATCTACAACTGAGACTAAGAGTTTTAGGAAAAACCAACAAATTTCAACTTAAATTGTCAAATACGCTATAAATTTCAACACCAAAATTCAAAAAATTATTACCATTATGATGATCATGTTGTCCTCTTTCTAAATATATGATTTTTATATTTTTAGGTTATTTCAAGAATTCAAACTATATTTATTTCTAACAACACCTTTTTAATTCCACTACATGTTTCACGCATGCATGCCTATTCATGTTTATATAATATTTCTTCATTGATCTAAATGCAAAACAAGTTATATGGTAACAAACTAGGCCTAATTCTACACACATTCAAGAAAAAATCAATTTTCATTTTTTTTTGAGGTAGCTAGGGTGGGTTTCACAGACATCTATCCATTTTTTATTAGTTTTCAAGATATACTTAATTAAAAAATTCATAAAAAAATATAAAAAAAGTTCATAACACACTAGAAGAGTTAATCTAAATATTCACCAAAGAGTTTCTAATAATATTAAATGATGTTCAAAAAATGGTGGGTCACACGAAATGATACAATTAAACTTTTCTTAAAAAAATAGGAGGTCATCATTAAATTTTATATGTTTGACATATTTATAGTTAACTATTTTTTGAAAAAATAGTTTTTTGGAAACCAGACTCAAAATTCTACAATTCATATTTTTAAACCATTTTCAAATTTCGAGTGTAGCCATCTCTAATTATCTATATAAGTTCACATTTCTAAAATTTTAGATAAATCATGTCCACGAGTAGGCCCTTTTTTGTCCCCCAAGTTGGTGCACTTACCCAGATGTCTTTGATCATGTTGGATCTTTAGGCCAAATTTGCCTATTTTTTTTAATTTTATGTACCTATTATAGAGGAGTTTCATTATTCTTTGTATGATCTATCTTTTTCCCCATTGTATAAGGGGAGGGTGCCTTTTAAAACCCCTATTTTACCAATAATAATAATAAACTATTAATAATATGATTAATTAGGTTCATAAAGTAAATGAAAAAACCATGGTTGAATTCCAAGTGACTAAGGAGAAGATACAAATCCATAAAATATACATTATTGAATCATGTTTTTTTTCTTCATAGAATGAAAACATGAGGTTGATAAATTCTATTAAAATTTGAGCGACATGTTGAAAATATCATTGAACATCAAGAAACTAAATAGACTGATGTTGAAAATAAAGAGATGGAACAACATGGAAAAATCCATAAATTTTCATTTTTTCCTTGTTTAGATTAAAGGAAACTATAATTTCCCCACATGTATTTATTATAATAAAGTAGTAATTTTTTTTCAAATATTTACTCAAAACTTATCCTTTCATGAGATTATACCATGAGAATCTAATTAGTGATTTTCAACATACTTAACTAAGCATATCAAACTTAAGTAAATGTGAACAACTATATTTACTGATCATGAACAACTTATCTAAGCAATCATAATTATATAATGAAAGTGATCATAATAAAATACAGACATAGATGGTACAATAATACAACCTCTATTGCCAATGTATAATAATAATCAATTACATTTCCATCAGGCATGTTTCCTTAATATAAGTACAATAATAGATATAATTTTCCATGGATATTTAGTTACACTAACCCCTTTATCTTTGATATTCT
>JARHVA010008001.1:220000-242500 GCA_037957365.1 Torreya grandis | reverse complement strand
GATGTAAAATTTGAATCATATTATCTCCTCACATAGTGGAATCCATCCATATATTAATATAATCTTGGAATATTAATGTGTGTGAAGTATTATGCCATCAAACTGCCTACTTATATTTTTCTACCATAGAACCAACGATGCATAAATGAACATAATGAAGAACTAGATGAACACCATGCATTAAAATAAGAATTTAAAGAACTATTGACACCCCATATGACCTATAAAACATGATCTCATCAACTTCCTATCCAAGCATACTTAATATACATGCTTACATACTCGGTTACCAAGCCTATGCCAACACATTGTTCACATATTTGTGTTCTATTCTTGACCTAAAACCACATCAATATGATAGATACAATATGATAAGCCTCAAATAATACTTACTATTTCCATAAAATTGTGCACCATAGGACACTCTGAATCTCCTTCAATTTGATGCAACATTGAATCATATTTCAAGTTTGTGGGAACTTGTAAGACAGATGAATCTCTAGGATTGAAAGGGCTCCCCAAATTATTCTCTAAATGTTTATCACCTAATATAATGTTTTTTTTTGTGAAAAGTGTTATAATATTGAATAAAATATAAAAATTTAATAAAGAGGTGATCCACCAAGATATATCCCATAGAATATCATACCTCTACTAAGCAATAACACTTTCCAAGACACATTCAATGCATTGGAGGATCCTAACATAGTGTTTCATTATGAAGGTACCATGCTTGGGAAAATCAAAAAGATACTTGACCTAGTGGAATATTTCACACCATAGAGATAATTGCATAATTTAAAGAGAGCTTAGTATATTCACCACACTTCACATGACCTATTAACATCAGAACTCTTGCTTAAATATAAAGGATAAAGGATGTAAGGATGATACTTTCACTTAGCTCCACTATACATCACTCGTACACTTACAAAAAATGTTCAAAACTTATAATTAGACTTGTATTTAATGTTCAAAATGAAAGTGTAATGTTATTATATCATGGATTTGCCATACCAACTGTGCCCTCCTTTACAATGGCCAAATGGCTCAATTTATAAAACTTTGAGGAAGAGAGAGAGAAGGGGAGTCTAAGAGACAAAAATAGAAGTGTAAAAAAGATAAAATCAGTTAAAATACATGTGAGTGATGATATGGGGTGAGCCATGCAACATTATGAGTAACAAGTGTGATTTATATTCATTTAGGACCTACAAATTGTCAATAAACTCCTTTTGCATAGAAAATTACCTTACATTATTAGCATTATAAAATTACCTTATAACTACAAATGATCATATATTATTATGGATTTGAGTAATAGGGGTTATAAGCAAGTCCTCACATGTATTGGTGAGGTCATAAACTACTCATAATCATTTGGCCATGCATAATCATCTTTGGTAGTCTCAAAATAGCCCTTTTCTACACACTTGGCACTTGAAAACTCTTTGAACCTGAAATATGATCCATAAAATAAGAGGTATCACATATTCCCCAAGTTTTTATGGCATCAGTTACAAGAATTTTTTTTAAAAAATCTTTCCAAATGAAGATTCACTATTTTCTCTGTCTTTCCAAGATGGTTCACTAGACTGGTTGAAATGGGAGAACTATTAGACACAAATAGGATATTAGAAAATTTATTAAATGACTATGAGGACTTATAAAAAGTCCTAAACTTTCCTCCAAAAGTGATTTGGTTTCTTGGCAGCTTAGCATGCCTAAAAAACTCAAAAAGTGGTCAAAATATGCCATATTTTGCCCTATTCCATAAAGGTCCATAAACCTAAGTCACATGTGAATAATACATATACATTAATCTACATTATAAAAGTGTTTTCATGGCACCTCCATACCTTTTGGATGCTCAGATTGCCTTATCTTCCCAATCAGGTCACTATGGAGGGTTTGTAAGGGTTTTGAAGTGGTTTTCATTTTTAGAATTCATTCATATCCATGTAACTTTGGAATTATGATAAAATTACACTTATGGATCCTCAAGTACCTCCTTATAATTAATTTAATTCCTCAATGTATCATTAAAATCTTGGTGGAAGTTCTAAGCTCTTGAAGTTGACATTCAAGCTCATTTTTTACTTCTTGATGGGGTTTGAATGCTTCCTAAGCCCAAAATGGCTTTTTGGATACTTTATTTGAAAAAAAAGGGTTATAAAATATATTTATATACCTTAAAAACTTCCTAAAAACATTATAATGTATTTCCAAAATCTTGAAATGGAAACCTAACCCTATTTGGTTTTGGACTTAGACCTTGGCAATAGGTCTGCCTACATCTTTGAGATCCTCTTAACATTTAAATGATTATATTTTAAATTTTATGGATTTAACACACCAAAATTACCTATTTAAACATTAATTTATCACCTTGAAATCATATATTATGTTGAAAATGCATATGACCTATAATTTGGCTTTTAGATCTAAGGCTTTCCTTCACACTTGATTGTAACCCTTGTTGTGTAGGGTATCCTATCTACTTTCATGACTTATAGAAAGGTTTATTAGGTTTTTATAGGGTTTTTTTCAGCTTATAAAACCTTTATTTGGTCTTTTTTTCTTTGAGATCATCAATTCACCACTTTTCCCCAAAACTGCCATTTTTATGCATGAAGGGAGTGCCCCTACTTTGAGACAAAATAGATAGTATTAGGCCTATTTTTTAATGAAAAGTGAGTATTTAATAATATCCAGAGGGTCATAATGACCAATTTTACCAAGTTTTTTTTATTCCATGGGTATGGGGTGTAACCATCTCAATCTTCTCAAAAAAGGGGCAACAAACCTTGTTTTTTGAATGTTTTGTTCAAACCTCCATATGAATGATACTTATTCACTCATTTGATGCATAAAAGTTATTAATTAATGTTACTCACCATTATTTAATGATTCTATATTCTATGGATCCACACAAAATTTCTCTCCCAAGTAGAATCTCATATTCACCTTTTGAACCAAGGGTTTCCTTACCATGCCTGTACGGACTAAGCCTACTTTACTTGTGGGAAAGGGCTTGGGTGAATTGAGAGTTTATTATATATTTTATTTACATAATTTTATCATAATAAATACATATATAATTTTTTTAACTCCTTATTCCTTCCTTGGGTACCAAACTCTCATCATGTCCCTCTCTTGCTTATGACCATGTCTAACTGTGACAGTGAACATGGTATCTCCTTTTAGGTGCCTTTATTTGGAGATTTTGACTAAGTTTTAAAAGCATTATATAGTATTTTCTGACTCAAATTCATATTAAAATGTGATCCCATCTTTAAAACCTATCATCTTGGCCATTTTGGGTTTCCAATTATTTCATTATCCTTCATGGATAAAGACAGTCCCAGGATCCTCCATGTAGGTGAGTTTTGCATGAGAATGGCATGAAATTGATATTTATTGATTATTTAAAAACTTATTTATGTACCCCAAGTCATTATATTTTAAATTTATATCTCCTTTAGTCTATAAGTGCCTTAAGACTCCTCCAAGGTCCATCATTTCACTTCACTATTGTCCCAGCTATAGATGGCTATCTTTCATTCATTTTAGGCATGTATGTGTCTTTAGGTGAAGAATATACTTGTTTATGGATCATTATGATAATTTTGAGGTAGTGTTTTTCTAAAATAACCATAAAATTTATTCACCTTATTCTTGGTTATACCTATTTCACAATATTTGCCCTTTCTGCCTATAGGTGATTCCTCACAGTCTTGTGTATGGACAGAGGAGTATGCATTGGGGTTTAAAACATTAGATTTATCCTTCTCTCATGACCTCTTATCTTGAAAGAATAATTTGAACCATTTTCATCATTCTTATTTAATTTAATAACTTATAACACCATAATGAAGATCAAGGGTAGCATTTTGATCAATGTCTTGTAGGTATCACTGCCCTGTTTCAATGATTTTCTAGCCATATTTGGACCTTGCAAAATCCAATCTCTTGTCATCTTTTGCTTTTGAAAATTTGCATATACCTTGTCCCATATTATTAATAAAGCATTAAATCTTATATGTGCCTTATTTCACTTAAGGTACATACTTAAATAGGTCATACAAAACCATATGGACCTTTGTTTGGTCATTTTGGAGCAAAAGCCCTAATCACAACACAACTTCCCATTTGATGTTTTGATACCCTTCTTAGTCAAATAGAATTATCAAGAGGTTTTGTTTAGAAATTTTCCATGAAAATGGATATCAAAAGGGTTTGACCAAATATTGGAACACCTCTAGAAAGCATATATATGGCATTAGTTGTAGATGATTATTTCTACTATATAGGTAAAATTAAGCTCATTCTCCAAATATGAAAGTTTATAACACCTAAATTCCTCCATAAAATGTTTCAATGTACATTAGTGGTCCCAAGAGGTTAAGGACCATGTCAAACCCTCCAAATTTCATGTTTGATGTTAACATGCTTTTGTAGGTGAAGTTTTTCATTGTGATATGCAAGGAAATCATCAAATGATAGGAAACATGCAAGGAATGCTTTCAAAACACCTAAAGATAAATTTTAAACACTTTAATTTCAAACATACACTAAGATAATTTCCAAAACAACATCAAAACATCATATCCAACATGAAGGAAACATTTTCAAAGCAATTGTGATGATTGTGAATGCAAACTATACATTTTACAAGCCTAAAAGAGGCTTTATCAAATTATTTAACTCTCCAAAATAATAAAAATCATGGAAACATATTTAAAATATTTTATAGAAACTTTAAACATATAAATACATCAATCCAAAATAATAAACTCTGAGACAAGCTCAAACAGTGACCACCTCATGGTTGAACATGCATAAAAAGCTACCTAGAATCAAACTAATTGTTCATAAAGGAGGATGCACCAAATATAACATTATTATTATGAAAATTAATTTCACTAAGTTTAATATCCACCTGTAGAATCACTCCTCCCAGTTCCACTTGTATGGCCTATGCCAAGTGCATGAAGTTGCTCATTCTTTGCTTGCCAAGTGAAAATGGAGGAGAACATGTTGTAGATGAAAATTTTAGAATTATTATTGAAAACCAAGAATTTAAATTGATTATGGGAGGTTAAGAGTTACTTTTCCCACGTTTTTAGTTGATGACGAACATGAGAAGTTTGTATAAGTGCCTAAAAGCTCCTATTTTTGAGGGAAAACTACCATCCAAAGAACATAAGTACTTCCTATCTAATAAATAACTATTATTTACATGATCCTAACATGATACAAATTTAAAATCACCTTTTTTCAAATTTACTTGCATGAAAATCCATACAAGTCATTAAATAGGCTAAAATATGACCAAAAGCCCCCCTTTTTCCACATGAGACATGACCTATAACTACTTTATGAATTATAAAAATATTAAAACATATTAAGGACAAATTTAAGATAATTTAAACACAATTTTTTCATTTTAATACCTTTTTACTAGGGTTGACCAACCTTTGACTTTAGTTGACTAGCCTAGCATAAAGAGGGTGGACTTTAACAACGGTTAGGGAGAGGATGAGTAAGACAATAAACCAAGATGACACCCTATAAGACACATGGGGACCTTATTAAAATATTAAAAGAGTCATATTTTACCTAAATTTTATTTGGGGTCAAATTTGGTCAACATTCTTAGTGATTCCTAGGGGTGGCATGCCAACTATGCCTAAGACTAGCTGCTTAATCCTTCCATTGGGCATAGAGTCATGCATATGAGAACTCATATTGACATTAAAAAACCTTTAATTTACCACAAGACAACGGAAATTACATAAAACACACAAATAAAGAACAACACACACAAGATAAAAGCAAAACACAAAACAAAGACACACTTGTGTTACTAAGCACTTAGGGAACACAAATCACAATTAAAAACAAACTAGTATGTAACTTCATCTTGATCATACTCCATTCCTATATAAAAATTGGAGTATCTTGAATCTCCCTCATCATTAGATGAATTATAATTCCATTTATGTTTCCTTTTGGGTGTGATGCTAGATGACTCATGTTTTCTCTTTGTTCCTTGACTTGTCATGTCACTTGATGAAGTCATCTCAAATAGATCTCCCAAGTACCTAAAGTCCTCTTAGTTTTGAAAAAACGTCTCACATTATTTCCCTCTTATCTCCTCATAAAAATTTTACATGTCCATATATAAGATATGTTGTTGCAAGTTCATGTCTCCTTGATAGACCTCATCTTCTTCCTCAATTGTCACACCTTCTTCAAACTCTCCAAGAAGTATTGTATCATAGAAATTTGGAAGTTCTCTTGATTAATTCCTCTTTGATGATGCTGGAGGCAGCTTCATGAGTGAATGTAGGATCAATCTTCAAATCACCTTCAAGAGGCCTAAGACAGCCATATATTATTCCATCATTATCCAAACACTATTGGTGATAATACTCCTCAACACATACCTTATTTCCAACTTCTAGCTTGCCATGGCTTGTGGTCAATTCTATAGGAATTTTAGGCCCCTTTTGGATTTCAAATTCATTGCATAAATCTTCAATTGTCTTCCACAAGCCATCATCTTTTGATTGATCAGCAACATGGAAAAGAATAATGACAGAAAACATTTATTCTTTAAGATACAAGAGAAGTCCTAAGGAATCCTTTTCAACACAAGGATCATCATTTTCACAAGAAGTTATATCTTTTTCATCATTTAGCCAATATGAAACCTCTATTCCTTCTTCACAATATTCTCCACACAAGTTGACTTATTCCACAATGATGTCTTCCCTCTTTTGGTTACTTTTTTGGATGGATTCCAAAGAAAATAAATTTTGGGAAATGGACAAGGAACATGGGTCATCTTGAGACTGCCAAGATGGATTGGTTTCATGGGCTCTCACTCTCTCCTCTAGATTGAAAATTAGGCTACAAACCTCAAGCACCTCATAGGTATAATTTGACCAATTAGCCTCCTTTATAGGTATCCACTCTTTTTTTACTTGTTCAAACTCATTATTTACACTCCTAATATAAAAAGTAGGAATGACTTGATCATCTCCATATCTAGTATCAAGATCTATCATGTATTTTTGGTAGCCAATAAGATAATCTTTAAAACTAGCAATGGAATGCCTTGGAGGAGAACCAACTTTACTAGGTAGAGAACAAGATGGAGAGGACTGATTATTGGCTACATGGGACTCATTAAAATCATGGACAAGTAATTTCTCATCTTGAGGAGGGATAGGTAAATTAGGACATACCTCTTCTATTTTATGATCTTCATTTGTAAGTCAGGGTATAGGAGTATCTTCCTCATGTAAACAATAAGTACCCAGATCAATCTCTTACATGGATGCATAAGGATCCTGCTCAAATATTTTAGTACCATAATCATCAAGGAAAATATCAAAAATACCTTCAAGAGGAGAGGATGCTTCACCATCAATAACACATTCTTCTTCTTCTTTAGTAATTACACAATTCTAATTTGAACTTGACTCCACATATGGTTCAATATGAAACCTTTCCAACAGCTATGTTCTTATGGTCACCTTTCTTCCATACCTTATTCTAAAATTTACAAAAGTCCAATCAACAAAAACATATCCTCTTATTTTAGCCATGAAATCCCTTGACAAGAAAATAACAAAGTGAGTTGGGAGGTTCACCACCACAATGTCTTACATAATGGGGAATCTTGGACAATCATGTAAAAAAATTCAACTCTTTAAATAATACCACCATCTTGGATGGATTTCCATCAATTTTTAACACACCCTTGCTATGTGGTTCATAATTTAACCCCAATTTAGTTGCAACCACCTTAGGCATAACCATGGTACTAACCCCACTATCCACAAATACAATTGTGAACCAATTTGTATCATACAATGAGTGTGAGATAGAAAGGTGGAGGATTTTAATATTTTGTGGAGGGTTATAGGACATGATTTGGTGTGTTGGCAAGGGCCACACCATGATACCTTGGAGTTTGAGGGGATATATTGATATTGGCAAGTTGTTCTCATAGGAGTTCATTTTGACCAGGCATTTCCAAGACTTCTCAAAGAGATATGATAGTCTTGGTATTCTTCAGAGAGCAATAATGTTTATAGATGAAATATTTACCTTTTCTTTCATTGTTGGAGGTAGTGAGTAATATTTAAATTTATGCATTGTAAGCTTGACAACCTTACTTACATTCTGACGTTGATGAGGAATGTGACTAGTAGGAGGTGCTATATTAGGATTCACACCTTGTGGCCTTGGAAATGCATCACTTGGGGTCACATGTTTTTCAATAAACTCTCCCATATCTCTCTTTTTAGATTTTGTGTTTTTTTCAACTACTGTACTTTGATTTAACACATAGTCATCCTCCTTTTGAAAGTTCATGATAATAGTACTCTGGCTACTACCTTCTCCATGAGTGTTCACTTGCATGAGATGTTTTTATTATAATGTAAGGCAAGGAGTGGTTCCTTCTTGTGCCACCAAAGCATGATAACATTCCCCACCATCATACCCAAATTGACCTTGAGATTATCCCTAATGATCCATATGTTCTTCTCCTTGAATAAAATTAGTATGGACTGGAACAATAGCCCTTGTAGATGGAATAGAATTAGGACTATATGCATTGTGATACCGATTGAAATCTTGTTGACCTTGTCCTCTTCCTTGGTAGTTGTATTGCTATGGAGGTCTATAGATTTATGAAGGATAGTATTGAGGATTGAGTGGAACACTTATATGCAATTGAGCTTGTTTGAGATGAGCTTCTAATGAATGAATCATTTCATCTTTGTCTATAACATTATCAAACTTCTTAGGATTTGTTTTGGGCTTGACATTGGTATTGAGAAATTTAACTTGGAGCTTCAACTAAATTATGAGACAAGGGTATGGGAAATCTAGGGGTTAATATCCTAGCTTGTATCAAAATATTCTCAGCTTCAATATCCATCTCATATGCCTCAGGTAGAGTAAATCCTCCCATTCATTGAAACATGACTTTCACATTGGTTCCAATAGCCTTGAAATAAGTATGGAACACAAATCTTGGAGGAGGCCTCATGATAAGTGGTAGCCTACGCCACGTTCTTTGAAATATCTCATTAAAATGTCTCATGGATTCATTAGGACCTCTCTTTATCACATTCAATTGGTGTATTAATGAAGATTGATCACTCTTGTTCTCAAACCTACTCACCAACAATTCCCCAAAGTCATCCCAATTAGCAATGCAGCCACCTTCCAAAGCTATATACCAATCAAGTGCCTTACCCTTTAGAGACATGGAAACTAATATAATATATATATTAGCTTGGGTGATATTGTGGAAGTTTCAAAAGCTTTAGATGTCCCTAATGCATTTTTATGGGGTAATAAGACCTTCTCCATTGAAATGAGGGAGACTTTTGGTAGTGAATACGATCATATGCAGGAAGGTTAACTGGATTTTAGGTGTTGAAGGATAGGAAATATGTTTCCTAGCCATATCTTCTCCTTCCTCTTGATCTAATATTTCTTCAACCTCCTCTACTTCCTCTTCAAAACCTTCTTGTTTAGGATCTCTAAAAGTTAGGAATGGTTTAGGATGTTGTTCTTCAAGAGGAGTTTTAGGTAGAGGGACTTGAGTGAAAACTCTACTAGAAGATGATCTAGTGAGGACCATGAAGTATAATATGGAAAACATGATCTACAACCATATATTATCACCTTTTGGAGTTGCCAAATGCTATATTAGAAACACTTCTTCAACTTTGGGCTTGTCAAGACTAGCATTCACCTTGACATGAAAAAATTAGGACCAATTGTCCCATTGGGCATACCAGAACTATTGCCATCAAATTGTGCACCCTAGGACACTCTATGAATATCCTTATATTTTATGAAACATTGAATCATCTCTCAATTTTGTGGGAACTTGTAAGATATATGAATCTATAGGATAGTAAAGGTTAGCTCCCTGAATTCTTCTCTAAATGTCTATCACCTAATCTAATGATTATTTGTGAAAAGGGTTAGAGTCTTACATAAAATGGAAAAATATAATAAAGATGTGATACAAAAAGTTATATCCCATATAATATAATACCTTTACTAAGAAACAATGCTTTCCAAGACCAATTTCATGCATTAAAGGATCCTAACATAGTGTTTCATTGTGAAGGTAGCATGATTGGGAAAATCAACAAGATACTTAACCTAGGGGAAGATTTTATACCATAGAGACAGTTAAATACTTTAAATATATCTTAGTAAATTCAACAAACTTCACACGACATGTTAACATCAGAACTCTTGATTAAACATGAAGGATAAAGGGAGTAAGGATGATACTATGACTTAGCTCCACTATACATCACTCACACACTCAGACAAAATGTTCACAGCCCAAAATTAGAATTTTATTAAATGTTAAAAATAAAAGTGTAATGTCATTTTATCAAGGCTTCACCATACCAATTGTGGTCTCCTTTATAATGGCCAAAATGGCTCAATTTATAGAACTTTGAGGAAGAGAGAGAGAAGGGGAGTCCAAGAGACATAAAGACAAGTTTAAAAAAAATAAAAATTAGTTAAATTTTATGTCTTAGAGGATATGTGGTGATAATTGAAACATAAATAGAAAAAGGGTCATTTCCAATCACTTAGGACCTATAAAATGTCAAGAAACTCCTTATTTTGCATAGAAAATTGCCTTCCATGATTAGCCTCCTAAAATTTCTTTATAACTACAACTGATCAGCTATGATGATGTATTTGAGTAATATGGGTTACAAAAAATTCCTCCAATGCATTTTTGAGGTCCTAAACCACTCATTATCATTTGGCCATGCATAATCATCTTTGGCAGTTTCGAGATAGCCCTTTTCTACACACCTCTCAAACTTGGCATCTAAAAACTCTTAAAAACTACAATATGATCTATAAAATAATAGGTATGACATATTTACTAAGCTTATATGTAATTAGTTATAAGAAATAAACCTTAAAAGGCTTTCCAAATGAAGATTTGCCATTTTCTCAACGTCTTTCCTAGCTGGTTCACTTTATTGGCTAAAATGGGAGAAATATTAGGAATAATTAAGAGCTTATACTTGATCCAATGACCATTAGGACTTATAAAAAGTCCTAAACATTCCTCCAAAAGTGATTGGGTATCCTGTAAGTTCACTATGCCTACAAAACACAAAAAGTGGTTAAACTCAGCCCTATTTTACCCTATTTTATATAGGTTCATACACCTAAGTAACATAAGAAAAATATGTGGAGAGTCCTATACATCATACAAGTGTTTTCATGACACATCCATACCTTTTTGATGCTCATATTTCCTCATATTCCCAATCGAGTCACTATGGAGGGTTTGTAAGGGTTTTGAAGTGGTTTTCATTCTTAGCATTAATTCATAGCCATGAAACATTAGAATTATAATAAAATTCCACTTATGGTTCCTTAATGACCTCCTTCAACTTCCTTGAATGCCTCAAGGTTTGATGAAAATCTTGGCGGAAGTTCTAAGCTCTTCAAGTTGACATTTGAGCTCATTTTTTGCTTCTTGATAGGGTCTGAATGATTCCTAAGCCTAAAATGGCTTCACAGAGACTTTATTTGAAAAAAATAGTTGTAAAATATCTATATATACCATATAAACTTCCTCCAACCATTATAATGGATTTCTAAAAGCTTGAAATGGAAACATACACCTATTTGGTTTTAGACCTAGACCTTGCCAATAAGTTTGCTTATATCTTTGAGCTCTTCTTGACCTTCCAATGATTATATTTGGAATGTGATGGATTTAAAACACATAAAATACCTATATAAACATTAATTTATCACTTTAAAATCATATATTAGGTTTAAATGCGTATGACATCCAATTTGGCTTCTAGCCCTAAGGCTTTCCTTCACACTTGACTGTAACCCTTATTGTCCAGGGTACCATATTTAATTTCAAGCCTTATAAAATGTTTTATTAGTTTAATTTATGTTTATTACATCTTATACAACATTTATTTTGTGTTTTTTTCTTTGAGATCATCAATTCACCACTTTTCCCCAAAACTACCATTCTTGTGCATGAAGGGACTGCCCCTGCTTTCAGACAAAATAGAGAGTATTAGGCCTATATTTCTATGAAAATTTAGTATTTGAGAATATAAATATGGTAATAATGACCAAATTTACCAATTTTTTTTTTGATTCCATGGTTAATGGGTCTAACCATCTTAATGTTCTAAAAAAAGGGCAAAAACCTATTTTTTTGCATGTTTTATTTAAACCTCCCTATGAATGCTCTTTATTCACTTATTTGATGCATAAAAACTATTAATTAATGTTACTCACCATTAATTAATTCTTTTTTAGTCTATGTATCCTCCCAAAATTTCTCTCCCAAGTAGAATCTCATATTCACCTCTTGAACTAATGGTTTCCTTACCCTGCCTATACGGACTAAGCCTACTTTTCTTGTCGGAAAGAGATTAAGTTACCTGAGAGTGTCTTGTATATGTTATTTAATTTATTTTATCATTATTAATACTTATCACAATATTTAAAACTCTTTATTCCTTCTTTGGGCACCAAACTCTCATCATGTCCCTCTCTTGCTTATGACCCTGTCTAACTGTGACAATGAACATGGTATCTCCTTTCAGGTACATTTCTTCAAAAATTTTGACCAATTTTTAAAAAAATTATATAGTAATTTTTGAATCGAATTCATATTCCAATGTTATCCCATATTTCAAACCTAGCATCTTGGCCCTTTAGGGCTTCTAATTATTTCACTATCTTCCATAGATTGAGACAGTCCTAGGACCCTACTTGTAGGTGATTTTAGGGTGATAATGGAATGAAATTGATATTTATTCATGATTTTACAAAATATTTATGTCTCCCAAGTAATTATATTTTAAATTTATATCTCCTTTAGCCTAGAAGTTCCTAAAGACTCCTCAAAGGTCCATCATTTCACTTTATTATTGTCCCAACTATAGATGGTTATCTTTCATTCATTTTAGGCCTATAGGTGTATTTAGGTGAAGAATATATTTTTTAACGGATATTTATGATGATTTGGAGGTAGTTATTTTATCAAAAACAATAAAATTTATTCACTTTATTCTTGGTTATACATATTTCACAAACTTTGCCCTTTCTACTTATAAGTGATTCCACATAGTCCTCTGTACAGACAGAAGAGTATGCATTTGGGTTTAAGACATTGGATTTATCAATATCTCATGCCCTATTATCTTCCAATAATCATTAAAATTTAATTTAATGACTTATAACACCATAACGAAGAGCAAGGTTAATATTTTGATCAATGTTTTGTAGATATCACTACCCTATTTTAGTGATTTTTTAGCCATCCTTAAACCATGAAAAATCCAATCTCCACTCATAATTTTCTTATAAAAATTGTCACATTCCTTTTAATATATGATTAATATAGGAATAAATCTTAAATAGGTCATACAAAACCTTATGGACCTCTATTTGGTCATTTGGGAACGAAAGGCCTGATCACAGCCCAACTTCCCATTTGATGTTTTGACACCATTCTTAGTCAAATAGAATTATCAAGAGGTTTTGTTTAGAACTTTTACATGGATAATGATCTCAAAATGGATTGACAAACTATTAGAACACCTCCAGAAAGCATATCTATGGCATTAGTTGTAGATGATTATTTCTACTATAAAGGTAGAATTAAGCTCATTCTCCAAATATGTAAGTTTATAGCACCTAAATGCCTCCATAAAACATTTAAATGTAAATTATAGGTCCCAAGAGGTCAATTACCATATCAAAACCTCAAATTTCACTTTCAATGTTAGCATGCTTTTGTAGGTGATGTTTTTGACTGTGATATGCAAGGAAATCATGAAATGATAGGAAACATGCAGGGAATGCTTTCAAAACACCTCAAGAGTAATTTTTAACACTTTAATTCCTAAAATACACTGGAATAATATCCAATAAATCATAAAAATATCATATCTAATGTGAAGGAAACATTTTCAATTCAATTGAGATGACTATGAATGCAAACTAGACATTTTATAAACCTAGAAGAGACTTTATCAAACAATTGAACTCTCAAAAATAATAAAAAGCATGGAAATATATTTAAAATAATTTATATACACCTTAAACACAAAAATACATCAATCCAAAATAATAAACTCTGAGACAAGCTCAAATAGTGACCCCCTCATGGTTGAACATGCTTAAAAAGCTGCCTAGAATCAAACTAATTATTCATAAAGGAGGATATACCAAATCTCAAGTTATTGTTATAAAAATTAATTTAAATTAATTTAATATCCACCCCCATAATCACTCCTCCAAATTCCACTTGTACATCCCATGCAAAGTGCATGAAGTTGCTTGTTTACTTGCCAAGCAAAAATGGAGGAAAACATGTAGATGAATTTTTTTGAATAATTATTGAAAACCAGGAATTTAAATTTATTATGGGAGGTGAAGAGTTATGTTTTACACATTTTTAATTGATGATGGACTTGATAAGTTTGTACAAGTGCCAAAAGATCCTATTTTTGAGGGAAAACTGCCATCCACTAAACATAACTACTTACTTTATAACAAATAAATTTTATTGACATGATACTAACATGATCCAGATTTAAAATCATGTTGGCGTCAAATTTACTTAAATGAAAATTCATTAAATTCATTAAATGGGCTAAAATATGACCAAAATGCCCCCTTTTTCCACATGAGACATAAGCTATAACCAGTTTATGAATTTTAAACATATTAAAAAAATTTAAGTACCACCTTAATACACTTTAAACACAATTTGACCCTTTGACTACCTTTCCTATGGTTGACCATCTTTTGACATTAGTTGACTAGCCTAACACAGAGGGTGGACTTCAACAAGGGTTAGGGAGAGGATGAGTAAGACAATAGACCAACATGACACCCTATAAGACACATGCGGACCTTATTAAAATATTAAAATACTTATTTTAGCTCATATGCATCCAAATCCTTTGTTGTAAAACTTCAAGATCAAACTCATCATCATCATGACATCACCACTTTTTTGTTACCTTTAACATCAAAGCACACATGATATCAATATTTGACATCAATGACAACACTTGTCAACATATTTATCCTCAATTAGGGAAGTATGCCATTTATTTTTATAACTTCATTTAACACTACAGGTTAAATTTCTTTTAATTTTATATCAAAACATTTTGGATTTGGGGATAATGGGTTAGCTCTATGGATGGTAAATCCATCCACAAGACTAAACGAATATCCCGAAATCCTAAGTGTTTTGATATAAAATTGAAAGAAATTTAAACTATAGTGTTAAATGAAGTTGTAAATCCATCCACAGGGCTAAGCCTGTATCCATTCAAAACTATATTCCATTTACCCAAACCTAAGTATCATAATTATACATAGAATTTCCTCTAACAATTAAATGTAATAACAATACCAACCTTCTCAATGATTTTGTTTGAAACTCCAAGAACATGAAATCCCTTTGCTTTGTTGCTTTGTATTTTTCCTCCTTTCTTTTTTGTGTATCTCCTTTCCTTCAACAACTCCTTATTCCTTTTCCTTGCCGAGTTCCTTCTATTCAAACTTTTTATGCCACTATTCACTCATTTCATAGTCCATGCACAATATCTAAATTTTCCTCTAAACTACACTAATCCACAGTAATCTTTCCATTAAACATACTAGAATCCACAATTTATCTCTATTTCAAACATTAGTCAATATTATATAACTTTTATTTTGTTTAGAAATTTTTGCATGATCACTTCACTATAAGGCCATGAGTATATCCACTACTTAAGTCTACGTTAGTCATTAACATAATGATATCTATAATTCTAATTTTAGCATAGTTTCAAGCATGACAATCAAACACTAGTCTTAGATTTAAATTAACTCTTAGGTTAGTATTTTTAGGATAGTTTAATCTCCTTGATTATAAAATAAAATAAGGGTAACTATATCTTTATCAAAAAGATACATAAATCTACAATTTATTCCAATTATAAAAAGATAGTTATTTTAATCATTTACTAGTGTATATATAGGTTGTGTGTGTGTGTGTGTGTGTGTGAGAGAGAGAGAGAGAGAGAGAGAGAGAGAGAGAGAGAGAGAGAGAGAGAGAGAGAGAGAGAGAGAGAGAGAGAGAGAGAGAGAGAGAGAGAGAGAGAGAGAGAGAGAGAGAGAGAGAGAGAGAGAGAGAGAGAGAATTTTTAATAGTTGAAATTATATTGATATTCTCGAATATCAATAATAGTAATCTAAATGTTCAATGACATTTTTATATACATTATACTATTCTATATATATAATAGCAATTAGATATATTTTATTTGATTTACTCTCAAAAATCATAGACATCATAAGAAAATTAACCTCATGTAATCTTATTACAACATCAGGCACTAAGTATACATAGAAAATTCAATCACATACAAGATTTATCCGATAAACACATACTAACATTTACAACATATAACTCTAATATCTAATAATTCAAACACACAATACATATAGAATTTTTAATCTAATTTCGTGTGTTTAAGGGTCTTAGAAGTTCCTCTATATTATTTCACTATCTCCATCTATGCCACCTACTACAGTGATGCTCTCCCTCCATCATGTTCTGAGGGATAAATTCTCATGTATCCATCTCATGACAAGAAGGTATTTAGTCAAGCATATCATGATACATATAAAATAATGCTGTAACAACAAATATAACATAATCATTATGTATAATATCCATAATTTATCATCTCATAACAATGAACTCATGAAATCTAAGAAGCATACATATGTCCCATAACAACATATGACATAATTTTAAAAAAAACTAACAATCAATTTAAATAGATTTATTGATCAAGGGATAATCAGGTAAATTAATTTAGTGAGAAAATCAAGATGTAACATCCTTCCCCCTAAAATTGGTCATTTTCTCAATGATACTTTTTCAAATAATAGTTTTAAATAAAAAACATAGTTTAACAGAATAAAAACATAATATCTAGTATCAAATCAAGGAAAAAATATATGTAAATAGATTGTATAACTCATTATAGTCCTCCCAAATAGCACTATACTTAAAGTATTGTTCCACAAGAACTTGCATGGACACTTATCTATTATTCAGAAAAAGTTTTTGAGAGTCAATTACTTTGATTGGTTCTACCATGACCATCCTAGGATTTAGAACCTACAAAGCATTCCAATCCAACACATGTGAAATATCAGCTATATACTTCTTAAGATAAGATACATGGAAGACATTATGTAATAGAGCTAGGGTTGATTGTAATGGAAGACTATACACTACATGATTGACCACTTCTATAATATTTAAAGGTCCCACATATCCTGGTGAATGTTTTGATGACTTCTCAAATTTAATCAAGCTCTTTTGCAGCATAACTCAAAAAAATACTTTATCACTTACTACAAACTTCCTAGCTATTATCATCAAATTAGCATAGATCTTATTATTATCAGTGGCCTTGAAAAATCTCTACCTAATTATTTTAATATGTTACTCTATTTTTAATATCATTTTAGGTCCAAAGAATACCATGTCTTCCAATTTGTCCCAACTGATTGGTGTCTTGCACCTTTGCCCATAAAGTGCTTGAAACCGTTTAATCTTCAAAGTAGATTAGTATGATTTATTGTATGAAAAATCAACCAATGGAAGGTATTATTCCCATTTATATTATTGATCCATGAAATACATATGAATAGTATCCTTTAACACCTGATTAACTCATTTAATTTGACTATCAATTTATGGGTGATATGTTATGCTAAAATTTAGTTGCATACCAAAAAATAAACTCAAAGATAACCAAATATATAATTCATTATCAAATTATGATCCAATATAATATTATATATAAATACATGTAATCGATACAATTTATTTACAAATCTTTACTCAAGATTTGGTGCATCATCTACCAAATTGCCTCAGATAAAATGTGCTACCTAGGTTAATTTATCAACTACAACCAAGAACATGGCATGCATGTTACATGATATATATTGATCACCTACCATTTCTAATTAGGTATGTCATGTGGATATAAAAATCTAACCGAATGCACATGTTCAACTTTCAATCACTTATATTCTAGAGAATGTGATATAAAGTACACTAAATCTTTCTCGATTCCCTTATAAAAATAATGTAGTATAAGCTCTACCATAAGCTTGGTTACTCCTAGATGTCCTGAATATGGGGTGTTGTGTAGTTCCTTTAACATTATGCTTCTCAAATTTTTCTGATCTGGTACATACATCCTTATGCTATAATGTAGAAGACCATCACTTTCTAAGTTATATCATTTATACCCAAGATTCTATGAATTCTCAAATAGATATTTCCTAACTTGATCATAGAATTCACCTCCCAGTGATCATTCAATGAAATGATCCCTGAAATTACTCTTTCTAGTAGATATAACTACTATGTACTTTCTATGACTCAAGGCATAAGATAATTTATTCTTTTAACCTTTGATGTAATAAATATCAAAGTCATAGTTAGATAAAAACTCTAACCACTGCCTCTAACAAGCATTCAAATTTGGTTGGGAGAAAATGTATTTGAGTATGAAGTTGAAAGTATTGAGATCAAATGGTTTTCCCAACAAATAGGTCCTCAAACTTGCAAAGCATGAATAATTAATACAAGTTCAAGATCATGAAGGGCATAATTCACCTCATAAGGGTTCATCTTCCTTGACTCATAAGCTATTATTGTACCATCTTGTATAAGGAATCATCTTAGTCCATCCACAGATGCACCTGTGATCATTGAAAATTGACCATTTGGATTAGGAACTCCTAACACTATTGCCAAAGTAAGCCTTATTTCAATTATTGAAAAGCTATTTCACATTTATCTAAACAGATAAAATTCCGATTATTACACTACAAAGAGGTCATTGGAATATAAATTTTGGAAAAAATCAAAATGAATTTCCTATAATATCCCACTAATCCCATTAAACTTATAATCTTGTGCACATTCCCTAGTGTTGAACACTCCATAATGGCTCTTATCTTAGCCGAATAAAAAAATGCCATCTGTTGAGATAATATGTATCAAATATTGCACTTTATTTTGGAAAAATACACACTTGGATAATTTTTTATATAATTTTTTCCTTCACAGACATTACCAAACTAGATCAAGATGTTGAAGATTCTCTTCTTCATCCTTGGAATAAATCATAATGTAATCTAAAAAGACCAAAACAAAATGATCTAGGTAGTCTTTGAACACATTGTTCATGACATTCATGAATGTTTTAGGTGCATTCATCAACCCAAATGGTAATATTGTGAACTCTTCATTCCCATAATGAGTTCTAAATTCCATTTTTAGAATATATTCATGTTTTATCCTTAACTTATGATATCTAGCTCTAAGATTAATCTTAGAAAAGATTGTCTCTCTTCACATTTGATCAAAAAAGTTAGCTATTTGAGGTAGTGGATACCTATTCTTGATGGTCACTTTATTATACATTCTATAATCAATGAAAATTCAAAGATTGACATTGTTCTTCTTAAAAAATATCTATTAGACTCCATGATGATACACTTGGTCTAATCAACACTTTGGATAATAATTACTAAATTTGTGCCTTCAATTCTACCAATTTAATTGTTGTATTTTGATACAAATCCTTAAATTAAAGTTTAAATCATATTTTGATATTAATAGAGAAGTCAAATTCTCTTTTAGGAGGAAATCCTGACAATTATTATGGAAACACATCATGAAAATCCTTAGGGATAATCTTTAATTTATGGTTCCTTAGTTTCCTCCATTTTATTAATCTTGAAAATAAATACTTGATATCCCTTACCTTGGGCCTTACTGAGTTGCATTGCATAAATCTTCCTCAACATTAACTCCCTTTTCTCACCCTAAATTAGTATTTGATTTCTAGAATCATCAAGATACTCCACTCTTTTCAGAGAATAGTCAACCTTGGCTTTATGTTTTGGAAGCTAGTTGAATCCTAAGATCACATCATATGACCCTGGTGGTACTACATAAATATCTAAAACCATTGTGAATTGTAACAACCAAATTTTTTATCCTACTAAAAAACTTGTCAACTTTGACTTTAGATTCATTCCAATATTGTACCAACCATGCATTTGTCAATACACCAATTTTACTAGACAATTTATTTAGAATTCTAAGAACCATAAAACATTTTATAGCCCTTGTATATATATAAATGGAAACTATGTATTCAAATAAAATACATGACAATTCTATGCTAAAGCTAAAGCTTGGAATTTGACTTGACGATCATCAACCACTGCATGAATACATTGCTAAAAATTCCTTTGTTGCGAGGCAGAACATTTGTTTCTAAACTTATCCTAGGTGTATTCATGCATAAAATGGTCACATTCATAGATGAAGTAACCTCCCAGTGGTCCCTTCCTATCAAATTATTGGTTTCCCTTAAAACCACCTTTAGAACCATTACCCAATTTCTTGATACTTGAACAACTATTGAATCTAGTATTCTAATTACTAAACTAAATTTTTGAGTCTTGATTCTCCTGCTTCCAGTTCTTCTTTTTGAAAGTTGGATTTGAACTTCCAAACTTTTTATTGAATTTGTCCTTGACCTGAGCAAGAAATTTTAACTTTTACTTGCACTTGAATTCTTTCTCAAATATTTGGTCTATGGTAGATTGTCTATGAACATCAACCTCTCCACCAATCTAGTGTTTTATCCCATGATGAACTTCTTAATCTTAAAAATCTCATCTACCTAATATTGAGGTACATATTTTATTTGGTGAATTATTCCCAATACTCAGTTACCAACAAATATCTTTTCTTTAGATTTTGAAATTATATCAACATTTGGTCAAAATATAACTATGGAATCCACCGTGATCTTAATATTGTCATAAAATACTTCCAAGTAGTGGTGGTCAAGTTTAGACTCATTTTGAACTTCTTTCTGGCCCACCACATAACTACTTCTCCAGCTAACTAATAAGCTCCCCAAATATATTTGGTGACCTTAGAGTAGTTTTGAATCTCAAAATACTTGTCTAATGCAATAAACTATGCTTAAGATCCATCTCCCATAATGGTTCCATCAAATTTATGTGGATTTAAATTTTTTATATCCTTTTCCAATTCTATAGCTTCATGTGCTCTCACGTCTTTAGGAACTTCCTCATGTCTCTACTCTTGAGCAATTTACTACTCAGAAAGATGATTTTAAAGTTCATCCTAATGGGATTCTTCCTCTTGTCCATGATTTTCTTGTTCTAGGGATAGGAATCTATCATTAGTTTCTTTCATGGTCACAAGAATCTGATCAAACTTTGTTTCTTGTTCCATGAAAAACTGGTTAGAATCAAATGAAGGGCTATTATAATTAACATTAGATGTATTCTCACTTGATGTTATTGCTTGCACCATTCCTTATCCTGGTAACAAAAGAATATGAAAATGTTAGGAGACTAATTAAGTCTTACAGTTTGAGACATAATTCTGATACCACAATGTAACATCCCCACAGGGATTTACTAGAATAAAGTAGTTTTTAAAAAATATTTAGTAAACACATATACTTTCATTAGATTACACCATGATAATTTAATTAGTGATATTCAACATATTTAATTAAGCATATAAAACTTAAGTAAAAATTAACAACTATATATAATGATTACTAGAAACTTATGTAAACAGTCATAATTGCATAAGGAAAGTAATCATAATAAATTCCAGACATGGTTGGTACAATAATATAGCCTATGCTATCAATGTATAATAATAATAATCAATTACATTTCCATTAGGCATGTTACCTCTATATAAGTATAATAATACATACAATGCTCTATAGAGCTCAAGTTACATTAACCCATGTATCTTTGATAATCTCAAGTATAGTCTCTTACTAAGTGCTATAGTTGGGATGGAAAGCATCATCTGAATGCCTTTCCACATGAACCACAAACCATCAATCCCCCACATAATCCCCCCAAAAAGGAATGTCCCTCCCTTCATAGATGGGTATATAGTGATGGTGAAAGAATCCATATGTACATTTTAGTACCCATGTGCAATATGATTTATACCACATTATGTGTACCATAAATAAATATGTTCAAACATGATATCAAACAAGCATGTAAATCATGCATATGAAATAAAAGTGTTTATCTAAACATTACTTTGACTAAAGTTTTCAAATAACATATGATTTTTAGGATCAATCAAATTCATATTCACCACTTGATTGGATTACCTTCATCCAGCATTATTGATGCTAATTAAGCTTGTGAAGTTCATCTCCTTGCTTAATTACAACTACCAATGCTAGATTTGGTTAACAGGTATTTGTAACTAATAGGTTCATGTAATTATTTCTTCTGTAAAGTACA
>JARHVA010008001.1:160000-215000 GCA_037957365.1 Torreya grandis | reverse complement strand
TGTAATTTTGGTGTGAGCTCATGAAACATAAGAAGGTTCCTCAACACTATCCATTTTTTTCATAGGATAAATAACCTACCAAAAATATCATCATAAATTCTAAAACCTATAATTCTTCAAAATGGCAAGGATTTTAAAAAGTAAAAGACTAGTTACATGGAAGTTAAATAAATGCAAATCCCACCATTATTTTCTTGGAAAGGCTATTTCTAAAATTAAGCACATAGAAAGTACACCAATGATAAAAATTTTTGTCACTAATGAGATGAGTCACCCAGTTACAAAATTCTATTGTGTGAAATACTTCCCCAAGCCAATCACTTCTATACTATAGAGAAAAATGTAGAAAAGTCTTGTGAAAATTATAAAATTCAAACAACTCACATTCCAAATGATCACTACAATAAGTGTTGAGAGTCCAAACAAACCCCAAAGTCTCAAGGAATAAATAATAGGAATTATATGACCTTAGACTACCTCAAGGTTATTTGGGATAACCTAAAACCTCCTTTGGAAGAAGCAATAGCTTTTTCCTAACATGATAGAGGTTTTCTATCTTGCATAACTGATGTTGGGGATATTTATTTATTTTCCTTTTTCAAAGTTTTTACTTGAATCTAGTTTTATTTATTAGATAGGGGTTCCCTTGAGATAGTTAGATAAATTTAAGTCTTTTGAAGGACTTAGGACATTTATTGAATGAATCCTAATTGAGAAAAGGTTCTTTGGGATTTGTTATCCATCCTCATCATTGTGGAACTCTTTCTAGACTTTGATGATTACTTCCCTGTCGAAAAGAGAGGTGAATTAATAATTGGAGATTAAAAGAGGGATCCTAGTTACCTAAAAGAAATAAATCTTCCCTTCCCTATAGGACATAGGTAGGGGGCTTACATTCATATCCTTAATTGATGTGCAAGGATTCCCCCAAATGGAAATCCTCCATCGCCAATTGGGACAACATTTTTGCATAATTTTTTCCCCTTTTGATGGTTGGAATCATCTAGGCATGGATTTTTAATTATAGTATGAGAAGAAAAATAAGGTTGTAGTTCTATTTGAGAGAGACCGTTGCCTTTCCTAGGCCCTCCAGGCTACTTCAAATGCATCTCCTTTGCCTCCATCCTTTGGGAAGTCAAACAAGATTTTATATCATGACCAACTTAATCAAATCATTTACATATTAATTCATTTCTCTCATAAATAATATTTTGGGTCCAATTCCCAAATTTTTATTTAAGATGGATGCTTTTGAGTACTAGTTTATTTGTGTGAACATAATTGTTCATCTTAGCTTCAAACAACCTTGTTTGGGCTCTAGTCCCTAGAACCATATACATTGGTTATCCAATAGTGTGGCAAATTAAAAGCATCACCTCCTCCTAAAAATCTAGAGGTAGTTCTCATAAATAAATCCATTCAGAAGCTCCATTGGAGAATCAAAGTGAAAGTTCAGCCCAGGTTTCCATTGTTTAAGTGATATGAATGATTTTCCAAAATACCATGACCCTCATACCATGTCATTTTAAAAATTATCTATGGAAGAGAAAGAAATTAAGATATAATTTTTTCCATAAATACAACATCCATGTGGCTCATAGCTTTCCATTTCCTAGCAACCCAATCCCCAAAGTCGTAAATTTTAGGTTTGTAGCCCAAAAATATTGTCAAGAGAGAATTCTCAAAACCATATTTAGTGATTTCCATGATGGAATATAGATGTCAAATATCAGCTCATTATCCTCCATCATAGGTCTAAATGTCTATCTAGAGATAATCTTTGAAGTTTCAGATCCTGCAATAAGATCCTCCCAAGATTTATTAGGTTCCTTTTTCTTGGCTTTGTACATTTTCCCTGTTCTTCATAGTCTGCCATTTCCTGGTTCAAATTAAAAAATAATAATAAATAAACAAATAAATTTCTTATTAATATTATTTTCTAAAATATATTCCTAATTTATGGAAATTTTATGTAGTATAAGGAGGTGGTTTTATACACCAATGAATATAATCTAATGAAATACATAGAGGAAGAAAAATTATCTTTTTCTGTCAAAAAATGTAAATATTTATATAGAAATGGTAAAAAGGTTTTTGTGAATGAATGTAGTTTACATCAAGTGGAGGAGCATAATCTTCTTCCCATATAATATTATATTCCATGTACTCAACTTATTTATCCATTGAGATGGAAATTTTATTACTACTCACAGAACTTAAGGTTTTTGTGAATGAATGTATTTTACATCAAGTGGAGGAGCATAATCTTCTTCCCATATAATATAGAAAAAATGTAGAAAAAACCTTAAGTTCTGTGAGCAGTAATAAAATTTCCATCTCAATGGATAAATAAGTTGAGTACATGGAATATAACCCTCCCACATACAATATAAACCAATAAACCTAAAATTTCAATAGGATTAATTATATCTCATGGATAAAAGGGAATAATTTAAATGACCCTAGTTTCCTTAGTGTTGAAGGGAAAGAATAAGAACATGGAGTGATTGATATCTTTGATTTTATTGAGAATATAGATAAAAAGTTGAGGAATTATTTATGGGGGAAGAGTTTGCATGAAGTATAAAAAAAATTTGTCATTTTTTTGTTAAATGTTTTATATGAATTTCATTCCTTTCATGAAGTGATTCTAACATTATCAAAACTTTATCTATGAAAGTTTTATGTATAAATTAGTATGTTGATGTTGTTAATGTTTAAGTTGGTGTTAGTGTTATTGATGATGATTTTGTTTTTTTATGATGGTGTTTATTTTTTTGTTAATGTTTGCATTGATGGTGGTTTTGTTTTTGAATATCCCATGTTTTTCCATGATGGAAATATTTTCTATATGTTTTCAGGTGATATTTTTATGTTGATAGCAAGGGTTCGTAATTATGGCATTTTTCCCATGTATAAAATCATAAGATGAATTAATTAGAAAGTTATGATTATATTCACGCTATCTAACTCTATCAATAATTTCTTACTGTAACATCCTTTCATGTTAAAGTGTCTCAATAAATCTTCCTAGTTCTCCCATTATGCCCATGCCTATACTTTTTGGTTGATTTTGAATTTATATTTTCTTTTATTATAATTTTATAAAGCGAATAATTTTTTTTTAATATTTAACTAGCAATGTGATCCCCTTATTCTATCCATTAAAATCTTGCTCTAAAACCATTAAACGAATTTTTTCCCTTAACATGCTCAATCTTAAAGAAAAAGGGCTTTAAATTTAAATGTTCCCATAATTATTTTAGGCACATTTTACTATGTAAGATTTTATTTATATTAGAAGGGGTAAAGATACTAATAAAATAAATATATTTTAGCTGTAGAAAATATTTATGTTTTACATCCTTAGAGAATTTGAATCTAAGTGATAGTGAATCATGGCCAAAATATATTTAACATGAAATTATTTTCTAATTTTGATTAATTATAACAATAAATAAATCTAGCTAATGGATCATAGTTATAGGAAATAATTTGTTTTAGAGATTTGTATTAGCTTAGGATTGGGATAAAACATGTTGATATTTTTATGAATATTGTCTTCTATAATTCAAAATTCAAGGTTATATTTACCTTATTCTATGATTTAATTTTATCTTAAAATAGATTAAATATGAATAATTAATTGAGATTGTAATATATATTAATCAAATATAATTATGAATTTAACTGATAGAGATATACTTGACAATGCAATTTACTAAATTTTGAAATCATTAAGGATATCAATATTCTTATCTTTATTATTTAACAGTTTGATTCTGATTATTTTCTAACACTAGGAATAGAGTGGGAGTAGGTATATGATTAATCTAGATATTGATTTGTGTCCCTGTGTGGACAAGGTTTATACTATTAGGCTAGGGAAATAAATTTGATGTTAATTATTTGGGATGATGTTACTATCGTAGGAAATTTTTTATCTCTATAACTATTTAATGTGATGTGATTTTCTGATAAGTTAGTATTTTTGTGATTTATGACCTTTGACTATATGTAAAACTATAGAAATCAGATTCCTACTTAAAACCTTACATCCACTTCTGAAAGATGGAAACTATTAAAAAAATATGAAGTTTAATTAGGTTGGGTGAAACCCAATCATCCAATTTTATGATTTACCTATACCTATGTATTGAATACTTTAAATATGTAAGTCAAACCACACCTAGTTTTTATCCTTAATGTTAATGTGAAATTATGATATTTTTTGGTATGAATGCTCCTATAAATCAAGGTTTAATCTTCACAATGTTGAAAATTGACCTTATTTTTTATGTTTTAGTATTGGTTAATGAATGGTATGTTGGCTAGATATTTTGTAGGCTAACAAAAGGTACCAATAAAGTCATGGGTTAAATCCCCTTCGTTTAATGGTGAAGCTCCTATATGTTTATGCTTATCTAATCTAACTATTCACACTTTCAGTTATTCATAATTTATAAAAATCATGGACAAGTTATCTTCTTTTTGAGAATTATTTTAATCACAATGTTCATGAAACATAACAAAGTCGCTTTGTAGCAAGTATGTAGTTGATTCAGAGATTATGCAAAGAAGTTATTAGAAAATAGAGAATCAAAAGATTGGCATCAGTGAAAAAGAAAGAAATTGTACTTCACAAAAAGTAATTTTGTATAGATTATTGTATCTGTACAAACATATAAACATACAAGATATGATAATTATTTCAACAAATGATTAAGAAAGATTTGAACTCAAATTCAGATTTAAAGATAACACAAATTTTTAACATTTTAATCCTCATACAATGCACCAAATGATCTCCTTAGATGCAAAGTTACTCAGAGACTAACTTTCTTCTCATTAACTTTGAAAAAAGTTCATACAAAGAACATAAAAAAATCTAAACACAAATTTTGAGATTACTTAAGCTTTCTTGTAAAATAGTTAAAATTTCTTTCCAAAAATTATCATCCTCTATATCAGATTCCTCTTCCATATTTATACCATTTTTAGATATCAAATACAATTAGAGACAACTCCTTGAATTCCCCATGTGCTTCGTTAAAATCTTAAAACCATTGGGATACATCTTCCTTGAATTTCTCATGTGTGGTGTGTAATGGCTGATGACATGTAGCTCCTCTTGATCTTATTATTTGGATGAAATACAACCTCTTTTCATGCTACACAAAGCTCATTTAAGTAATTTGTTTCTACAAAATGACTTCAATTAATGACATATATCCAAGTTACTTGAGTCTTTCACTTTATCAAGCAACTTACTTTTACAAGTAATTCTTTGAGTCACATTACTTATAAAATAACTACTTAAAACAAAATTACTTCAAATATATTTTCCAAGTTATTTGATGAAAATATAAGAAGTTAAGGAGAGAAGTAATAGAAATCACTTTAATTCATGAACCTCTATTATGTACTTTTCCTTATAGCTGATTTTTTGTGACATAATGAACTAAATGGCTACATCATCTTACTTGGTAACTAATTGCCTTTGCATTTCAAACCTCAGTATCTTATTTTCTAGCTTCTTGTAATAACCTTTCACCCTCTCAAGATTGGGTCCTAACCTTTTGACTTGTTGAATTTTTATTAACTCCTTTATTTATTTTATTGTGAATAGATTCGTGGCATTTTTAATTACTTTCTTGAATTGCTTATGTAATTACTCATGTGTCCTTGGAATTTATTCATACCAAAAATTTGTGAGATAGAAGATGTAATCCTCTAGATCTACTTTTAAATTATGAGCATCATCTTCCAAAGTCTTCATTTCTTCAAGTATTGCTCAAAAAATGTGCATGCAAAAAGATATGATGTGTTCTTATAGCTTTAATTTCATCACTGATCCTTTTGTAACAATCTTTTATTCAATCAAATTATTTTCACTTAAAGAATTTATTCACTAAATATTGTCCTATTACAATTTAGATATTCCATTTTCACATTCAATCTCCTTCATCATTATTTTTATATGCACCAATTTATTCTCTATGTTAGCTAAATTGCCTAGAACCTCAAGAAACCATTTTTGTATAGTTTGTATCATTTTATCTATCCACTCATAAACTACTTTAGGCTTGTCACTAGTTTCCTCCACCTTAGTTATTATTTCTTCATCAAATACATCTCCTGAAAGTAATGTTTGTTGCTTTTACGTTATGAGTATCTTCTTCCAAAGTCTTCATTTATTCAAGTATTGCTAAAAAATGTGTATGCAAAAAGATATGATGTGTTCCTCTTGCTTTGATTTCATAACTGATCTTTCTGTAATAATATTTTATTCAATTAGAATATTTTCACTTAAATCATTTATTCACTAAAGGTTATCCTATTACAATTTAGATATTCCATTTTCAATTTCAATATCCTTCATCATTATTTTTATATGCACCAATTTATTCTCTATGTCATGTAAATTGCCTAGAACCTCAGGAAACCATTTCTGTGTAGTTTGTATCATTTTATCTATCCATTCATCAACTACTTTGGCCTTGTCACTAGTTTCCTTTACCTCAGTTATTATTTCTTGATAAAATACATCTCTTGAAAGTAATGTTTGCTACTTTTACGTTATGAGAATCTTCTTCCAAAGTCTTCATTTCTTCAAGTATTACTCCAAAAATGTGCATCCAAAAAGATACGATGTGTTCTTATTTATTTGATTTCATCATTGATCCTTCTATAACAGTCTTTTATTCAATCAAAATATTTTCACTTAAAGCATTTATTCACTAAATGTTGTCCTATTATAGTTTAGATATTCCATATTCACTTTCAATCTCCTTCATCATTATTTTTATATGTGCCAATTTATTTTCTATGTCAGCTAAATTACCTAGAACCTCAAGAAACTATTTCTATGTAGTTTGTATCATTTTCTCTATCCATTCATCAACTAATTTGGCCTTGTTGCTAGTTTCATCTACCTCAGTTGTTGTCTATTGATCAAATACATCTCCTAAAAGTAATGTTTGCTACGGATCTGATCATACCACTTTGGAAATTATTTCACATAACTTAGAAATTTTCTCCTTTGGTTTGGATTTATCAGCCTTTTCTTCATCAAGCTTCTTAAATAGAGTATTGATAAAGGTTTGTATGTCTTGTTTCAAGCCTTCTATAGAAACTTCCCCTAGGGATACCTTTGTAATTTCCAAACCTTCTTCAATGATGTCACACTTATGCTTACCCTATGGAAGAATTGATATTTTATCAAATTTATAACCTGAAGGCTAAATTATTAGCTTTGAATTCACTCTAGTACTCTTAGTATTTTTAACCTTATGATCAAGACTTTTCAAAAGTTTCAAGTCTATCTGTTGCAAATTTATTTCTTCCTTTGACTCAGGAGTTGTTTGCAATGCCAACCATTATGAGAAATCTATACTGGTGAAAGTAGTTTAATGTATCACAATTTTTTGTTGATTATCACTCACCACTATCTCTTGATAAGGAACTTCCTCTACATCTAGAATAAATTAAACAACATTGGAAACTATTTTTTCACCTTTCTTTTTATTTGCGTGCTTGATAAGAGTTTCTTATTTTTAATTCTCCAATGGCTTTATTCTCGGCTTTATTTTGGGATATCTCTTGAGATGAGATCACCTCTCCAATAGTTACCTACTGTAGTTCTCTTTTGATGAGAATAGTAGGAATGGTGGGATGATCATCAGAAGGAGGTGTAGGTGGAGTAGTAGGTGGAGAAGATGGGGGAAGAGGATGAAGACCATTTATCTCCTTCTAAACAGGTTTCTCATGAGGTTTGAAGCTAGGAGACCTTGGAGATGGCATGAGTGTGGATGGATCTACCTATTTCACTAATAGTTGTATGATTTTCACTGGTAATGAAGTTGAATATGTGAGTGGTGTGGTGAAAATAGGAGTAATAGGAGTGGTGTATGTGGAAGAAACTAGAGGAGATGTAGATGTAGCTAACTAAATTGGCTCATTTAATTTTACCAAAGAATATGTATCATCAACATTTTTATTTTATTTCAAATTATTCTTAGGTTCTTGACTACTGTCTCCTTACATCACTTTCCTCTTATGACTTACTTGGCCAACTTCTATTATTATTGACTCCTTCATGTAGTACCCTTTACTAAGAAGCCATGTTGAAGTCATAACGAGAACCATTGAAGTTCTCTCAATAGTAGTCTTTACTTGATTATTATCATAGTCAATTTCTATAAGTGGAACATTATCTCCTCCTATTGAATGATAAGAATAATGAATTACTTGCCCATCATCTTCCATGTCTTCATGAATTATATCCAAATCAAATGAGTGAATTTTTTGAATAGTAATCCTACTATTTTATCTTCTTATCACTTTAAATTCATCTCTGTAATCAATCTAAAAGTCCTCTAGGGCAAGTATATGCATATAATCAAGAGAAAATATGATTTGTGTTATGCCTTTGCAATCAAAATTTGCTATTTCCTCAAAATGTGATTGATTATAGATATGATACATCTTTGTTTATACATTCTTGGCCTTATAAATGCTTACATAATCCAATAACAATAGGAAAACTAAGTAAAGAGTAGTGTACTTTTGACTGAAGATCATTTAATTCTACCAACTGCTTACATAGTTCCATTAGAATCCATTTATCACTAGGGTACCTTGGCAATTTTAAAGGAGTCCCAGTGAAACCACTAACTTTGATATATGTGAAATTCAAGAATTGAATAAAAATACACCCAAAATGGGAAACTGCCTCCTAATTTGTATCAGATACTCTTTTGGCCTTTAGAGAAACATTAAATTCATAAATGAATTCATGAAAGAATCCATCATTACCCTTTTATAGTACTTGAAATATTTAGAAAGAATCAATTAGGGATAGTATTCATAGATGGTCTATCTTGCCAATAGCCCTTTTATAGTCAGCCTAGGAAAGGCTCCATTATATTTTGTAGCATATACTCTATATGAATCCATTTTAAAGTCAAAAGTCTGTAATACATTACTCAACTATTGATCAATGTTGTCACTTAAAACTCTTGACCATTCAATCACAGCAGAAATCCTATTGGCAACAATAGACCTAATGTAAGCATACATCTAGGTGGAAAAGTTCTTGTCATTTTTCTCTCCATTGATTCTACATAATAACTATGTGATGTCATCAACTTTTTGGACCAAGTCAGACCTCACTATTTGCTTTGGAAACCTTGAGGGCTGATTTCGTTTGTTTAGATATGTTATATTCATTATCTTGATGCAATTTGGGGTTTTACTCTACTAGAGATATTTAGCTTTTTCCATTGATAAATATATCAATTTAGGTCTTGTTCGGATCTTAAAATAGTAGTCAAAATATTACACATCTAATCTTATCACCACATTGCCTACAATATCTTTAACTATTCTAGTGAGAGAATCATAATACTTGGAACATTCTAAGATAAATTTACATAGTTGTGCAGAGATTGGGAAAACTATATCTTGCAATATTCCATTGTTTTTTATTGCTTTCATGAATGGTGTTTTGATTGTGGCTTTAGATATTTTTAGCAACTCAGTTATGGAAACATGTCTCATGTTAGTGTCATTGATTTTAGATAATTTTGATGCAATGCAAGACTCAATGGGATATCCCTTGTATCCGTACTTCATCCCTATTTATTTTTACTTCCCAACTCTCTTTTCTTTTGTCTTTCCTTTCCTAATTGGCCCTAGAAATTCTTCAAGTACAAGCTCAAGAACTTATTCAATTAGATCTTCTTCTTCTTCTATTCTTGATATTTATTATTATTGACATTGGGAAGAATTTGTAAATGCTCTTGAAAACTCAATAACTGTTCCTATTAGTTTTAGAAAATGTTGAAGAACCGAGATAATTTGTTGCCTTATGTAATAATCCTAAGAAAGATTTAGGTATTAGGAACTTATAGTAGTAGTAAACCTTGAACATTATTATAAACTCATTCTAAGTAACAAGGTGTCATAATTTTTGGAAGGTTTGGGTATTTCTTAAATCTTTAGGGTTGAAAACATTGATTGAGTGATAGGCATTTACAATTATGGGTTTCTTTTGGAAAGTTACTAGTGTTGGAAAACCTAATGAATTAGAAGAAATAGGTATTAGAACTCCAACTAAGTAAGCAATAACTAAAAATCTTAGTGGGTAATTCCCCTTGGAAACTTTGGGTTTCTTGAGACCAATTGCTTAGGTTCAAGACTCTGAGTAGTAACAAGTTATAATGAGTTCAAGTAGATAATCTAGGTCAACTATTAAGTTTTTTATAAAAATTATACCTTTTGGGAGTTTTTTTTATAGATTTTTCATATGCAAAGTGTTTCTAAATAATTTAATAAGTTTTTAATCAACACTATGCATGCCAAAATGACTTTTACAATTGCAAGCAAAATGATAAATGATAGAAAAAATTCTAAAGCAATGCATGAAAATTTGCCAAAGAAAATGAGATCTACAAATAGAATAAGATCATGAAACCAAAGTGGAAATGAACTAAATACCTTGACTACAAATGGGTTTTGAAGATTTTATGCTCAAATCACTCTAGAAGCTCAAATACTGTCACTTGAGAATCACAGGGATAGCAACAAGGTTAGGAAATTTGAAACCAAGTAGAAAATGAGGTGTAATTTTTGATATTTATATTAACCTACACATTAATGATAACTAAGTGACACATTTGAGGAAAGCAACATTATCATTTTTAAGACTATTAGGTTTCATGAGTTACTTCACTTAATTTAGTCTATGAAGTCAAGAAACTCTACAACCTAACTTGGTCTAAGTTATGAACACTTTGATCTTATGAACCTTTATTTCTATTAATTATGATTTAAGCAAGTGAAGTGATGTAACATTAAAGGCTTAGGTGGTTCTAATTAGTGATTTTTAGGTTTAGAAATCTACTTTGCTCAACTTTTGAGAAGTAAAGTCATTTCATGATTCTGATTTAAACTAGATGGTGTAACTCAAGTTTGTGAAGACAACTTACTTCACCTTTTTAAATAAGTAATGTGACCTAGAGAACCTGAGTTGGCCTAGAAATGAGCCTACATATTTAGTTTTTTAGAATTTCATAGAAAGATGGACAAATGGATTTTATGTTAATGACCCAAGGAAACATTATATAACCTTCTAGAGTAATTTAAAGCAATTTTTTAGTGAATCTAATTACAATGAAAACTACTAAAGACTAAGTCTTATTCAAGGGATTGAGTTTTATTAAGGACAATTGCCTCACATAAGATAAAAGACAAAAAAATTCAATAGGGGTAACCTAAAATTCCATGTGTGAAATTTTGGGGACATTAGTTGGCTCTGATTGGGGACATCTTTGTTTTTATAAAAAAGATGAAACAAGGGTGAGATCCCAATATCTCTAGTTTTGAGTCTTATTTATTAGGTATGAATTCTAGTAAAACTCAATCACGAAAAACCAAAAAACCAAAAAATAGAAAAGGAAAAAAATGTAAAATATAAAAATATAGGTTTTATTTATATACATTCAGGTGTTACCCTATTGCTCAGTTCATGTAAAGCTTCAAGTGCTTCCTATTGTAAGGCAGTGGTAGTTTAATTCCATCCTGGTAAGCTAGGATGAAGTTATCTTTTACAACAATCTTCTTTATTGTCAAAGGTCCTTTCCATAGTGAATCAAATTTTTCATTCATCCCTTTTAGTTTATTTTACTTATCCCACAGTAGGACCAGATCACCAACTTCAAACATTCTTTCTTTAGCCTTTTTGTCACAAATCTTCTTTACTTTCATCTAATGATTAGTTAACTTTTCAGGAACTTGAGTCTAAACTTATTGTAGCTTAGATAAAAATATATTCTTCTTATAAATTGAATCATGATAAGTTGCATCTTCAATAGCCTTAGATAATTATAAAGTAGGCAACTCTATGGTGATGGGTATATAACATCTATTCCATACAAAAACTGAAATGGTGACATGCCAATGGATTTCTTTAGATTTATTCTATTAGCCCATAATGCATTAAATAGCCTCTTATGTCAGGGACATTGATATCATCCACTATCTTGTGAATGATAGTCATTAAGTTCTTTCTACTTGATTCAGCTTGGCCATTACCTTGTGGATACTAATTTGAAGAGTGAACTAATTCTATTTCATATTAATAATAGAAATGAGTTAGTTCAGCTGAAGAAAATTTAGCTACATTATTTGTTACTTTCTTGTGAGGAACACTAAACTTTACTATGATGCTTTCCTTGATAAAATAACATATGACTTTATAAGTATCTTGCTTGACAAGAATGGCTTCAACTCATTTTCTAAAGTAATCAGTGGCTATTAAGACATAACAGTGGTCGACACTTGAAGAGGGATTTAACATGACAGTATAATTAATGCCCCACTAGTGGAATGGCTCGTTAATTATGATTGGTTTTAAAGGTAATGCTGGAAACATTAGATGTCCCACAGAATGTTGACATGATTGACATTTAGAAAGCCAATCCAAAGTATCCTAGAAAAGAGTGGGATAATAGTACATTATTCATAGGATATTATGTGTTGTAACTCATGTTGAAAAGTGACCTACACATGATCTAAGATGGAGCTATTCTATTGGTCTATTTTTTTGTTCTTTATCCACATAATGGAGGATGCCACCATCAATTCCTATTTTATACAAACCATTTCTCCAAAAGACAAAATCTTTTGACTTCAACTTGATGGTACATTTTTATTTATGTATAATATGTGCTATAAATTCTCCATAAGTGAGGAAGAGATAAATCTTATTGTACCATTCATCAATAAGATCATCAAAATAACTATGGAAAAATTTCCATCTGATTCATCTTGAAGCAAAGATACCATCATATCTATGTCATCTAGTTTACTTTATATCATTAGTTGTCACAAGCCTCTTCATCTCACTAATTTTATTGGTTTGATATCAAGATCAAAATATTGAGCCTTAGCTACCCAAGTGCCTCTTAGAAATCGTAACTCTTGTTGTGTTAGAATAGATTTAACTATAGTGACAAGTACATATACTTTATTATGTAAAGATAAGATATAGTACCTAAAGGCTTTGCATGCTTTGACTATAGAAAAGGCATGTTTTTCCATCTGTGTATACTTTATTTCATAAATTTTCAATGGTTGGATCATGAAAGCTATGGGAGATTTAATATCTTCATCATTATTTTATAAAATAATGGCTGACATCATATGTTCAAAATAATAATGATAGAGAATGAATTCTTTACTAAAATATGGAGAAACCAACACTAAATCTTGAGATATGGTTGCCTTAATATTTTAAAATACCTTCTTACCTTCTTCATTCCACTTGAATTCTTACTTTTTTATATCATATCAAAAATGTGGCAAGTTAACTTGACAAAGTTAGGAATGAACCTTCTGAGAAAGTTAACCTTACCAAAGAATGAATGTACCCTTTGTTTAGACATGGACATAGGTAGAATTTGAATAGATTTCACCCTTTATATATCAATATTAATTCCTTACTTTGAGATGATGTGACCAAGAAGTTTCCCTTTAGTCACGACAAATATTTATTTATTAGGATTCAAAGAGATCTCATGTTTCCTACACTAGATGAGAACCTCTTCTATATTAGCTAGATCGTTACCTCTTTTCTTAGAGAAGACTATCAATTCATCAAGATATACAATTATACTCTTATTCTTTATATGTAAAAATTCCAAATCCATTTCTTGTTGAATAGTTTCTCTGGCATTAATAATCCCAAAGGACATCTTTTCATATGGAAATGTCCCCCATGGTGTTGTGAAAGTCATCTTATATTGATTTTCTTCCACCACTTTTATCTGATTATATCTTGAAAATCCATCTAACATGGATAATATTTATGAGCTTGTAACTACTTAAAATATATGATCCATGATGGGAAATGGATATTTATCCTTTGAATCAGCTTGATTGAGATTACAAAAATCAACACAAACATATTTCCCTATTCTTCTTTATTACTGGGACAATGTTAGCTAACCATGATAAATAATGAATGGGATAAATGGTCTTAGCATCAAGTAGCTTCTATATTTCAAAAAATATAGTACCTAATATTTTTGGGTTATGATGGTGAAGATTTTGCCTAGAATGTTTCAATTTTGACTGAAATGAAATGTAATGTTGTACCTCTTTTAGCTGAAAGGTCTTCAAGTTTTTTTAAGACCAAACAAAAACATCAATATATTTCTTGAGAATCTTAATAAATGCTTCTTTTTCCTCTTAGAAATAACAATTTCCAATTTTGACCATCCTATACTCTTATTCAGTACCCAAATTAACTTGTTATACTTCTGGAGAAGAACTCTGACCATACTCTTTATTTAACTTTAAAAACTGATCATGATTATTAAAATTTTTTAGGGTTTTTATTTCCCTTCAATTGAATCACATCTTCATTATCATAATGTTTAGGATTAGTATTACCTTTTTTTTTTGGCATGGAAGTGAACTATTTCCTTCAAAATATAATTTTTCAAAATTATGTTGTTGCTAAAGGAAAGCAATTATCTGCTTATCATCATTAAAGACCTACCACTGATTAACATTATCTAGAACCCTTGGATAGAAACCATATATAATATATAGTCACCTTCTTGGAAAAGTGTAGGCTGTTAATTTTTCATGAGTATATCAATAGTAATCACAAGACAATCAGCTCTAGAGTTATGATCACAAAGAATGAAGCTGATTGAAAAAGCTACAAAATCAAGTGTTTCACTCAGAACTTGATCATGGTAGTGCCTTAACTTATCCTTTTTTTACTTGATATTGGCCATGAATTTGGCTTACAATCAACTCAACATCTCTTTGTGCTTTTAAAACTCTCACTCTTTTTCATTTTTCTTGTTCTAGTCCTAACACCAGTGCTTCATACTCTATTATGTTGTTAGTGTTTTCAAACATTAGTTTTTAAGAATAAGGATATACCTTACCATCCAGTGATATAAATATAACCCCAACACACTTACCAAGGGAACAATATATACCATCAAATAATAACATCCATATCTTCTCTTCTTCTTTTATCTCTAGATCTTGCATGTCCTTACCCAATTCAAGGCAATAGATTCCATGATCTGATTCTTCAAAAATAATATGTGATCTTTGTATCACTTGAGTTGGAAACTATATACTTGGATTTATTATTAGGTTCAATTTTTTTAGTTACACCTTTCATTGGAATATGAGCATAAGACCAATCCATCTTAACTTCTCCCTCGAGATATTTGTAAAAGTTTCTACTCAACAACATTCTATAGGAAATATGAATATCTGTTACTAGAATGATCATTTTAATCCTTTTATCTAAAAAAGATGTTAGAATATCTTGAGCATATTTGATCTTTCCAATCAAGGGAACCTATATTTATATTGAGTAACATCTCCCTAGATACTTAGTTAGAGTGAGGCCAAGGGCATCAGCTACTTTGGATATCATTACATTATCAGAAGCTCCATAATATAGGATATAGTTGTTCAACTTGAACTCATTGATTAAGAGAGATACATAGAATGGTTCAATTATTTTGAATATCAAAATGAATGTGGAAAAGGTAGTTATATCATTTTTTTAGAAAGAGACCTATTTGGGAGTATACAAGATACCATTTAAAGCATTAGTTGTATTATTTGATCCTTTACTTTGAGCATACTTAACTAGTATATTCAGTTGATTTGGATAGGACCTCAAGTATTCATATATTGACATTTAAATCTTATTTTTATTGATGTGATCAATAATTTAAAAATAAGGGATGGATGTAGATAAATTAGGATCAGCCTTAGCAGTATGAGTGACTATATTAAGAGGTTGAGAAGAAGATGTTGCATATTTATCTTTTGGATCAAGAGAAACAAGTAAAGGACTACCTCTTTTGAGAATCTTAGCATTTGACCTAGAGTCTTATTTCTCTTTCCCTTATTCTTTGGAAGGTTTTCACAAAAATTTTAACTTTATGATCTTGTAAATACTACAAAAGAGTGACTATGATTCTCTTTAAGCATTTCTTCATAATCACTTTCTGATTCATATGCAAGGTAGCCTATATTGGAGTCACCAATAGGATCTATAAAATCATCCTCATCAATAAATCTTTGATCAAGATCAACAGCCATATGATCTCCTTCATTCATTTCAACAAGATTTTTTTGAGCATCCTCAATTTCCAATCTTTGTGGAGGTTTAATAATATGATTCTAGTTTTGATTGTTCAAATTACATGTAGGTGCATTCCTAATAAGAGTAAAATGAGCACCTTGAGAAATTTACCTTTTAACTTGTAGAAATTCATTAGCCAATTTATATAAAAGGTAATTAGTAGTGGTTAATAATGTAGTCAAAGCAGAACCATCAAGCTTGGGAGATGTTTTCTTAATATTTCTATCCATAACAAGGTCATCTTGAACCTCTATAGTAATGTTCTAAATTGTTACTAAATCAACATGATGTGCTCTATGTAGTTGATATCTAACCTCTGGTAACTAAGAATTGATGAAAAAATAATATGATTATCACCAGTGGGTTGAGTAGCTTGAGGTATTTTGTAGAGTAATCTCTTAAATTTAGCAATGAAATCTTCAAAGTGTTCAAGTGGTTTTTTAAATCTAAGTCAATTGGGTGAGTAATATGTGTGAGTCCTCAATAGATTTAAACATTTTTTTCAAATTTCTCATGCATATTGTCCTAGTTGGCTATGGTATTAGGAGCCAAATTGTAGATCTATTTTGTAGCTAAGTCATGTAAGGTTTCAATGAAAAGTTTGATTGACACATCTTCATGTTTAATGTCAATAACTCCATATGCTACAAAGAAAATAACTAAGTGCTCATCTAGAATTTTATTTCCATCCCCTATGAACTTAGGAAATTTATTTCTTGACCCCTTAGGTGAGTCATGGAGAGGGGGAGTTAAATTCAATGGGTCAACTACTACCCCCTAAGGGATAAAAAGTTATTGCACCATTCTTTTGGGAATAAGGAAATGAGGATTAGCAGGTTGGATTATTCTTAAAGAATTATGTTGTAGTAGATTCACAAGAGTTTTTACTCATTTGACATAGAAAATACTTTCTCTTCTTATTTTGTTTTGGGGAGGGAGGCTAAAATTAAATCATTCTTAAAATTTAAAAGTCATCAATTTGGCCTTGAACTCTTCATGCCCTAGTGAAAGGTTGATTTTCCAAATTGAAGCACTTATGATTATCTAAGGATTTTTTTAGGTTACTTCAGATTTATAAACAAGGATTTGGTAAGTGATTACTTGACATGAAACAACTTAAGATAAACAAAGCGTTTCTTTTGACATGCAAAAACTAAGGATAAACGAAGTGTTTTTTTAGACAAGTAAAGCTATCTTCATAAAACATGCATTTCCAATCACAAGTGCACCTTTATTTTTCATGTAGATTCTTATATGATAGCGTGAAAATTTTGTAATTTTGGATAACTACTCACTATTTTGTGTCTATCCTACCCTTGTGTGGATAATCTAATTTAGCTCTAGTTAACTTCGTGTTCCCCAACAAAATCACTAGAAACTATTGGCTAGATATTTTTTTGGCTAACAAAAGATACCTAGGCAGTCATGAGATTAAATTCCATTCATTTAATGGTGAAGGTATCGTATGTTTATGCTTGTCTACTCTAACTATTCACACTTTTAGTTATTCATAAATTATATAAAGCATGCACAACTTATCTTATTTTTGGGTATTACTTTAATCACAAAGTTCATGAATCATAATAGAGTCACTTTGTAGCAAGTAGATAATTTAGAGATTATGCAAAGAAGTTATTGTATATTAGATAATGAAAATACTAGCATCGATGAAAAAGAAAGAAATTGTACTTCATAATAAGTATTTTTGCAGAGCTTATTATATCTATATAAATAGATCAACATACAAGAAATGATAATTATTTTAGAAAATAATTAAGAAAGATTTGAAATCATATTAGAATTTAAGGATAACACAAAATTTACCATTTCAATCCTCCCAAAATGTACCAAATGATCTCCTTAGATGAAAAGTTATTTAGAAATCAACTTTCTTCTTATTCACTTTGAACAAAGTTCATACAAGGAACATACAAAACTCTAAGCACAAAGTTTTAGATTGCTTAAACATTATTTTACAATAGTTACAATTGCTTTCAAAACATTACCATCCTATATATCAGAGTCCTCCATAGTTATACCATTTTTAGATATCAAATATAATTAGGAGACAACTCTTTAAATTCCCAATGTATTACGTTAAAATCTGAAAACTATTGGGATACGTCTTCGTTAAATTTCTCATGTGTGATGCACAACAGTTGACAACGTGTATCTCCTCTCAGTGTTATCGTTTGGATAAAATATAAGCTCTCTACATGTTATGCATATCTCACTTAAGTAATTTATTTTTATAAAATGACTTCATGTAATGACATCTATCCAAGTTACTTAAGTTTTCACTTTATAAAGAAACTTACTTTTACAAGTACTTTCTCTGAGTGACATTACTTATAAAATAACTACTTGAAAAAAATTAATTTAAATACATTTTCAATGTTTATTGAATAAAACATGAGAAGTTGACGAGAGAAGTAATAGAAATCACACTAATTCATGAACCTCTATTCTACACTTTTCCCTGTAGCTAATGTATTGTGACATCATAAATTGAATGGCTACATCATCTAAATTGATAATTGATTACCTTTTTGTTTCAAATCTTGACAACTCATTTTTCATCTTGTTGTAATAACCATTCACCCTTTTGAGATTGGTTCCCAACCTCTTGACTTATTATTGAATTTTTATTAACTCCTTTATTGATTTTTCTATGAATGGAGTCATGGCCTTTTAAATTAATTTCTTGAATTACAAATGTAATTTCTCATATTTTGTTGTTGTTTCTTCAGACCAAAAAATCATGAGATAGAAGATCCAATCCTCCAAATCTAATTTTACGTTGTGAGCATCTTCTTCCAATGTATTCATTTCTTCAAAAATTACTCCAAAAATGTGCATGAGAAAAGATATGATGTGTTCTTCTTTCTTTGATTTCATCACTGATCCTTCTGGAACAATATTTTATTCAATTAAAATCTTCACTTAAAGAATTTATTCATTGAAGGTTGTCCTGATGCAATTTAGATATTTATTTTCACTTTTAATCTCCTTCATCATTGTTTTTATTTTTTTCCAATTTATTCTCTATGTCAACTAAATTTCTTGGAACCTCAGGAAACCATTTTTGTATAGTTTGTATCATTTTCTCCATCCATTCATCAAATACTTTGGCCTTGTCACTAGTTTCCTCCACCTCAATAATTCTTTTTTGATCAAATACATCACCTAAAAGTAATGGCTACTAGGGATCATATCTTTCCACTTTTGAAATTCTTTCACACATCTTGGAAAATTTCTCCTTTAGTTTGGCTTTATAAGCCTTTTATTCATTAAGAATCTAAAAGAGAGTATTGACAAGGGTCTATGTGTCTTGCTTCAGGCCTTCTATAGTAACTTTCCCTAGGGATAAATTTGTAATTACCAAGTCCTCTTCAGTTATTTTACCCTTATGTTTACCATGTGGAGGAACTGATATTTTTGTAAATTTAAGACCAAAAGGCTCAATTATCATCTTTGAAGTCACTTTGGCACTCTTGGGCTTTTTACCCTTATGATCAATACTTTTTACAAGTTGAAATCTATCTCTTTCAAATTTATTTATTCCTTTAACTTAGGATTTTTTTACAATGCCAACCATGAAGAGAAATTTGTACTGGTGGAATTAGCTGAATGTATTACCATTTATTATTGATTATTTATCACCACTGTCTCTTGAGTAAGAACTTTATCTGCATCTAAAACACCTTGAATAAAATTGAAACCTATTTATTCACCTTTCTCTTTCTACTCCTACTTGATAGGAGTTTCATGTTCTTCTTCTTCTGCAGTGGATTTATTCTTGGGTTCACCTATTATCTCTTGTTCGGATATCTCTTGAGATGATATCACTTCTCCAATAGTTACCTGATCTAGTTATTTTTTGGTAGGAATTATAGGAATGGTGGGTTGACCATCTGAAGGAGGTGGATGTGGAGTAGTAGGTTGAGAAGATGGGGGAAGAGGATAAAAAACATTGGTCTCCTTTTGAATAGGTTTCATAGGAAGTTTGAAGCTAGGAGACTTTGGAGGTGGCATGAGTATGGATGAATCTACCTCTTTCACTACTAGATGTATGTTTTTCACCAGTAATGGAGATGAAGATGTGGGAGGTGTGATAGAAATAGGATTGATAGGAGGAGTGGTGTATATGGAAGAAACCAAAGGAGATGTAGAGGTGACTGACTAAATTACCTCATTTTCTTTTATAAAAGAATATGTATCATCAAAAAAATTATTTAATTTCAACTTATTCTTAGGCTCTTGAATAATATATCCTTACATTGCTTTCCTATTATGACTTGGCCAATTTCTATCATTATTGGTTGCTTCATGCAGTAGCCTTTACTAAGAAGCCATGTTGAATTCATATCAAGAACCATTGAAATTCTCTCAGAGATAGTCTTTATTTGATTCTTCTTGTAGTCAATTTCTGGAAGTGGAGCATTATCTCCTCCCATTGCATGAAATAATCATGAATTACTTACCCATCATGTTCTATGTCTTTAAGAATTGTATCCAAATCAAATGAGTGAATTTTTTGAATAGTCTTCCTACTATTATCTCTTCTTCTCGATTCAAATTCATCTCTACAATCAATCTAGATGTCCTCTATGGAAGGGATATACATATACACAAGAAAAAATGTGCTTTTTGATATGCCTCTATAATTAAAATTTGTTTTACCCTCAAAATGTGATTGATTATGCTATGATACATATTTGTTTGTATATTCTTGGCCTTATAAATGCTTGCACAATGATATTGGCCAATAACACTAGGAAAACTAATGAAAGAATAATTTACTTTTGATCGAAGATCATGTAATTCCACTAGTTTCCTACATAGTTCTAATAGAATCCATTTATCACTAGGGTAACTTAGCAATTTTATTGGATTCCCTATGAAACCACCAACTGTGATATATGTGAAATTCAAGAATTAAATAAAAATAGACCCAAAATGGGAAATTGCCTCCCAAATTATAATGGATACTCTCTTTTCCTTTACAGAAACATTAAACTTACAATTGGATTCATAAAAAAATACATCACTTAAACTTGTATAGTGCTTGAAATATTCAGAACGAGTCAATTTGGGGTAGTATTCATAGATTGGCTCTATTGCCAACAACCTTTTTGTAGTCAACCTAGAAAAGACTCCATTAGATGTTACAACATATACTAAATATGAAGTCATTATGAATTCAAAAGTATTCAATACATTACTCAACTATCGATCAATGTTGTTACTTATCATTCTTGACCATTAAATCATATTAGAACTCATATTAGCATCAATAGACCTTATGTAAGCACACATCCAAGTGGAAAACTTCTTTGAATTTTTCTCTCTATTAATTATACAAAATAACTAGGTGATGTTATCAACTTCTTGGACCAAGTCAGACCTCACTATTTGCTCTGGAAACCTTGAGGGATACTTTTATTTCCTTAGATAAGTTTTATTCTTTATCTTGATGCAATCTGGTGTTTTACTCTCCTAGAGATGTTTAGATTTTTCCACTGATAAATCTATCACTTTAATTCTTGTCAGGGTATTCAAATAGTAGTCAAAATGTTGCACATCTAATCTTATCAACACATTATTTGTAGTATCTTTAACTATTCTAGTGAGAGAATCAAAATAATTATCACATTCTAGGACAAATTCAGGTAGTTGTACAGAGCTTGGGAAAACTAAAGTTTGCAAGATTCCACTATTTGTCATTATTTACATGAGTGGTGTTTTGATTGTGGGTTTAGATATTTCAAATAAATTAGTTATTGAAATATGTCTGATGTCAGTGTCATTAATTTTAGACAATTTGGATGCAATGCAAGACTCAATGTAATATCCCTTGTATTCATACTTCATCTCTACTTCTTTTGACTTCCCACCTGTCTTTGATTTTGTCTTTCCTTTCCTACTCAGACCTTGAACTTATTCAAGTGAAAGATTAGGAAATTATTAAATCAAAGTTGCTTCTTCTTTTATTCCTGACATTTGCTGTGACTAACACTTAGAAGACTTGGTAAATGATCTTAAAAACTTAGTAATTATTCTTGTTTGTTTTAGAAAAGGTTGAACAACTGAGATAAGTTGTCATCTTACGTAAAAATCCTAAACAAGTTTTAGTTATTAGGAACTTATAGTAGTAAGCCTTGAAAACTCTGAGAAAGTCACTCTAAGTAATAGGGTGTCATAATTATAGGAAGGTCTAGGTATTTCTCAAGTCTTTAGGTTTGAAATCTCTGAGTGAGTGATAAGAATTTATAATTTTAGGTTTATTTGGGAAAGTTAATAGGGTTGGAAAACCTAATGAAACAAAAACAATAGGTAGTCATAACTCTCGGTAAATAAGTAGTAACTAAAAATCCAAGTAGGCAACGCCCCTTAGAAACTTTGATTTTCTTGAGATCATTTACTCGGGTTTGACACTCTGAGTTGTAACAAGTTATAATGAGTTTGGCTATATATAATCTAGGTAAAATGCTTTGTTTTTGAAGAAAAATTCTACCTTTGGGGATTTTGATTAATATTTTCATATTCAAAGTGTTTCTAAAGAATTTTACAATGTTTTAATCAACACTATTCATGCAAAAATGACTTTTACAATTTTAAGCAAAATGAGAAATGACAAAAAAAACTTTCAAAGAAACAAATGAAAATTTACCAAAGAAAAGGATATCTACAAATATAATAAGATCATTAAACAAAATAAGAAAGGAACTAAATACCTCAAATGCAAATGGGTTGTGAAAATTTTGCACCAAAATCACTCCAGAAGTTCAAATAGTGTCACTCGATAATCATACGGGGAAAACATGGGTTAGGAAATTTAAAATCCATGTGGGAAATAAGGTGTAATTTTTAATACTTATAATAACCTATCTATGAATGACAACTAAGTAACATGTGTGAGGAAATCCATGTTAGAATTTTGATGACTATTGGGTTTCATGAGTTACTTCACTTAATTTAGTCTATAAAGTCAAGTAACTCTGTAACCCTAACTTGGTCTAATATTTTGAAGACATCAATATTATTAACATTTTTTGATTTTAATTATGATTTAAACAATTGATTTAATGTAACTTCAAAACCTCATGTGGTTTTAATTAGTGATTTATTGGTTTATAAATCTACTTGCTTAGATTTTGAGAAGGAAAGTCATTTCACAATTTTGATTTAAACTGGATGGTGTAATTCAAGTTTGTGAAGATAACTTACTTCACATTTTTGAATAAGTAAAGTAACCTAGAGAACCTGAGTTGGCCTAGAAATGAGCCCAAACACTTGATTTTTTTGAATTTCTTATAAATATGGACAAATGGGTTTTATGATAATAACCCAAGCAAACATTTTCTAGCCTTCTAGATTAATTTAAAGGAATTGGTAATGAGATCAATAACAATGAAAAATAATAAATACTAAGTCTTATTCAGGGGGTTGAGTTTTGATAAGGACAACTGACTCTCATAAGACAAAAGACAAAAAAGTTCAATAGGGGTAGCCCAAAATTCCATATGTGAAATTTTGGGGACACCATGGTCCTATTAATCAATTTTTAAATTGAGTAAAATATACTATCTTTACTGAATGTGTATTAGTATACAAGATGGGTTCTTAAGAATGGAATATTTTGAATTATATTGACCTTGATTTGTATTTTAATGTGCACTAAATTTAAGAAGTGCCCTTGCAACCAATATCCTAGGTGCATGGACTGATCTATGGGAATGGTTTTATTTAAAATATGAATTCCTAAGTTAAGGATTGTAAAATTAGTCTCACAATAGTAACATTAATTCTATTTTCTAAGCCAAATGTTCTTTTTATGAGAAAAAATGAAAATTATGTATTTTATTAATGTTTGAGTATGATATTTCACTAATTTAACCTATATTATAATGTTATTTTAGGTGAGCAATAGAAAATTATAATGAATTAGGATCATAACTAGCTTGTAGGTATATTAGTATGGTTATTCATAGTTGGTTAGAGATTCAAAAATTGTGTAGGATAAGTGTAGTTCAATAATTTCATAAAACAATAGAAACTACTGTATAAAAAATGCCCGCATTTTAATTTACTATAAAAATGAAATGAAAATAATATAATAAAAGGATAAATATATACTTGAGTGTGATAAACACACTTTGTATTTTCAAAAAAGCTCCAACTATGTAAGATGTTACAAGAAAAACCTGCAATGAAAATGTACTAGTCTACATCCATAGCTTGAAATTGAAAATTTAAATTATAAAGTTGAAAGATCAAGGAAGGTGTACACTTGTATGTGAGTAAACCATGTTGCCTTATAACATGTTTGAGATGATGATTTATTGTTAAAGCATTGCATAATTTTTGAATCATTATTGAATAATGTGAAGAACATGTCAGAATTAAGGTGATCAATCCTCAATTCCAAATTTAAGTAAGACAATAGTTATGTATTAGAATATGAAATACCCAATCCATAGGTAAATAATTCATCACTGATATTGTAACTCAAGATGATAAGATGATAACCCAAAAATGAGTTTGTTATGGGTAATATCGTTTCCATAGAACATATCCAAACCTCAATACACATCACCTTAAAATAATCAATAAATCACCATAGATGGAATTATATATTCAAGTTTGATCCACACATTAAAATAATTGAATATAATAGATAAATAATATTAAAAGTCAAAATGTGTAGATATGCATGAATCAACTTCATACCCTAATGAATCAATGTCAATTATAAAATGTCATAATGTGCACGAACCAACATCATGCCAAATCTAAATCTCACATAGTGTACATATGTTTATGAACCAACATCATGCCTAACTAAACTTATATATGGTGTATATCTATGCATGGACCAATGCCATACCTAACTAAATATGTATAGTAAAATGGAGTAAGCATGCCTTTACAATGGCCCCAAATTTATGTGAATTCATATAAAAATTAATTATTTCAGTCATGAAGTGTAAAATGTAATACCCATACCTTACATATGCCCCTAAAATTTATATTAAGAATGTAAATAATTATCTCTACCTTTCTTAATCGCATCTGAACTCTGAAATGTATATATTGTGCTCAAATATGATCATGGGTGTTTTATTATCTATGAAAATTCCAATTAATATGGACACCTTTTGAGGTGAGGGAAATATCTATCAATTAACTCATCTCATATGAAAATAAAATTATATCATTTTATGGAAAAATATAATCACATGTAGAATCATGTCAACATGTGATGAATATATTAATGTATATAACATCAATGAATATATGTAACATATGGAATGTAAGGTAATATAGGTGGTATGTTAAGATAGATATATCTGTGAAGCACACAATTATAACTACAATTTAATAAGATTATATAGTAAGGAAGTGTATTATATAAATCACAACACAACATAAAAAATATATGTTCATGATATGGATTTAGACACTTAAAGACACAAAAATTGCACATGTTCATCAAGATCAATACACAATGTCACAAAATGCCATATATAGCATCAATGGGCCACATATAGGGGACATAAATATGTCACTAACAACAAGACTATGGAGTCATAAATAAGGGGGAATGATCTATATAACAAAAGGATAATGGGTTGGAATAAAAAATATTGTCATGTAACAGTAACAATGTTGGTGAGGCATAGAACAAGTGAAAACTTGTTGACACTATCCTCATATGATAGTATCATAGTGTAGTATATAACATATACACATAGCATTATGTAATAGATGAGAAGCTTACACATAATGGGTAATAAATATATGTATCTCAAAATAGTAAAGAGTTCATAGAGAAATATATCTCGTGATAATGTAACATGTATAATTAGATGCCCCCAAAATTGGCATGATATTTGGGTATAGGAAAGTTATAGCATCTACATGTCCACAATCTATAAGTCTTGTATCACACTCATATATCTCATGGAATTTATGTGTGTATGAAAAAAATTAGGCCATCTATAAAACATGTGATAAATAAGACATCTAAATAATGTAAGCTAATAACTCATGTCATGTTTGCGTCATGATATATGTTTTTTAAATATTTGTTAAATTTTATATTTTTATATTTTTTTGTAATTGTTTATTAATTTGAATAAGTGCAAAATTGCTAACCAATTATCCCATCAAGGGGATACTCATGGGAGATCATTTTATCATAGTATGTATGGGTTATCTTTTAATAATGAAAGGTAACATGTGTTGGCATCAATTATTTTAATGTAACCATAATCATCACTACTCATATAATCCTATGTATGATAAATAAATCTATAATAAATGAGAGTCTATGGACTCCATTCCATAGTAAAATAATACATAGATTCCTATGTTCATTTTGAAAAGTGTTGAACTATTTGCCTAAATACATATGTTATAATATATAAGGGACTCTAGGATTCATTAATAGTTCTATAATTTGATAACTACTATGAAACTAGTTGCCTAAGAGAATCATTTTTATCCTCTATACAAAGTGTATAGATATATCCTAGATGGGTGACATAAATATACTTTTAAAATATTCATCTATAGTGGAAATAATAACCACCTCTACATAATTATCATTAATAGGAGTAATAAATAATTGTAGTTGTGGTGGAGGTAGAGGAGGATATACCATTATCTAATGAAGGTAGTCATATAAAATGGTTAAGATTTTAACTACCATGTTGTTATGTATATTATTGACACATCAATGTTTTACATAAGGTATAAATGAAGATTATTAATCTAAGTGCATCCAAACAAACATGTTAAAAATCCCATTAATTTCTATAATTAATAATTAAATAGCCATTATGGTGGGTCCTACCTGAAGAAATAGCATAATACATTCAAAATTATAATTTACATAAATTAGATCCTTGATCTCTATTTAATTATTTTATTTATAATTTAATGTGTATGCAATAGAGTTCAAAAGATTCATGGTATATGGTTTATAGTGGCTAAATAAAAAATGTTTATACCATGAAACTTTTGAACTCTATTGCATACACATTAAATTATAAATAAAATAATTAAATATGGATCAAGGATCTAATTTATGTAAATTATAATTTTGAATGTATTATGCTATTTCTTCAGGTAGGACCCACCATAATGGCTACTTAATTATTAATTATAGAAATTAATGGGATTTTTAACATGTTTGTTTGGATGCACTTAGATTAATAATCTTCATTTATACCTTATGTAAAACATTGATGTGTCAATAATATACATAACAACATGGTAGTTAAAATCTTAACCATTTTATATGACTAACTTCATTAGATAATGGTATATCCTCCTCTACCTCCACCACAACTACAATTATTTATTACTCTTATTAATGATAATTATGTAGAGGTGGTTATTATTTCCACTATAGATTTATATTTTAAAAGTATATTTATGTCACCCATCTAGGATATATCTATACACTTTGTATAGAGGATAAAAATAATTCTCTTAGGCAACTAGTTTCATAGTAGTTATCACATTATAGAACTATTCATGAATCCTAGACTCCCTTATATATTATAACATATATATTTAGGCAAATAGTTCAACACTTTTCAAGATGAACATAAGAATCTATGTATTATTTTACTATGGAATGGAGTCCATAGACTCTCATTTATTATAGATTTATTTATCATACATAGGATTATATGAGTAGTGATGATTATGGTTACATTAAAATAATTGATGCCAACACATGTTACCTTTCATTATTAAAAGATAACCCATACATACTATGATAAAATGATCTCCCATGAGTATCCCCTTGATGGGATAATTGGTTAGCAATTTTGCACTTATTCAAATTAATAAACACATACAAAAAAATATAAAAATATAAAATTTACCAAATATTTAAAAAACATATATCATGACTCAAACATGACATGAGTTATTAGCTTACATTATTTAGATGTCTTATTGATCACATGTTTGATAGATGGCCTAATTTTTTTAATACACACATAAATTCCATGAGATATATGAGTGTGATACAAGACTTATAGATTGTGGACATGTAGATGCTATAACTTTCCTATACCCAAATATCATGCCAATTTTTGGGGCATCTAATTATACATGTTACATTATCACGAGATATATTTCTCTATGAACTCTTTACTATTTTGAGATACATAGATTTATTACCCATTATATGTAAGCTTCTCATCTATTACATAATGCTATGTGTATATGTTATATACTACACTATGATACTATCATATGAGGATAGTGTCAACAAGTTTTCACTTGTTCTATGCCTCACCAACATTGTTACTGTTACATGACAATATTTTTTATTCCAACCCATTATCCTTTTGTTATATAGATCATTCCCCCTTATTTATGACTCCATAGTCTTGTTGTTAGTGACATATTTATGTCCCCTATATGTGGCCCATTGATGCTATATATGGCATTCTGTGACATTGTGTATTGATCTTGATGAACATGTGCAATTTTTGTGTCTTTAAGTGTCTAAATCCATATAATGAACATATATTTTTTATGTTGTGTTGTGATTTATATAATACACTTCCTTACTATATAATCTTATTAAATTGTAGTTATAATTGTGTGCTTCACAGATATATCTATCTTAACATACCACCTATATTACCTTACATTCCATATGTTACATATATTCATTGATGTTATATACATTAATATATTCATCACATGTTGACATGATTCTACATGTGATTATATTTTTCCATAAAATGATATAATTTTATTTTCATATGAGATGAGTTAATTGATAGATATATCCCTCACCTCAAAAGGTGTCCATATTAATTGGAATTTTCATAGATAATAAAACACCCATGATCATATTTGAGCACAATATATACATTTCAGAGTTCAGATGCGATTAAGAAAGGTAGAGATAATTATTTACATTTTTAATATAAATTTTAGGGGCATATGTAAGATATGGGTATTACATTTTACACTTCATGAGTGAAATAATTAATTTTTATATGAATTCACATAAATTTGGGGCCATTGTAAAGGCATGCTTACTCCATTTTACTATACATATTTAGTTAGGTATGGTATTGGTCCATGCATAGATATACACCATATAGAAGTTTAGTTAGGCATGATGTTGGTTCATAAACATATGTACACTATGTGAGATTTAGATTTGGCATGATGTTGGTTCGTGCACATCATGACATTTTATTATTGACATTGATTCATTAGGGTATGAAGTTGATTCATGCATATATACACATTTTGAATTTTAATATTATTTATCTATTATATTCAAGTATTTTAATGTGTGGATCAAACTTGAATATATAATTCCATCTATGGTGATTTATTGATTATTTTAAGGTGATGCGTATTGAGGTTTGGATATGTTCTATGGAAACAATATTACCCATAACAAACTCATTCTTGGGTTATCATCTTATCATCTTTAGTTACAATATCAGTGATGAATTATTTACCTATGTATTGGGTATTTCATATTCTAATACATAACTATTGTCTTACTTAAATTTGGAATTGAGGATTGATCACTTTAATTCTGACATGTTCTTCACATTATTCAATAATGATTCAAAAATTATGCAATGCTTCAACAATAAATCATCATCTCAAACATGTTATAAGGCAACATGGTTTACTCACATACAAGTGTACACCTTCCTTGATCTTTCAACTTTATAATTTAAATTTTCAATTTCAAGCTATGGATGTAGACTAGTACATTTTCATTGCAGGTTTTTCTTGTAACATCTTACATAGTTGGAGCTTTTTTGAAAATACAAAGTGTGTTTTTCACACTCAAGTATATATTTATCCTTTTTTATATTATTTTCATTTCATTTTTATAGTAAATTAAAATGGGGGCATTTTTTATACAGTAGTTTCTATTGTTTTATGAAATTATTGAACTACACTTATCCTACACAATTTTTGAATCTCTAACCAACTATGAATAACCATACTAATATACCTACAAGCTAGTTATGATCCTAATTCATTATAATTTTATATTGCTCACCTAAAATAACATTATAATATAGGTTAAATTAGTGAAATATCATACTCAAACATTAATAAAATACATAATTTTCATTTTTTCTCATAAAAAGAACATTTGGCTTTGAAAATAGAATTAATGTTACTATTGTGAGACTAATTTTACAATCCTTAACTTAGGAATTCATATTTTAAATAAAACCATTCCATAGATCAGTCCATGCAGCTAGGATATTGGTTGCAAGGGTACTTATTAAATTTAGTGCACATTAAAATACAAATCAAGGTCAATATTATTCAAAATATTCCATTCTTAAGAACCCATCTTGTATACTAATACACATTGAGTAAAGATAGTATATTTTACTCAATTTAAAAATTGATTAATAGGACCATGGTGTCCCCAAAATTTCACATATGGAATTTTGGGCTACCCCTATTGAACTTTTTTGTCTTTTGTCTTATGAGAGTCAGTTGTCCTTATCAAAACTCAACCCCCTGAATACGACTTAGTATTTATTATTTTTCATTGTTATTTATCTCATTACCAATTCCTTTAAATTACTCTAGAAGGCTAGAAAATGTTTGCTTGGGTTATTATCATAAAACCCATTTGTCCATAATTATAAGAAATTCAAAAAAATCAAGTGTTTGGGCTCATTTCTAGGCCAACTCAGGTTCTCTAGGTTACTTTACTTATTCAAAAATGTGAAGTTAGTTATCTTCACAAACTTGAATTACACCATCTAGTTTAAATCAAAATTGTGAAATGACTTTCCTTCTCAAAATCTAAGCAAGTAGATTTATAAACCAATAAATCACTAATTAAAACCACATGAGGTTTTGAAGTTACATTAAATCAATTGTTTAAATCATAATTAAAATCAAAAAATGTTAATAATATTGAAGTCTTCACAATATTATACCAAGTTAGGGTTACAGAGTTACTTGACTTTATAGACTAAATTAAGTGAAGTAACTCATGAAACCCAATAGTCATCAAAATTCTAACATTGATTTCCTCACACATGTTACTTAGTTGTCATTCATAGATAGGTTATTATAAGTATTAAAAATTCCACCTTATTTCCCAAATGGATTTTAAATTTCCTAACCCATGTTTTCCTCGTATGATTATCGAGTGACACTATTTGAACTTCTGGAGTGATTTTGGTGCAAAATTTTCACAACCCATTTGCATTCGAGATATTTAGTTCCTTTCTTATTTTGTTTCATGATATTTTTATATTTGTAGATATCCTTTTCCTTGGTAAATTTTCATTTGTTTCTTTAAAAGTTTTTTTTGTCATTTCTCATTTTGCTTAAAATTGTAAAAGTCATTTTTGCACGAATAGTGTTGATTAAAACATTGTAAAATTCTTTAGAAACACTTTGAATATGAAAATATTAATAAAAATACCCAAAGGTATAATTTTTATTCAAAAACATAGCATTTTACCTAGATTATATATAGTCAAACTCATTATAACTTGTTACTACTCAGAGTCTCAAATCCGAGTAAATGGTCTCAAGAAAATCAAAGTTTCTAAGGGGCATTGCCTACTTGGATTTTTAGTTACTACTTATTTACCAAGAGTTATGACTACCTATTGTTTTTGTTTCATTAGGTTTTCCAACCCTGTTAACTTTCCCAAATAAACCTAAAATTATAAATTCTTATCACTCACTCAGAGATTTCAAACCTAAAGACTTGAGAAATACCTAGACCTTCCTATAATTATGACACCCTATTACTTAGAGTGACTTTCTCAGAGTTTTCAAGGCTTACTACTATAAGTTCCTAATAACTAAAACTTGTTTAGGATTTTTACGTAAGATGACAACTTATCTCAGTTGTTCAACCTTTTCTAAAACTAACAGGAATAATTACTAAGTTTTTAAGATCATTTACCAAGTCTTCTAAGTGTTAGTCACAACAAATGTCAGGAATAAAAGAAGAAGCAACTTTGATTTAATAATTTCCTAATCTTTCACTTGAATAAGTTCACGGTTTGAGTAGGAAAAGAAAGACAAAATCAAAGAGAGGTGGGAAATCAAAAGAAGTAGAGATGAAGTATGAATACAAGGGATATTACATTGAGTCTTGCATTGCATCCAAATTGTCTAAAATTAATGACACTGACATGAGACATATTTCGATAACTAATTTATTTGAAATATCTAAACCCACAATCAAAACACCACTCATGTAAATAATGACAAATAGTGGAATCTTGCAAGCTTTAGTTTTCCCAAGCTCTGTACAACTACCTGAATTTGTCCTAAAATGTGATAATTATTTTGATTCTCTCACTAGAATAGTTAAAGATACTACAAATAATGTGTTGATAAGATTAGATGTGTAACATTTTGACTACTATTTGAATATCTTGACAAGAATTAAAGTGATAGATTTATCAGTGGAAAAATCTAAACATCTCTAGGAGAGTAAAACACCAGATTGCATCAAGATAAAGAATAAGACTTATCTAAGTAAATAAAAGTATCCCTCAAGGTTTCCAGAGCAAATAGTGAGGTCTGACTTGGTTCAAGAAGTTGATAACATCACCTAGTTATTGTGTATAATTAATAGAGAGAAAAATTCAAAGAAGTTTTCCACATGGATGTGTGCTTATATAAGGTCTATTGATGCTAATATGAGTTCTAATATGATTTAATGGTCAAGAATGATAAGTAACAACATTGATCGATAGTTGAGTAATGTATTGAATACTTTTGAATTCATAATGACTTCGTATTTAGTATATGTTGTAACATCTAATGGAGTCTTTTCTAGGTTGACTACAAAAAGGTTGTTGGCAATAGAGCCAATCTATGAATACTACCCCAAATTGACTCGTTCTGAATATTTCAAGCACTATACAAGTTTAAATGATGGATTTTTTTATGAATCCAATTGTAAGTTTAATGTTTCTCTAAAGGAAAAGAGAGTATCCATTATAATTTGGGAGGCAATTTCCCATTTTGGGTCTATTTTTATTTAATTCTTGAATTTCACATATATCACAGTTGGTGGTTTCATAGGGAATCCAATAAAATTGCTAAGTTACCCTAGTGATAAATGGATTCTATTAGAACTATGTAGGAAACTAGTGGAATTACATGATATTCGATCAAAAGTACATTATTCTTTCATTAGTTTTCCTAGTGTTATTGGCCAATATCATTGTGCAAGCATTTATAAGGCCAAGAATATACAAAGAGATATGTATCATAGCTATAATCAATCACATTTTGAGGGTAAAAGAAATTTTAATTATAGAGGTATATCCAAAAGCACATTTTCTCTTGTGTATATGTATATCCCTTCCATAGAGGACATCTAGATTGATTGTAGAGATGAATTTGAAGTGAGAAGAAGAGATAATAGTAGAAAGACTATTCAAAAAACTCACTCATTTGATTTGGATACAATTCTTAAAGACATAGAACATGATGGGTAAGTAATTCATGATTATTTTCATGCAATGGGAGGAGCTAATGCTCCACTTCCAGAAATTGACTACAAGAAGAATCAAATAAAGACTATCGCTGAGAGAATTTCAATGGTTCTTGATATGAATTCAACATGGCTTCTTAGTAAAGGCTACTACATGAAGCAACCAATAATGATAGAAATTGGCCAAGTCATAATAGGAAAACAATGTAAGGATATATTATTCAAGAGCCTAAGAATAAGTTGAAATTAAATAATTTTTTTTATGATACATATTCTTTTATAAAAGAAAATGAGGTAATTTAGTCAGTCACCTCTACATCTCCTTTGGTTTCTTTGATATACACCACTCCTCCTATCAATCCTATTTCTATCACACCTCCCAGATCTTCATCTTCATTAATGGTGAAAAACATACATCTAGTAGTGAAAGAGGTAGATTCACCCATACTCATGCTACCTCCAAAGTCTCCTAGCTTAAAACTTCCTATGAAACCTATTCAAAAGGAGACCAATGTTTTTTATCCTCTTCCACCATCTTCTCAACCTACTACTCCACATCCACCTCCTTCAGATGGTCAACCCACCATTCCTATAATTCCTACCAAAAAATAACTAGATCAGGTAACTATTGGAGAAGTGATATCATCTCAAGAGATATCTGAACAAGAGATAATAGGTGAACCCAAGAATAAATCCACTACAGAAGAAGAAGAACAGGAAACTCCTATCAAGTAGGAGTAGAAAGAGAAATGTGAACAAATAGGTTTCAATTTTATTCAAGGTATTTTAGATGCAGATAAAGTTCTTACTCAAGAGATAGTGGTGATAAATAATCAATAATAAATGGTAATACATTTAGCTAATTCCACCAGTACAAATTTCTCTTCATGGTTGGCATTGTAAACAAATCCTAAGTTAAAGGAATAAATAAATTTGGAAGAGATAGATTTCAACTTCTAAAAAGTATTGATCATAAGGGTAAAATAATTGAAGAAGACTTGGTAATTACAAATTTATCCCTAGGGAAAGTTACTATAGAAGGCCTGAAGCAAGACACACAGACCCTTGTCAATACTCTCTTTTAGATTCTTAATGAAGAAAAGGCTGATAAAGCCAAACTAAAGGAGAAATTTTCCAAGATGTGTGAAAGATTTTCAAAAGTGGAAAGATATGATCCCTAGTAGCCATTACTTTTAGGTGATGTATTTGATCAAAAAAGAATAATTGAGGTGGAGGAAACTAGTGACAAGGCCAATGTATTTGATGAATGGATGGAGAAAATGATACAAACTATACAAAAATGGTTTCCTGAGGTTCCAAGAAATTTTGTTGACATAGAGAATAAATTGGAAAAAATAAAAACAATGATGAAGGAGATTAAAAGTGAAAATAAATATCTAAATTGCATCAGGACAACCTTCAATGAATAAATTATTTAAGTGAAGATTTTAATTGAATAAAATATTGTTCCAAAAGGATCAGTGATGAAAGCAAAGAAAGAAGAACACATCATATCTTTTTTCATGCACATTTTTGGAGTAATTTTTGAAGAAATGAATACATTGGAAGAAGATGCTCACAACGTAAAATTAGATTTGGAGGATTGCATCTTCTATCTCATGATTTTTTGGTCTGAAGAAACAACAAAAAAATATGAGAAATTACATTTCTAATTCAAGAAATTAATTTAAAAGGCCATGAATCCATTCATAGAAAAATCAATAAAGGAGTTAATAAAAATTCAATAATAAGTCAAGAGGTTGGGACCCAATCTTGAAAGGGTGAATGGTTATTACAGCAAGATGAAAAATGAGTTGTCAAGATTTGAAACAAAAAGGCAATCAATTATCAATTTAGATGATGTAGCCATTCAATTTATGATGTCACAATACATTAGCTACAGGGAAAAGTGTAGAATAGAGGTTTATGAATTAGTGTGATTTCTATTACTTCTCTCCTCAACCTCTTATGTTTTATTCAATAAAGATTGAAAATGTATTTAAATTATTTTTTTTCAAGTAGTTATTTTATAAGTAATGTCACTCAGAGAAAGTACTTGTAAAAGTAAGTTTCTTTATAAAGTGAAAACTCAAGTAACTTGGATAGATGTCATTACATGAAGTCATTTTATAAAAACAAATTACTTAAGTGAGATATGAATAACATGTAGAGAGTTTATATTTTATCCAAACGATAAGACTAAGAGGAGATACATGTTGCCAACTATTGTGCATCACACATGATAAATTTAAGGAAGACATATCCCAATAGTTTTCAGATTTTAACGTAATACATGGGGAATTTAAAGAGTTGTCTCCTAATTATATTTGATATCTAAAAATGGTATAATTATGGAGGACTCTGATATATAGGATGTTAATTTTTGGAAAGCAATTGTAACTATTGTAAAATAACGTTTAAGCAATCTAAAAATCTGTGCTTAGAGTTTTGTATGTTCCTTGTATGAACTTTGTTCAAAGTGAATAAGAAGAAAGTTGATTTCTGAATAACTTTGCATCTCAGGAGATCATTTGGTACATTTTGGGAGGATTAAAATGGTAAATTTTGTGTTATCCTTAAATTCTAATATGATTTCAAATCTTTCTTAATTATTTTCTAAAATAATTATCATTTCTTGTATGTTGATCTAATTATATAGATATAATAAGCTCTGCAAAAATACTTATTATGAAGTATAATTTCTTTCTTTTTCATCAATGCTAGTCTTTCCATTATCTAATATACAATAACTTCTTTGCATAATCTCTAAATTAACTACTTACTTGCTACAAAGTGACTCTATTATGATTCATGAACTTTGTGATTAAAGTAATACCCAAAAATAAGATAACTTGTGCATGCTTTATATAAATTATGAATAACTAAAAGTGTGAATAGTTAGAGTAGATAAGCATAAACATATGATACCTTCACCATTAAATGAATGGAATTTAATCTCATGACTACCTAGGTATCTTTTGTTAGGCTAAAAAATATCTAGCCAATAGTTTCTAGTGATTTTGTTGGGGAACATGAAGTTAACTAGAGCTAAATTAGATTATCCACACAAGGGTAGGATAGACACAAAATAGTGAGTAGTTATCCAAAATTAAAAAAAATTCATGCTATCATATAAGAATCTACATGAAAAATAATGGTGCACTTGTGATTGGAAATGCATGTTTTATGAAGATAGCTTTACTTGTCTAAAAAAACACTTCGTTTATCTTGAGTTGTTGCATGTCAAAAGAAACGCTTTGTTTATCTTAAGTTGTTGCATGTCAAGTAATCACTGACCAAATCCTTGTTTATAAATCTGAATTAACCTAAAAAAATCCTTAGATAATCATAAGTGCTTCAATTTGGAAAATCAACCTTTCACTAGGGCATGAAGAGTTCAAGGCCAAATTGATGACTTTTAAATTTTAAGAATGATTTAATTTTAGCCTCCCTCCCCAAAAAAAAATAAGAAGAGAAAGTATTTTCTATGTCAAATGAGTAAAAACTCTTGTGAATCTACTACAACATAATTCTTTAAGAATAATCCAACCTGCTAATCCTCATTTCCTTATTCCCAAAAGAATGGTGCAATAACTTCTTATCCCTTAGGGGGTAGTAGTTGACCCATTGAATTTAACTCCCCCTCTCCATGACTCACTTAAGGGGTCAAGAAATAACTTTCCTAAGTTCATAGGGGATGCAAATAAAATTCTAGATGAGCACTTAGTTATTTTCTTTGTAGCATATGGAGTTATTGACATTAAACATGAAGATGTGTCAATCAAACTTTTCATTGAAACCTTACATGACTTAGCTACAAAATAGATCTACAATTTGGCTCCTAATACCATAGCCAATTAGGACAATATGTATGAGAAATTTGAAAAAAAGGTTTAAATCGATTGAGGACTCACACATATTACTCACCCAATTGACTTAGCTTTAAAAAACCACTTGAACACATTGAAGATTTCATTGCTAAATTTAAGAGATTACTCTACAAAATACCTCAAGCTACTCAACCCACTGGTGATAATCATATTATTTTTTCATCAATTCTTAGTTACCAGAGGTTAGATATCAACTACATAGAGCACATCATGTTGATTTAGTAACAACTTAGAACATTACTATAGAGATTGAAGATGACCTTGTTATGGATAGAAATATTAAGAAAACATCTCCCAAGCTTGATGGTTCTGCTTTGACTACATTATTAACCACTACTAATTACCTTTTATATAAATTGGCTAATGAATTTATACAAGTTAAAAGGTAAATTTCTCAAGGTGCTCATTTTACTCTTATTAAGAATGCACCTACATGCAATTTGAACAATCAAAACTAGAATCATATTATTAAACCTCCACAAAGATTGGAAATTGAGGATGCTCAAAAAAATCTTGTTGAAATGAATGAAGGAGATCATATGGCCATTGATCTTGATCAAAGATTTATTGATGAGGATGATTTTATAGATCCTATTGGTGACTCCAATATAGGCTACCTTGCATATGAATCAGAAAGTGATTATGAAGAAATGCTTAAAGAGAATCATAGTCACTCTTTTGTAGTATTTACAAGATCATAAACTTAAAAATTTCGTGAAAACCTTCCAAAGAATAAGGGAAAGAGAAATAAGACTCTAGGTCAAAAGCTAAGATTCTCAAAAGAGGTAGTCCTTTACTTGTTTCTCTTGACCCAAAAGATAAATATGCAACATCTTCTTCTCAACCTCTTAATATAGTCACTCATACTGCTAAGGCTGATCCTAATTTATAAACATCCATCCCTTATTTCAAAATTATTGATCACATCAATAAAAATAAGATTTAAATGTCAATATATGAATACTTGAGGTCCTATCCAAATCAGCTGAATATACTAGTTAAGTATGCTCAAAGTAAAGGATCAAATAATACAACTAATGCTTTAAATGGTATCTTGTATACTCCCAAATAGGTCTCTTTCTAAAAAAATGCTATAACTACCTTTTCCACATTCATTTTGTTATTCAAAATAATTGAACCATTCTATGTATCTCTCTTAATCAATGAGTTCAAGTTGAACAACTATATCCTATATTATGGAGCTTCTGATAATGTAATGATATCCAAAGTAGCTGATGCCCTTGGCCTCACTCTAACTAAGTATCTAGGGAGATGTTACTCAATATAAATATAGGTTCCCTTGATTGGAAAGATCAAATATGCTCAAGATATTCTAACATCTTTTTTAGATAAAAGGATTAAAATGATCATTCTAGTAACAGATATTCATATTTCCTATAGAATGTTGTTGAGTAGAAACTTTTACAAATATCTCGAGGGAGAAGTTAAGATGGATTGGTCTTATGCTCATATTCCAATGAATGGTGTAAATAAAAAAATTGAACCTAAGAATAAATCCAAGTATATAGTTTCCAACTCAAGTGATACAAAGATCACATATTATTTTTGAAGAATCAGATCATGGAATCTATTACCTTGAATTGGGTAAGGACATGCAAGATCTAGAGATAAAAGAAGAAGAGAAGATATGGATGCTATAATTTGATGGTATATATTGTTCCCTTGTTAAGTGTGTTGGGGTTATATTTATATCACTGGATGGTAAGGTATATCCTTATTCTTAAAAACTAATGTTTGAAAACACTAACAACATAATAGAGTATGAAGCACTGGTGTTAGGACTAGAACAAGAAAAATGAAAAAGAGTGAGAGTTTTAAAAGCACAAAGAGATGTTGAGTTGATTGTAAGCCAAATTCATGGCCAATATCAAGTAAAGAAAGGATAAGTTAAGGCACTACCATGATCAAATTCTGAGTGAAACACTTGATTTTGTAGCTTTTTCAATCAGCTTCATTCTTTGTGATCATAACTCTAGAGCTGATTGTCTTGTGATTACTATAGATATACTCATGAAAAATTAGCAGCCTACACTTTTCCAAGAAGGTGACTATATATTATAGATGGTTTCTATCCAAGGGTTCTAGACAATGTTAATCAGTGGTAGGTCTTTAATGATGATAAGTAGATAATTACTTTCCTTTACCAACAACATAATTTTGAAGAATTATATTTTGAAGGAAATAGTTCACTTCCATGCCAAAAAAAATAGGTAATACTAATCCTAAACATTATGATAATGAATATGTGATTCAATTGAAGGGAAATAAAAACCCTAAAGGGTTGGTTTCTTTAAAATAAAATTTTAATAATCATGATCAGTTTTTAAAGTAAAATAAAGAGTATGGTCAGAGTTCTTCTCCAGAAGTATAAAAAGTTAATTTGGGTATTGAATAAGAGTATAGGATGGTCAAAATTGGAAATTGTTATTTCTAAGAGGAAAAAGAAGCATTTATTAAGATTCTCAAGAAATATATTGATGTGTTTGTTTGGTCTTAAAAAGACTTGAAGACCTTTCAGCTAAAAGAGGTACAACATTACATTTCATTTCAGTCAAAAGTGAAACATTTTAGGCAAAATCTTCACCATCATAACCCAAAAATATTAGGTACTATATTTTTTGAAATATAGAAGCTAATTGATGCTAAGACCATTTATCCCATTCATCATTTATCATGGTTAGCTAACATTGTCCCAGTAATAAAGAAGAATAGGGAAATATGTTTGTGTTGATTTTTGTAATCTCAATCAAGCTGATTCAAAGGATAAATATCCATTTCCCATCATGGATCATATATTTTAAGTAGTTACAAGCTCATAAATATTATCCATGTTAGATGGATTTTCAAGATATAATCAGATAAAAGTGGTGGAAGAAAATCAATATAAGATGACTTTCACAACACCATGGGGGACATTTTCGTATCAAAAGATGTCCTTTGGGATTATTAATGCCAGAGAAACTATTCAACGAGAAATGGATTTGGAATTTTTACATATAAAGAATAAGAGTATAATTGTATATCTTGATGAATTGATAGTCTTCTCTAAGAAAAGAGGTAACGATCTAGCTAATATAGAAGAGGTTCTCATCTAGTGTAAGAAACATGAGATCTCTTTGAATCCTAATAAATAAATATTTGTCGTGACTAAAGGGAAACTTCTTGGTCACATCATCTCAAAGTAAGGAATTAATATTGATATATAAAGGGTGAAATCCATTCAAATTCTACCTATGTCCATGTCTAAACAAAAGGTACATTCATTCTTTGGTAAGGTTAACTTTCTCAGAAGGTTCATTCCTAACTTTGTCAAGTTAACTTGCCACATTTTTGATATGATATAACAAAGTAAGAATTAAAGTGGAATGAAGAAGGTAAGAAGGTATTTTAAAATATTAAGGCAACCATATCTCAAGCTCTAGTGTTGGTTTCTCCATATTTTAGTAAAGAATTCATTCTCTATCATTATTATTTTGAACATACGATGTCAGCTATTATTTTATAAAATAATGATGAAGATATTAAATCTCCCATAGCTTTCATGATCCAACCATTGAAAATTTATGAAATAAAGTATACACAGATGGAAAAACATGCCTTTTCTATAGTCAAAGCATGCAAAGCCTTTAGGTACTATATCTTATCTTTAAATAATAAAGTATATGTACTTGTCACTATAGTTAAATCTATTCTAACAGAACAAGAGTTACGATTTATAAGAGGCACTTGGGTAGCTAAGGCTCAATATTTTGATCTTGATATCAAACCAATAAAACTAGTGAGATGAAGAGGCTTGTGACAACTAATGATATAAAGTAAACTAGATGACATAGATATCGTGGTATCTTTGCTTCAAGATGAATCAGATGAAAATTCTCCCATAGTTATTTTGATGATCTTATTGATGAATGGTACAATAAGATTGATCTCTTCCTCACTTATGGAGAATTTATAGCACATATTATACATAAATAAAAATGTACCATCAAGTTGAAGTCAAAACATTTTGTCTTTTGGAGAAATGGTTTGTATAAAATAGGAATTGATGGTGGCATCCTCCATTATGTGGATAAAGAACAAAAAAATAGACCAATAGAATAGTTCCATCGTAGATCATGTGCAGGTCACTTTTCAGCATGAGTTACAACACATAATATCCTATGAATAATGTATTATTATCCCACTCCTTTCTAGTATACTTTGGATTGGCTTTCTAAATGTCAATCATGTCAACATTATGTGGGACATCTAATGTTTCCAGCATTACCTTTAAAACCAATCATAATTAATGAGCCATTCCACTAGTGGGGCATTAATTATACTGTCATGTTAAATCCCTCTTCAAATGTCGACCATTGTTATGTCTTAATAGCCACTGATTACTTTAGAAAATGAGTTGAAGCCATTCTTGTCAAGCAAGATACTTATAAAGTCATATATTATTTTATCAAGGAAAGCATCATAGTAAAGTTTAGTGTTCCTCACATGAAAGTAACAAATAATGTAGCTAAATTTTCTTCAGTTGAACTAACTCATTTCTATTATTAATATGAAATAGAATTAGTTCACTCTTCAAATTAGTATCCACAAGGTAATGGCCAAGCTGAATCAAGTAGAAAGAACTTAATGACTATCATTCAAAAGATATTGGATGATATCAATGTCCCTGACATAAGAGGCTATTTAATACATTATGGGCTAACAGAATAAATCTAAAGAAATCCATTGGCATGTCACCATTTCAATTTTTGTATGGAATAGATGTTAAATACCCATCACCATAGAGTTGCCTACTTTATAATTATCTAAGGCTATTGAAGATGCAACTTATCATGATTCAATTTATAAGAACAATATATTTTTATCTAAGTTACAATAAGTTTAGACTCAAGTTCCTGAAAAGTTAACTAATCATTAGATGAAAGTAATGAAGATTTCTGACAAAAAGGCTAAATAAAGAAAGTTTGAAGTTGGTGATCTGGTCCTACTGTGGGATAAGTAAAATGAACTAAAAGGGATGAATGAAAAATTTGATTCACTATGGAAAGGACCTTTCACAATAAAGAAGATTGTTGTAAAAGATAGCTTCATCCTAGCTTACCAGGATGGAATTAAACTACCACTGCCTTACAATAGTAAGCACTTGAAGCTTTACATGAATTGAGCAATAGGGTAACACCTGAATGTATATAAATAAAACCTATATTTTTATATTGTACATTTTTTTTCCTTTTTTGTTTTTTTGTTTTTTGGTTTTTCATGATTGAGTTTTACTAGAATTCATACCTAATAAATAAGACTCAAAACTAGAGATATTGGGATCTCACCCTTGTTTCATCTTTTTTATAGAAACGAAGATGTCCCCAATCAGAGCCAACTAATGTCCCCAAAATTTCACACATGGAATTTTAGGTTACCCCTATTGAATTTTTTTGTCTTTTATCTTATGTGAGTCAATTGTCCTTAATAAAACTCAATCCCTTGAATAAGACTTAGTCTTTAGTAGTTTTCATTGTAATTACTTTCATTACAAATTGCTTTAAATTACTCTAGAAGGTTATATAATGTTTCCTTGGGTCATTAACATAAAATACATTTGTCCATCTTTCTATGAAATTCTAAAAAACTAAATATGTAGGCTCATTTCTAAGCCAACTCAGGTTCTCTAGGTCACATTACTTATTTAAAAAGGTGAAGTAAGTTGTGTTCACAAAATTGAGTTACACCATCTAGTTTAAATCAGAATAATGAAATGACTTTACTTCTCAAAAGTTGAGCAAAGTAGATTTGTAAACCTAAAAATCACTAATTAGAACCACCTAAGCCTTTAATGTTACATCACTTCACTTGCTTAAATCATAATTAATAGAAATAAAGGTTCATAAGATCAAAGTGTTCATAACTTAGACCAAGTTAGGTTGTAGAGTTACTTGACTTCATAGACTAAATTAAGTGAAGTAACTCATGAAACCTAATAGTCTTAAAAATTCTAATGTTGCTTTCCTCAAATGTGTCACTTAGTTATCATTAATGTGTAGGTTAATATAAATATGAAAAATTACACCTCATTTTCTACTTGGTTTCAAATTTCCTAACCTTGTTGCTACCCCTGTGATTCTCAAGTGATAGTATTTGAGCTTCTAGAGTGATTTTAGCATAAAATCTTCAAAACCCATTTGTAGTCAAGGTATTTAGTTCATTTCCCCTTTGGTTGCATGATCTTATTCTATTTGTAGATCTCATTTTCTTTGGAAAATTTTCATGCATTGCTTTAGAATTTTTTCTATCATTTATCATTTTGCTTGCAATTGTAAAAGTCATTTTTGCATGCATAGTGTTGATTAAAAACTTATTAAATTATTTAGAAACACTTTGCATATGAAAAATATATTAAAAAACTCCCAAAAGGTATAATTTTTATAAAAAAACTTAATAGTTGACCTGGATTATCTACTTGAACTCATTATAACTTGTTACTACTCAGAGTCTTGAACCTGAGCAATTGGTCTCAAGAAACCCAAAGTTTCTAAGGGGCATTACCCACTAAGATTTTTAGTTATTGCTTACTTAGTTGGAGTTCTAACTACCTATTTCTTATAATTCATTAGGTTTTCCAACACTAGTAACTTTCCAAAAGAAACCCATAATTGTAAATGCCTATCACTCAATCAATGTTTTCAACCTTAAAGATTTAAGAAATACCCAAACCTTCCAAAAATTATGACACATTGTTACATAGAATGAGTTTATAATAATTTTCAAGGTTTACTACTACTATAAGTTCCTAATACCTAAATCTTTCTTAGGATTATTAAATAAGACTAAATTATCTCAGTTCTTCAACATTTTCTAAAACTAATAGGAACAGTTATTGAGTTTTCAAGAGCATTTACAAATTCTTCCCAGTGTCAATAACAATAAATATCAAGAATAGAAGAAGAAGAAGAAGCTCTAATTGAATAAGTTCTTGAGATTGTACTTGAAGAATTTCTAGGGCCAATTAGGAAAGGAAATACAAAAGAAAAGAGAGTTGGGAAGTAAAAATAAATAGGGATGAAGTATGGATACAAGGGATATCCCATTGAGTCTTGCATTGCATCAAAATTATCTAAAATCAATGACACTAACATGAGAAATGTTTCCATAACCGATTTGCTAAAAATATCTAAAGCCACAATCAAAACACCATTCATGAAAGCAATAAAAAACAATGGAATATTGCAAGATATAGTTTTCCCAATCTCTGCACAACTATGTAAATTTATCTTAGAATGTTCCAAGTATTGTGATTCTCTCACTAGAATAGTTAAAGATATTGTAGGCAATGTGGTGATAAGATTAGATGTGTAATATTTTGACTACTATTTTAAGATCGCAACAAGACCTAAATTGATATATTTATCAATGGAAAAAGCTAAATATCTCTAGTAGAGTAAAACCCCAAATTGCATCAAGATAATGAATATAACATATCTAAACAAATGAAATCAGCCCTCAAGGTTTCCAAAGCAAATAGTGAGGTCTGACTTGGTCCAAAAAGTTGATGACATCACATAGTTATTATGTAGAATCAATGGAGAGAAAAATGACAAGAACTTTTCCACCTAGATGTATGCTTACATTAGGTCTATTGTTGCCAATAGGATTTCTGCTGTGATTGCATGGTCAAGAGTTTTAAGTGACAACATTGATCAATAGTTGAGTAATGTATTATAGACTTTTGACTTTAAAATGGATTCATATATAGTATATGCTACAAAATATAATGGAGCCTTTCCTAGGCTGAATTTAAAAGGGCTATTGGCAAGATAGACCATCTATGAATACTATCCCTAATTGATTCTTTCTAAATATTTCAAGTACTATAAAAGGGTAAATGATGGATTCTTTCATGAATTCATTTATGAATTTAATGTTTCTCTAAAGGCCAAAAGAGTATCTGATACAAATTAGGAGGCAGTTTCCCATTTTGGGTGTATTTTTATTCAATTCTTGAATTTCACATATATCAAAGTTAGTGGTTTCACTTGGACTCCATTAAAATTGCCAAGGTACCCTATTGATAAATGGATTCTAATGGAACTATGTAATCAGTTGGTAGAATTAAATGATCTTTAGTCAAAAGTACAATACTTTTTAGTTAGTTTTCCTATTATTATTGGGAAATATAATTATGTAAGCATTTATAAGGCCAAGATTGTACAAACAAAGATGTATCATATCTATAATCAATCACATTTTGAGGAAATAGCAAATTTTGATTGCAAAGGCATAACACAAATCATATTTTCTCTTGATTATATGCATATACTTGCCCTAGAGGACTTTTAGATTGATTACAGAGATGAATTTAAAGTGATAAGAAGATAAAATAGTAGGATTACTATTCAACAAATTCACTCATTTGATTTGGATATAATTCATGAAGACATGGAAGATGATGGGCAAGTAATTCATTATTCTTATCATTCAATAGGAGGAGATAATGTTCCACTTATAGAAATTGACTATGAGAATAATCAAGTAAAGACTACTATTGAGAGGACTTCAATGGTTCTCCTTATGATTTCAACATGGCTTCTTAGTAAAGGGTACTACATGAAGGAGTCAATAATAATAGAATTTGGCCAAGTAAGTCATAAGAGGAAAGTGATGTAAGGATAAAGTAGTCAAGAACCTAAGAATAATTTGAAATAAAATAAAAATGTTGATGATACATATTCTTTGGTAAAATTAAATGAGCCAATTTAGTTAGCTACCTCTACATCTCCTCTAGTTTCTTCCACATACACCACTCCTATTACTCCTATTTTCACCACACCACTCACATATTCAACTTCATTACCAGTGAAAATCATACAACTATTAGTGAAATAGGTAGATCCATCCACACTCATGCCATCTCCAAGGTCTCCTAGCTTCAAACCTCATGAGAAACCTGTTTAGAAGGAGATAGATGTTCTTCATCCTCTTCCCCCATCTTCTCCACCTACTACTCCACCTACACCTCCTTCTGATGATCATCCCACCATTCCTACTATTCTAATCAAAAGAGAACTATAGTAGGTAACTATTGGAGAGGTGATCTCATCTCAAGAGATATCCCAAAATAAAGCCAAGAATAAAGCCATTGGAGAATTAAAAATAAGAAACTCTTATCAAGCAAGCAAATAAAAAGAAAGGTGAAAAAATAGTTTCCAATGTTGTTTAATTTATTCTAGATGTAGAGGAAGTTCCTTATCAAGAGATAATGGTGAGTGATAATCAACAAAAAATTGTGATACATTAAACTACTTTCACCAGTTTAGATTTCTCTTAATGGTTGGCATTGCAAACAACTCCTGAGTTAAAGAAAGAAATAAATTTGCAAGAGATAGACTTGAAACTTTTGAAAAGTCTTGATCATAAGGTTAAAAATACTAAGAGTACTAGAGTGAATTCAAAGCTAATAATTTAGCCTTCAGGTTATAAATTTGATAAAATATCAATTCTTCCATAGGGTAAGCATAAGTGTGACATCATTGAAGAAGATTTGGAAATTACAAAGGTATCCCTAGGGGAAGTTTCTATAGAAGGCTTGAAACAAGACATACAAACCTTTATCAATACTCTATTTAAGAAGCTTGATGAAGAAAATGCTGATAAATCTAAACCAAAGGAGAAAATTTCTAAGATATGTGAAATAATTTCCAAAGTGGTATGATCAGATCCGTAGCAAACATTACTTTTAGGAGATGTATTTGATCAATAGACAACAACTGAGGTAGATGAAACTAGTGACAAGGCCAAATTAGTTGATGAATGGATAGAGAAAATGATACAAACTACATAGAAATAGTTTCTTGAGGTTCTAGGTAATTTAGCTGACATAGAGAATAAATTGGCACGTATAAAAATAATGATGAAGGAGATTGAAAGTGAATATGGAATATCTAAACTATAATAGGACAACATTTAGTGAATAAATGCTTTAAGTGAAAATATTTTGATTGAATAAAAGATTGTTATAGAAGGATCAATGATGAAATCAAATAAATAAGAACACATCGTATCTTTTTGGATGCACATTTTTGGAGTAATACTTGAAGAAATGAAGACTTTGGAAGAAGATTCTCATAATGTAAAAGTAGCAAACATTACTTTCAAGAGATGTATTTGATCAAGAAATAATAACTGAGGTAGACGAAACTAGTGACAAGGCCAAAGTAGTTGATGAATGGATAGATAAAATGATACAAACTACATGGAAATGGTTTCCTAAGGTTCTAGGCAATTTACATGACATAGAGAATAAATTGGTGCATATAAAAATAATGATGAAGGATATTGAAATTGAAAATGGAATATCTAAACTGTAATAGGATAACCTATAGTGAATAAATGATTTAAGTGAAAATATTCTTATTGAATAAAATATTATTACAGAAAGATCAGTTATGAAATCAAAGCAAGAGGAACACATCATATCTTTTTGCATGCACATTTTTTAGCAATACTTGAATAAATGAAGACTTTGGAAGAAGATACTCATAACGTAAAAGCAACAAAAATTACTTTCAGGAGATGTATTTGATCAAGAAATAATAACTAAGGTGGAGGAAACTAGTGACAAGCCTAAAGTAGTTTATGAGTGGATAGATAAAATGATACAAACTGTACAAAAATGGTTTCTTGAGGTTCTAGGAAATTTAGCTAACATAGAGAATAAATTGGTGCATATAAAAATAATGATGAAGGAAATTGAATGTGAAAATGGAATATCTAAATTGTAATAGGACAATATTTAGTGAATAAATTCTTTAAGTGAAAATATTTTGATTGAATAAAAGATTGTTACAAAAGGATCAGTGATGAAATTAAAGCTATAGGAACACATCATATCTTTTTGCATGCACATTTTTTGAGTAATACTTGAAGAAATGAAGACTTTGAAAGATGATGCTCATAGTTTAAAAGTAGATCTAGAGGATTACATCTTCTATCTCACAAATTTTTGGTATGAATAAATGCCAAGGACACATGAGTAATTACATAAGCAATTCAAGAAAGTAATTAAAAAGGCCACAAATCTATTCACAATAAAATAAATAAAGGAGTTAATAAAAATTCAACAAGTCAAAAGGTTAGGACCCAATCTTGAGAGGGTGAAAGGTTATTACAAGAAGCTAGAAAATAAGATACTGAGGTTTGAAATGCAAAGGCAATTAGTTACCAAGTAAGATGATGTAGCCATTTAGTTTATTATGTCACAACAAATCAGCTATAAGGAAAAGTACATAATAGAGGTTCATGAATTAAAGTGATTTCTATTACTTCTCTCCTTAACTTCTTATATTTTCATCAAATAACTTGGAAAATATATTTGAAGTAATTTTTTTTTAAGTAGTTATGTTATAAGTAATGTGACTCAAAGAATTACTTGTAAAATTAAGTTGCTTGATAAAGTGAAAGACTCAAGTAACTTGGATATATGTAATTAATTGAAGTCATTTTGTTGAAACAAATTACATAAATGAGCTTTGTGTAGCATGAAAAGAGGTTGTATTTCATCCAAATAATAAGATCAAGAGGAGCTACATGTCATCAGCCATTACACACCACACATGAGAAATTCAAGGAAGATGTATCCCAATGGTTTTAAGATTTTAACGAAGCACATGGGGAATTCAAGGAGTTGTCTCTAATTGTATTTGATATCTAAAAATGGTATAAATATGGAAGAGGAATCTGATATAGAGGATGGTAATTTTTGGAAAGAAATTTTAACTATTTTACAAGAAACTTTAAGTAATCTCAAAATTTGTGTTTAGATTTTTGTAAGTTCTTTGTATGAACTTTGTTCAAAGTTAATAAGAAGAAAGTTGGTCTCTGAATAACTTTGCATCTAAGGAGATCATTTGGTGCATTGTATGAGGATTAAAATGTTAAAATTTGTGTTATCTTTAAATCTGAATTTGAGTTCAAATCTTTCTTAATCATTTGTTGAAATAATTATCATATCTTTTATGTTTATATGTTTGTACAGATACAATAATCTATACAAAATTACTTTTTGTGAAGTACAATTTCTTTCTTTTTCACTGATGCCAATCTTTTCATTCTCTATTTTCTAATAACTTCTTTGCATAATCTCTGAATCAACTACATACTTGCTACAAAGCGACTTTGTTATGTTTCATGAACATTGTGATTAAAATAATTCTCAAAAAGAAGATAACTTGTCCATGATTTTTATAAATTATGAATAACTGAAAGTGTGAATAGTTAGATTAGATAAGCATAAACATATAGGAGCTTCACCATTAAATGAAGGGGATTTAACCCATGACTTTATTGGTACCTTTTGTTAGCCTAAAAAATATCTAGCCAACATACCATTCATTAACCAATACTAAAACATAAAAAATAAGGTCAATTTTCAACATTGTGAAGATTAAACCTTGATTTATAGGAGCATTCATATAAAAAAATATCATAATTTCACATTAACATTAAGGATAAAAACTAGGTGTGGTTTGACTTACATATTTAAAGTATTCAATACATAGGTATAGGTAAATCATAAAATTGGATGATTGGGTTTCACCCAACCTAATTACACTTCATATTTTTTTAATAGTTTCCATCTTTCAGAAGTGGATGTAAGGTTTTAAGTAGGAATCTGATTTCTATAGTTTTACATGTAGTCAAAGGTCATAAATCACAAAAATACTAACTTATTAGAAAATCACATCACATTAAATAGTTATAGAGATACAAAATTTCCTACGATAGTAACATCATCCCAAATAATTAATATCTAGATTAATCATATACCTACTCCCACTGTATTCCTAGTGTTAGAAAATAATCAGAATCAAACTGTTAAATAATAAAGATAAGAATATTGATATCCTTAATGATTTCAAAATTTAGTAAATTGCATTGTCAAGTATATCTCTATCAGTTAAATTCATAATTATATTTGATTAATATATATTACAATCTCAATTTATTATTCATATTTAATCTATTTTAAGATAAAATTAAATCATAGAATAAGGTAAATATAACCTTGAATTTTTAATTATAGAAGATAATATTCATAAAAATATCAACATGTTTTATCCCAATCCTAAGCTAATACAAATCTCTAAAACAAATTATTTCCTATAACTATGATCCATTAGCTAGATTTTTTTATTGTTATAATTAATCAAAATTAGAAAATAATTTCATGTTAAATATATTTTGGCCAAGATTCACTATCACTTAGAATCAAATTCTCTAAGGATGTAAAACATAAATATTTTCTACAGCTAAAATATATTTATTTTATTAGTATCTTTACCCCTTCTAATATAAATAAAATCTTACATAGTAAAATGTGCCTAAAATAATTATGGGAACATTTAAATTTAAAGCCCTTTTTCTTTAAGATTGAGCATGTTAAGGGAAAAAATTCGTTTAATGGTTTTAGAGCAAGATTTTAATGGATAGAATAAGGGGATCACATTGTTAGTTAAATATTAAAAAAAATAATATTCGCTTTATAAAATTATAATAAAAGAAAATATAAATTCAAAATCAACCAAAAAGTATAGGCATGGGCATAATGGGAGAACTAGGAAGATTTATTGACACACTTTAACATGAAAGGATGTTACAGTAAGAAATTATTGATAGAGTTAGATAGCGTGAATATAATCATAACCTTCTAATTAATTCATCTTATGATTTTATATATGGGAAAAATACCATAATTATGAACCCTTGCTATCAACATAAAAATATCACCTGAAAACATATAGAAAATATTTCCATCATGGAAAAACATGGGATATTCAAAAATAAAACCACCATCAATGCAAACATTAACAAAAAAAATAAACACCATCATAAAAAAACAAAATCATCATCAATAACACTAACACCAACTTAAACATCAACAACATCAACATATTAATTTATACATAAACCTTTCATAGATAAAGTTTTGATAATGTTAGAATCACTTCATGAAAGGAATGAAATTCATATAAAACATTTTTTTTAAAAATGACAATTTTTTTTTATACTTCATGCAAACTCTTCCCCCGTAAATAATTCCTCAACTTTTTATCTATATTCTCAATAAAATCAAAGATATCAATCACTCCATGTTCTTATTCTTTGACTTCAACACTAAGGAAACTAGGGTCATTTAAATTATTCCCTTGTATCCATGAGATATAATTAATCCTATTGAAATTTTAGGTTTATTGGTTTATATTGTATGTGGGAGGGTTATATTCCATGTACTCAACTTATTTATCCATTGAGATGGAAACTTTATTACTGCTCATAGAATTTAAGGTTTTTTCTACATTTTTTCTATATTATATGGGAAGAAGATTATGCTCCTCCACTTGATGTAAACTACATTCACTCAGAAAAACCTTAAGTTATGTGAGTAGTAATAAAATTTCCATCTCAATGGATAGATAAGTTGAGTACATGGAATATAATATTATATGGGAAGAAGATTATGCTCCTCCACTTGATGTAAACTACATTCATTCAAGAAAACCTTTTTACCATTTCTATAGAAATATTTACATTTTTTGACACAAAAAGATAATTTTTCTTCCTCTATGTATTTCATTAGATTATATTCATTTGTGTATAAAACCACCTCCTTATACTACATAAAATTTCCATAAATTAGGAATATATTTTATAAAATAATATTAATAAGGAATTTATTTGTTTATTTATTATTATTGTTTAATTTGAACCAGGAAATGGCAGACTATGGAGAACAGGGAAAATGTACAAAGCCAAGAAAAAGGAACCTAATAAATCTTGGGAGAATCTTATTGCAGGATCTAAAACTTCAAAGATTATCTCTAGATAGACATTTAGACCTATGATGGAGGATAATGAGGTGATCTTTGACATCTATATTCCATCATGGAAATCACTAAATATGGTTTCGAGAATTCTCTCTTGACAATATTTTTGGGCTACAAACCTAAAATTTACGACTTTGGGGATTGGGTTGCTAGGAAATGGAAAGCTATGAGCCACATGGATGTTGTATTTATGGAAAAAATTATATCTTAATTTCTTTCTCTTCCATAGATAATTTTTAAATTGACATGGTATGTGGGTCATGGTATTTTGGAAAATCATTCATATCACTTAAAAAATGGAAACCTAGGCTGAACTTTCACTTTGATTCTCCAATGGAGCTTCTGAGTGGATTTATTTATGAGAACAACCTCTAGATTTTTAGGAGGAGGTGATGCTTTTAATTGGCCACACTATTGGATAACCAATGTATATGGTTCTAAGGACTAGAGCCCAAACAAGGTTGTTTGAAGCTAAGATGAATAGTTATGTTCACACAAATAAACTATTACTCAAAAGCATCCATCTTAAATAAAAATTTGGGAATTGGACCTAAAAGATTATTTATGAGAGAAATGAATTAATATGTAAATGATTTGATTAAGTTGGTCATGATATAAAATCTTGTTTGACTTCCCAAAGGATGGAGGCAAAGGAGATGCATTTGAAGTAGCCTGGAGGGCCTAGGAAAGGCAACGGTCTCTCTCAAATAGAACTACAACCTTATTTTTCTTCTCATACTATAATTAAAAATCCATGCCTAGATGATTCCAACCATCAAAAGGGAAAAAAATTATGCAAAAATGTTGTCCCAATTGGCGATGGAGGATTTCCATTTGGGGGAATCCTTGCACATCAATTAAGGATATGAATGTAAGCCCCCTACCTGTGTCCTATAGGGAAGGGAAGATTTATTTCTTTTAGGTAACTAGGATCCCTCTTTTAATCTCCAATTCTTAATTCACCTCTCTTTTCAATAGGGAAGTAATCATCAAAGTCTAGAAAGAGTTCCACAATGATGAGGATGGATAACAAATCCCAAAGAACCTTTTCTCAATTAGGATTCATTCAATAAATGTCCTAAGTCCTTCAAAAGACTTAAATTTATCTAACTATCTCAAGGGAACCCCTATCTAATAAATAAAACTAGATGCAAGTAAAAACTTAAAAAAAGGAAAATAAATAAATAAGTATCCCCAACATCAGTTATGCAAGATAGAAAACCTCTATCATGTTAGGAAAAAGCTATTGCTTCTTCCAAAGGAGGTTTTAGGGTATCCCAAATAACCTTGAGGTAGTCTAAGGTCATATAATTCCTATTATTTATTCCTTGAGACTTTGGGGTCTGTTTGGACTCTCAACATTTATTGTAGTGATCATTTGGAATGTGAGTTGTTTGAATTTTATAATTTTCACAAGATTTTTCTACATTTTTCTCTTTAGTATAGAAGTGATTGGCTTGGGGAAGTATTTCACACAATAGAATTTTCTAACTGGGTGACTCATCTCATTAGTGACCAAAATTTTTATCATTGGTGTACTTTCTATGTGCTTAATTTTAGAAATAGCCTTTCCAAGAAAATAATGGTGGGTTTTGCATTTATTTAAACTCCATGTAACTGGTCTTTTACTTTTTAAAATCCTTGCCACTTTGAAGAATTATAGGTTTTGGAATTTATGATGATATTTTTGGTAGGTTATTTATCCTATGAAAAAAATGGATAGTGTTGAGGAACCTTCTTTATGTTTCATGAGCTCACACCAAAATTACAAGAGCCCAGTCTTGTATGTACAAGTTAGGTATTTAGAAAATGTAGAGGTGAAATTTTGTAATTAGGAAATTAGGAAATTCATGGGGATAGGAACAAAAGATACACTATTATAATTTTACTAGAAGGAAATGGTTGGGTGATAGGGAAGTTAAAATTGTATCTATTGATAATGGCTACCTCTTATTCTATTTTGAGTGTAGGGAGAATTGTTTAATAATCGTGAATAAAGGGCCTTGGTTTAAGGGTAAGTCATAACCCATGCTACAATTTTGGTAATTAAGTTGGTCTCCATATGATTTTAGGCTGGATATAATCCCTCTATGGATGGAACTTCCTAGTCTCCTTCCTTTTTGGGAAGAGAGAATTCTAAGAAGCATTATTTAAAATTTTGGTAAGTTGGTGACCATTGACTCTACCACTCAATCATGTAGAAGACTGAATTCATCTCAATTTTATGTGTTTAGATCAAATACTTCCCACTTCAGTTCGTATGAGGTCCTCTATTGTATCCTTTAATCAAAAAATCTTTTTTGATAGAGATAATGAATTTTGTTCTCTCTACAAAAAATGTGGTCACACTTATGCCTATTGCTTTGGGCTCCATGGAGTTATGAATTATGTACACAACCCAAATGATTCCCAATTTATTAAAGAACATTAGGAATTTAATGATAAAATTATGAGCCACTCCTCAAAGGATATATTGGAATAAATTGGTGGTAAATATGATATTCTTCACATC